>JBBPBS010000968.1:20462603-20473977 GCA_037974835.1 Cicer judaicum
TTTTTTTTACAACAACTTCTCATGCTCACAATTAAATATCATACTAATAAAACAAATAAATTTAGACTACGCTACAATATAATTCAATATTAATATTTTTTTTAAAATAAAAAATATTAAATAGTCAATCATATTTTTAAATTTTTACATCTTATTTTTGGGTTTGTATTTTACATTTTATTTTATCAAATAAATACAAGTACTATTATATATTGAAAAATAAATTAACAATCACACTACAATTAGTCAAACAATTATCCTATATAATAAATTATCATACGAATTTTAAAAAATATTTTAAAAGTTAAATTAGATGATTGTGATAAACATAATTTTCTATTATTTTAATTTTCTTAATCATATTCAATTATTACAAATCAATAAAATAATATTATAAGATAACTATATTTATAATACATAAAATATTACTTACAAAACTTATAAAATTAATTAATATTCGCGCAGCGTGTGGGCCATAATCTAGTATATATGATGCAGTCAATTGGAAAAATATACGGTTAGTACATATTTTTAAACATGAAAATTATAAGAAAAAAATAGTACAAGGATACTCAAAAGTCAAGAGCAACCAAATAAAACACCAATCTAATATATATTATTATAAGGATTCACAAACCATCCATAAAGATAAAACTAAAAATAATTAATTCATTTACAAGAAAAATTTATCTAAAAATAATTCAGTTTTTCAATTTCTAATGTATTTTTTTAATTGTATTATTTTCAATAAATTTTATTATAGATCTATTATATTGACAATGCAATAATACTTAAAAAAAATAATTTAAATAGTCCTAACATATTTAGCAAGCTTATCCAAAAAAATTTAAATTTGGTTAATGCATTATTATGAAATTAGATTTTATAACCCATGGCTTAACTCCTACACTATATTTTGTTATTTTTTGGTTGAATTTCCAAAAAAACTCTGGTAGACAATAAAGAGTAAAACTAAATAAATAAATTAGATTGTATTTTTAACTTCCACACGAGTTTGTTTTTCAAAATCCAACTTATATCTGACATCTAAATAGTTGTGTTTGTCATTTTGAAATAAAATTGAGCTTTTAAAAAATTATAAGAGTAGGACAAAGTGTATGGTAACAAATTCATGGAAATGGAAGAGAAAGATGGATGGATCATTTGTGTGATGAGTTTATTTTATATTGGGATGTGAAGACGAGAAGCGGAGTATCTCATGAGAATCATTGAGTTAGTCATGGGCAGAGCAGAAAGATCTGTTCTCTAAATGAGCTTAGCTCTAGGTGCAGGAATATTCATTCCT
The DNA here is from genome assembly GCA_037974835.1 of Cicer judaicum. Classification (NCBI taxonomy): domain Eukaryota; kingdom Viridiplantae; phylum Streptophyta; class Magnoliopsida; order Fabales; family Fabaceae; genus Cicer; species Cicer judaicum. Next base: position 20,463,910 of record JBBPBS010000968.1, read on the forward strand.
CTGTAATATCTTCATTTAAAAAAATAATACACACTTTCTTTCCATTACTGAGTGTATTTTTTCTATCATTAATTATTATTAATTACTACCGTTATTCTTGGTCTCTATCAAATGGCCATCGTTGGAACCATACATAGTAGACAAATTGAAAAGGTTAGAATTTCAATTCTCACAAGTTGGCCAAAAAAGGGAGGCAAAATGAGATGTCAATTTCAGAGCAGGATCGAATCCAGAGAAGGCTCTAGAGCAGCAAGCTCGGCCCCAGAGGAGCAGGCTCGGCTCCAAAGCAGCAGGCTCGGATCTAGAGCAGCAGAGTCTTGAGGAGCAGGATCGGGTCCAAACCAGCAAGGTCGGGTCCTGAGCAGCAGGGTCGGGTCCAGACCTGCAGGCTCGAGTCCAGATCAGCAGGCTCGGGTCCAAACCAGCAGGCTCGGTAGCAGACCAGCAGGCTCGGGTCCAGTCCAGCAGGCTCGGGTCCAAACCAGCAAGCTAGGGTCCAGACCTGTATGCTCGGGTCCAGACCTAGTAGGCTCGGGTCCAGACATGCAGGCTCGGGTCTAGACCTGCACGTTCGGGTCCAGACCTGCAGGCTCCAATCCAGACCTGCAGGCTCCGGTCCAGACCAGCAGGCTCCGGTCCAGACCAGCAGACTCGGGTCTAGAGCAGGAGTCTCGGGTCCAAACCTGTAGGCTCGGGTCCAGACCTGTAGGCTCGGGTCCAGACCTGCAGGCTCGGGTCCAGACCTACAGGCTCGAGTCCAGACCTGCAGGCTCGGTTCCAAACCTAGTAGGCTCGGGTCCAGGCCTGCAGGCTTAGGTCCAGGCCTGCAGGCACGGGTCCAGTCCTGCAGGCTCGGGTCCATACCAAGAGGCTCAGGTCCATACCTGTAGGCTCGGGTCCAGACCTGTAGGCTCGGGTCCAGACCAGCACGCTCAGGTCCAGACCAACACGCTCGGGTCCAGACCTACAAGCTCGGGTCCAGACCAGCAGGCACGGGTCCAGACCTGCAGGCTCGACATCAAACCTGCAGGCTCAGGTCTAGTCCAGCAGGCTCGGGACCTGCATGCTCGAGTCCAGACCTGTAGGCTCGAGTCCAGACATGCAGGCTCGGGTCCAGACCTACAGGCTCGGGTCCAGACCTACAGGCTCGGGTCCAGACCTGCATGCTCGGGTCCAGACCTACAGGCTAGGGTCCAGACCTGTGGGCTCGGGTCCAGACCTGCAGGCTCGGGTCTAGACCTGAAGGCTCAGGTCCAGTCCTGAAGGCTCGGGTCCAGTCCTGCAGGCTCGGGTTCAGGCCTAGAGGCTCGGGGTCCAGGCCTGTAGGCTCGGGCCCTGAGCAGGTCCTGACCAGCAGGCTCGGGCCCAAAGCAGCAGGCTCAGGTCCAGAGCAGCATGCTCGGCACTAGAGCAGCAAGCTCCGCACCAGAGCAGCAGGCTCCGCACCAGAGCAGCAGGTTTGTGTGTTTCCAATGTAATATGTTGCACTAATGTTGAACTTAAAAAAGACTGAGACACTTGACTTATGATCTATTTGGATTGGCTTTTTTTGAACTTATCTATTGACATAAACATTTATGAGACTGTTTGGCTGAGATTATGTCTATTATATTGACAATGCAATAATACTTAAAAATAATAATTTAATAAAATAATATTTTTTTGTTTATATTTTTAAATATATATAAAATAATCAAATAATTTAATTAGTTTAGGACATATATTTTACTATCATGTTATAATCATAATATGTACAAGAACTATAAGTTTAACCAATCTTCATCTTATGATATTAGTCATCTCTAATTTAAATAATTGTTGTCATTCGCTGAGAGGGAATTACATAAATTACCTGAATTTTTATAGCATTTATATCGATATTTAGGAGTGATTAATTGGTTTTTTTTATTGAATTTAATGATTAATAATATAAATTATTACTATTGATAAATGACTAATAATATTATAAAATAATTTATAAATTTATTATAAAATAACTTATATAATAATTTGATAATAATATAAATTATAAATTATTATCAAATTGTAAAATAATTTATAAATTATAAATAATTGTAAAATAATTTTATAATTTATAAATTTATTATAAAATAATATTATAAAATAGATTTTGAAGATATTAAAAAAATTGTGGAAGAAAGATGAAAATAGAGTAGGATTGAAGGAGATTAGGTATTGGGAGCATGATTAAGAGGGGGAGAAAGGAGGTGAGATCCACATCAGCTTTTTGGCTCATGTGGGAAATATTTGTATAGGTGGCATTTGAGGGTGAGGTGGCATTCGAGACGTGGTATTCGGGGGTCTGTTTTAAATATATATAATAGATGTTTATAGTTTCAACATTGATATTTTACACTGATAGGGAAGATATTGTTTTAAAAATATTCATGCTGAAAAAGATTTGGTATTTAAGTGTCTTTTGTAAAAAAACTCAAATTGAATTTTAAAATCTTTTTTTAAAATCCAACAAAATTATATCAATAAATTTTAATAATTTTCTATTTTTTTATTAGTTAATAAGAGATATTTTATATTAGTATGTGTTAATAACTCAACCTAGAAATTGGAAAAGAAAAAAAAAGTCAGAAAAATATCCATCCTATAATTAGGCCAAAATCGGTTAGATCAAATTAAATTTTGCATAAGTAGATTAGCTGTGTTCAAAAAGTTCAAAGTCTAAACCTTATCAATTATAAGTTAAAGACTTGTTTTTTAAGTTTGACGTAACCTTTTTAAAAATCTAAGATGATTTAAAGATCTACTTTAAATGTTATTTCATATTAATGAAGTTGAGAGTAAAAGACAGTAGAAGAAAGGAAATGGAGTATAAAGTAGTATAATTCTTTAGTTGTTTGATATAACATAATATAAAGCGAAGGAAATGTTGACATATTCTCTTCTCTTGTTTTGAAAATGAAAGGAAAAAAAAATATAAACTTACAAATTGACACAAATAACCTTTAAAAATTAAAATAAATGGAATCATATAGAGATAGAGCATAACATTAAGCCAATACTTCTTATGAATTTAATTTATATATACCGTAAAAAAAATTATATATTATGGATCTATCACAACCGTTATATTATTAGAAATATATGAAAACTATCTCTAAAGTTATAGTTAAGAATGACTTTATTTGTTGACATAGTTCGTCCTCAGCTCGTAGGAGAAAGCACTTGATTTTTTATGAATGCAGAAAACACGTTCGTTGTGAAGCAATACGCTCGCATTCGTGATATTAAAATAACTTTTTTAAAAACAAAAAAGACAACTAATATAACAAACTAAACTAAGATAAAAACGATCTCACATAAACATCCACACCACAAATTTCAGAATATTTCACCAAGTGAATCCTTTTCGACTTTTTGCTTTCTGTTTATTTTTCACAAACATAGTTCAATCTATAAACTAGCTTTAAATCCTCTTCATACTATACCTTAATTATGTACAAATCATACAACTATATTCTCTATTATAATTGACTTCAAAATATTTAACAAATATTAAATTAAGAAATTTATTAATATCTACCGTGACCGTGTGTATTTGAGAAGTTGCAATAGCTAGCTCGCACTGTTGCTCCTTCAAATTCAGTAAATAATAATACACTTCATTATTCACAACTCATATATCCTGCACCATAAAGTAAAGATTAGAGACATGTGTTAAATAGTAGTATTTGAACATCTTTTCAAATTTCAGACAAATTATTATGTTTGTTTATTTACAATTCACCTGTTCAGATTATTATGCAACTAAATTCCAAGTGCCCAAATTATTGATGATTTCTTCATTTTCAACCTCTGCATCAGTGAAAGTAAGTGCTTTCTGTAGCTTCCTTGGAGAAAAGACCTCAACCTCAGCCATATATATGGCACTCACAGGTCTATGGTCTGAAAATTTAATTTCATTCCTTTTGTACTTCATTAATCTCATTCCATTTCCATGTGAAAGAATACGATCACACCTGAAATGTAATTTCAAAAATAAAATTCATTGATAAAATACGGAGAAAATGTATCAGCTAAGTACTTATCTATGCATATAAAAACACAGGTTGAAACAAAGTAAAGTTTACCATGCTGGTGTACGCCTCCCAACCTTTGGGTCCTCTCCATAGTACTTTTCGGAATTCATCTCATACTTATAAGTTGGTGGGAAGTTTAATGTACCTTCTGACCATCCATCAAATACACCTTTCTCTAGTTCTTTCACAAGCTGTGATAATAAGACGATGTCAATTATATATACACTTACCATTTGAGTACTTTTTCTTAAGCAGCTACTTTCCACATTTTCATAATTTATCTCATGAAACTAAGATGAACAATGGCATGGACTATTATGGAACATAGTTATTTATCATTTAATGAAAGGTTCTATATTAGTATTATTACCTGGTCTCTTTCAACCAATTTTGACCACTGCTTTTTTGAGATAAGTTCTCTTGTTTTTTCATATGGCAAGCTGATACGGTAATTCAGATCACCCAACCAAATTATTCGTCTGCAAATAAATTATAATTGATTAAATGACTCTTTATATAATTCAACAGTACAAGTAATGAAACTAATTTTTTCAAATAAAAGAAAAAAAAAAAACACCAGCAAGCATGTAAAGTAGTATGGACTAACTCATGATCAAGGATGGTTTTGGGAAGTCCAATATCAGAAACTGAATAGAAATGTGTTCTGTGATGTATTTCACGAACATCAACATTTCTTTTGATTTCATCTGCTTCCTTTTCACCTGCTGTAAGGTGAGTGCATATAAAGCAAAAAAGTGTCTGATAGATAGACATGCTCACTGATATTGAGCCCTGAAATTTAAAAATAAAAGTTTCTCATCATCTCATAACATTTCTCGTATTCTTAGCAATCTATAAAGATGGAAAATTTAACAGAAAGACAGACCTTGTTACCAATATAGCCCATGACACCAACACCAACAGTTGACATCTTCAAATTCTGAATATGTTTTCGCAAGCTCCTTCGAACCCATATCGTAATGAAAATCCCAACCATCTGTTTGCTCACTATCTTCACATATGATGATCTTGTTTTCCTCTTCATCAAAGCTTCAAGGTCAATATCAGCCAGCAAATCAATAGCATCTGTTTTTGATCTAAAAGAATCACTGTTTCTAAAGGACTTTGTTGCTTGAAAGGATTTAACAGGTTTAAAAGAAACTGGTCTCTCCAATACTCTCTGAGGCAACAAATTTAATGGTGGCTCTGGCCAAGTCAAACCAATCCTTTCACTCCCACTAACCATTTTAGATAGCTTTCTAATCTGTTGAGAAGATGTTGTTTCAATGTTTTTCGATGAATCATCGTTGCGAAAACAATTTAACCTATTCAACCTCCTTGAGTTTGCAATATCAGCAGCCTCTGCAGCCTGCAAACTAGTATTCAAGGCTTGATTTGTGATTGGATTATTATTATCTGTACCATTATCAAATACATTATTATGTTGTTCTTCGTCTAAAGGATGGACTTCTTCACCAATGTCGCTATCACTTTCTAGTAAAATTTCTTCTTCTATATCCGGTGCATCAACTGATGGTTTAAACTTTGATGGGGATGGAGGGTCACTGAAGGATTTTATCTTTGATGGTTTCGGTTGAACTCTATTCAATGTTTCGCGAATAAGGTTTTCCCATTTTGGTACAGGTCGAGTATCAGCAGCAACAAAAATGTTGCCAGGGTTTAATGGTACAATCTCTTGAAGGCTGCAATTGCAAAGTGCATGAAAAACAACTTTTTAGTCAAACAAATTAGACAAAAAGTGATTATACAAGAAAATGCATTAAAAGTGATCGCAAAATGGCATTGTATTTGAGTGTATATGTGTTAGAACAGCAACCCCAGTTCAAAAGTAAAGATAGGAAAAACAAAATGAATACAGGAGATTTGATCACAGAGTTCAACCAATTGTGCCTACTTCTCTGATTGCAGAGCAACTGCATTACCTTTCTATTATGATTCAAGAATAGGATTTACAGTGTACAACAACTTGTTTTTAAATACTACGATCCAGATTGCAACGTTACCCGTGAGTCATACTCAACAATATGCAATAGTAAAAATTAGGAAAATGAGAAAGTTTAATGTGCAACTTACCCAAGGACATAAATATCAGCTGGTTGGTCAATACCTAGCCAATCATCAATATCAAGGTCATTAGGTGGAAGTTTTCCTCCAACATTCCATGTTCCAGCACATACTCTAAGAAATAAACAATATTCGTCAGAACCCTGATATAAGAGGCTTGAGAAATAACAACAAACAAGCTATGCTTTTCTACATTTTCTAATCATTGCAATTAGAGTCTGTATTAGAGTGTTATTGCTTGATGAATAAACATGAGAACATAGTCTAACCTCAGTTCCTTCTTGTTTATATACTGAGACCTTAAAGTCAATGACTTTTGCCTCCTTAAGCTTGGGAGAAATTCTGCAGTTCATTTGAAATTTAGAGGGTGTAAGCGATAGTAAAATTTTGCAATTCATAGAATAGAAGAAAAATTTGAAACTACTATTACAACTGAATTGAGTTTATTGAAACTGTAGCATGAAATATGTGATGAGTCCCTTTAGACAAGGAAGGAGTAAGTTATCCATGCCATAGTTAATCTTACATTTTTATTATGCTAAAATACATCCTTAAACAGAAATATGATTATTTAAAGTTCACAATACTTATTTGATGTATAGGAAATGCACTAATTTCCAATGGCCTAATGCAGGAATTTTTTTCAAAACTAACAGTAAATTCTTAGTTTCAAAACTATAATGATGTATTATATACACACAACCATTGAAAATCATTGTGCCAGACAAAATCAGTAAAACTTATCTGGTTAAATGTTATAATTTGATAAACTAAATTTCATACATGAAAAAAAAAAAAATACCATTTGATGCAGCCGGAGCTTCATCCTCTTTGCTGTACCCAAATCGCGAATGTCTTCCAAAATCTACATAAAACACCCAATTCAAAGTCTTTAAGATCTCAAAACAATCACAACTCTGAATTTTAAGATCATTAGACATAAACCATATTTCTCAATTTCAAAATTATAACAAAATTAAACAAATCTATAGTAATCCACTTTTCCATATCTCGCTCGCGCACGCGCGCACACAAACACACTCAATTATCCACTTGTCCGTTTTAAGAAAATTTCATACTGAATTTGTGCACAAAATTTCACACCTCTACTTCCCACATCTATTGCACGATATCTTTTATAATTACAATAGAAACATAATTTAATAGGCTAACCTTCATTATCTGAGTCAGATTCAGGGTCATCCTCATTATCATCATCATCGTCATCATCAAGATCAGCTCCATAGTCAGCTTCCTTGCTTCTAATGTTAAGCCATTTTCCCAAAACCATAGCTGCCCATAAATTCTATTAAAAAACATAGTTCAGCTCAATTTCCAAATACTCATGAATTAACCCCAAAAACACAAGCATATAGAAATAAGCCATGCAAAGCTCAAAATAGTGAAAAAAGTAAGTACCTGCTGATGCTTGTTGGCTGATTGTTGATGCTTCATCTTTGTTGAAAATTGCTATAAATGAGAAAATGAACAAGAATAAAGGAGGGAATAATATAGCAAGTTCAGACAGTATTTGAAGATGCAAACAATAATAAAAAACAGGATTTGTCTTATTCTTATGAAGCCATATTTGTTTCTTCTAGGGAATTGAAATTATAATTTATAAAGTGTTTTTGTGGATTTCTTACAAGGGTCCTATATTGGATTCACATGCGAGTATATGAATGAGTGAACCTGGGCATATAATAAAATACAGAAATACAATTATCAACAAATTAATGATTGCGATGTTGATAATTTTCAAATTATACTTCTTTAAATATTTACTAATGACTTTTAACATGGTGATCTAGACTACTAGAAACATATTATAAGAAGACAGTGGATCCATCCCTAGAATCACGGGTCAAAAAGATACTTTTATTTTATTTTATTTTATTAATTAATATCCCCGAACGAGTTATATGTAAGAGGTATATATATATATATTATTACTAATTATTTACATTCGTCTATAAAAAAATTAATTTAACTAACGATTATACTCATTCATGTCAGCCTAAGCCAATTGTTTAGTCACATGTGGCGTAACAGAGGAATTGTTTTGTCTCTTATTAATTTTTGAATTGGAGTAGAATGATATGGCGACAATGATTCCTTAAATTTAAGATCCATACTTTTATTTTGTTCACTTTTTGAAAAGTGGTTTCCTTAACCATTTAAAATAATCTTTTTATGAGATTTTCAATTGAAAACATGGGAGAAAATACTAGAATAAATTAGAAACCACAAACAATCATAAATATTCTTTATATATATTTCTCATCGTTAAGTATTTCGTGATGTAATGTGTTTGTCTTTATTTTTATTTATTATAATAATTATTTATCGAAATAAATTTATTGGATTTTATTTTTACTATATTCTCACATATTAATTAAATTAATAATTTAAATTTGAATCACATTTTGTTCAAATAAAAAAATTTAATTAAATTTGTGAGAGCAAGTAAAAATAACTTGTTTGCAAATACCATTTTTTTTTACTCATTTTTGCAATTACCATTGGAGCAAATTTGGACCCAATAAAAGCAACACTAGTTTATTCTTTTTGGAGGTTACAAATTAAGCAATACAAGTAGTTTCTTCCATCGGAGATGTTTTTATAAACGCTAAAAAATAATACTAATAGTATTGAAATTTGTTATACTAAAAAATAATACTAATAGTTATGTACCCTACCTAACACCTAAATATCATATGCAACCAACTGAAGGGATATATTAACGCCGTCAATTCAATACTAACGGCAAATTGCTGTTTTTTAATTATAGCCTTCATGCATGTCGGTGTTTGTTGTCTTCTGCCACTTTTCACTAACATACATTAACTACCTTTTGCATTGCACATTAATCACAATATCATCATATAGAGAAGATCTCTTCTCAACCAGAAAACCAATCAAACTATTATAAATGGAGTATACTTTTATGTTTTATTTGAGTCGTGTTTTTTTAAAATTATTAGTTAAATTGATTTTATTGATAAGTGAATTTTATTTATTCAAATGTTTTTATTAATCGTAGTTTATAGAAAAAGCTAATGAATTAAAATATAATAAATAATAATATATTAATAAAAAAAATATAATTAATATTGTATTAATATTATAAAATAATAAATAATTTTAAGGGGGAAAATTAATATATCAGGCATTTATTTTTATAGAGAGGGAGTAGTATAACATTAACTTATGCAGTTATGCCGATACACCATGCACCTTCCTAACTAAGTACACTGTATTCAACTCTTTGCATTGCTCAATATTTTAGTGCAATTTTTATTGGTATAGTTCTTAAACTTTTATATACAGTGAATTAAAATATATTAAAAATTCAATAATTTTTTTGTTAAAAATGCTTTTAAATATTAAATGATTGTGTTCACTATTATGTTTGGCTAAGATTAATGGCTCACCACATGCTGATTTACATGATATGTGAAACCCGATTTATAAATGGGCTTCAAAAACATGCACAAATGGCTAGATTATTTTGGAAAGAGTTTTCTATTTCTCACTTCATTTCATTTGTACCTCTCACCTCTTTAATATACTTAAAAAAAATTATTTTATCCTTCTATTATTTATATAAAATATTTATTTTTTTTTTCACTGAAACATTTCACACATTCAAAAATTTACTAAATTATTAAAAAATTCAAATTTTCGAAAGGTTTAAAAGGAGTTTTAGTCCCCTAATTTTAACTATTTTATAATTTTAGTCTCTTTATTTCTAATTTCATAATTTTAGTTCTTCTATTTTAATTTATTCATAATTTTAGTCCCTATATTTTTTATGTTACAATTTTATTCCCCTTATTTTAATTGATTCTTAATTTTGGTTCCTTTATTTCTAATTTTAGAATTTTATTCCTCTATTTCTTAAAATTGAAACATTTGTCCTATCTAA
>JBBPBS010000968.1:20486431-20530799 GCA_037974835.1 Cicer judaicum
CAATTAATCATATATATTACACACTCCTAATTATGATAATTTGAGACTTCTTTACCAAAAAAAAACTCGTTATTTTCTTAAATCAAAATTTATGGACCTTTCGACTCAATGTAAATATATCAATTTCTTAGCTTTTATAGTTCCATTAGATGAAAAAAAAAATTAAATAGAAATTTTAAAATAATTTAGTCAAATTTGAATAAAAATATAAAAAATAACGACCAATTTGTAAGATTTTGGAACCAATTTATAAATTTTGAAAATTTATAGAAATGTGTTTGCAATTTTAAAAACTTCATAGGATCTATTTTGCAGCATGTGAAAAATAGTTATGGACTAATACGTAAATTTTTAAAATATATAGGAATCAATTTACATACTTGAAATAATTATAAGGATCAATTTGAAATTCACATTGTAAAATAAAAAATAAATTTTTCAACTATTAAAATATGTTTAGATGGAATAACTAGATATTTAGAAAAGTTAAAATTTTAGACAATTATAATATTTCAATTAAATTTCCTTTATTATTTTTTATTTGTTTATCCGAATTAAAATAATTCACACTTAATAAAACACTTCAATTTTGTTAAGATATTTTTATGAAATTTCTAGATGTTGAGAGTCAATTTTAAAATATAAAAAAATAGGGATGAAATAATAAGTGCAATTTATCTTAGTTCAATCATAGAGAAATCATCCATCAATAATCAACCTCCATCTCAACAAATCATCTCAATTTCTAAAAATCAAACGGCAGTTACATACCCTAAATCTTAACCTTTCATTCACTTGTTTTCAGTCAAACTATCAAACAAAAGTTATCTTTTATAGAATCATGCTTCAGAATGTAAATACAGTTAAGAATTACGTAGAACACTAACAAATCATTTCTCCAACACAAAGATGTACCTTTTTTTATTATATAAAGATAAACTTATATACTTACGTTTATGAGAATGCGAATTTCTATTAAATAAATTTAGAATCAACACATGATTGCATCTCATGATACAACTCAGTGGATATCTGAAAAATAGAGTAGAGTAGATTGATAAGTAAATTAAAAATAGTGTTTATTGAAGTTTATTATAAAACAAATAAATAAAAATCCAGCAAAAGATAATTTAAATGGTCTAAAGAATTTCCTCCTTTTATTTAATTGGATTTATAAAAATTGAAGTAAAAAAAGTAGAAATATCAAGGAGAAGAAAAGAAAGGCAGAGAGAGACATGAACCTTCAAAATCAAAAGGATAAAACAAAAATCAATGTTATTGTTGATGTTGTCGCGTCATCCTGAAAACCAAAGCTAATGTTTTGCTCAGCTTCACCACACAAAGATGCCATTTATTCTTCTTCAACCTTGTAAGTCTTCCTTATGCTTTCACTGTAACTCCTTCATTTTCACCAACAAAAAATCACATACAAAATACCCATCTTCAACACCCAACAACAAATTTTGCTCTTTTCGTCCTCATGGTTCAATGCTTTCCAAAAAAGTTTCTATCTTGAGTCATACTCACTTCAATTTTTTCTCAAGGAATAGTGGATTTGATGGTTTCTCAAGTAAAGAAGCAATTGATGACGAAATACAAGAGATTGAAAGCCTTGAGTTGTTAAACAAGCCTTCACCTGTTTTTGAAGTTGAATTGGAACAAGAGAAACCTTCCAAAGAGGAAGCTTTAGCACCCTTTTTGAAGTTTTTCAAAGGTACTGATTCTATCAAAGAGGTTGAAGAAGAAGAAGAAGAAGAAGATAATGAGGTATTGGAAGTTTCTGAAGAAAAAGATTATGTGAGTGATGTGATTGAAAAAAGAGAAGATGAAGATAAGATGGTCAATGTTGAGTACTATGAGCCTAAACCTGGTGATTTTGTAGTTGGTGTTGTTGTTTCAGGTAATGAAAACAAGCTTGATGTGAATGTTGGAGCTGACTTACTAGGTACAATGTTAACCAAGGAAGTGCTTCCCTTGAATGGTAGAGAAATGGAGAATTTGTTATGTGATGTGAATAGGGATGCAGAGAGTTTTATGGTTCAAGGGAAGATGGGGATTGTTAAGAATGATGAAGCAATGAGTGGAGTACCAATGTCAGGAAGGCCAGTTGTAGAGACTGGAACCATTTTGTTTGCTGAGGTTTTAGGTAGAACACTTAGTGGTAGACCATTGCTTTCTACTAGAAGGCTCTTTCGCCGGATTGCTTGGCATCGAGTGAGGCAGGTTTTTCTCTTTCTTTCAGTCCTTTTTTAATCCCAATCCAATGTTTAGTTTAGTAGATATTCTAAGTTTACATGTTGAGTTTACGATTTGGATTAAGTAGCTCTAATGACTAGTAAGAAGAGTTAAGGACAAATTGTTTGAGAGAATCCGAGTTCGAATCCTTAGTAGAACAACCATTGGTTAGACTTTATTTGGTCGAACTCCAAATTACCATAGCTCCTTTACCTTGGGAACCAGAGGATTAACACCAAAAAGAAGCGATCATTATTGAGCTAACAATACTTTTGGTGTTCAAACCCTAGCCAAAGTAATTTTTGGTTAGATTTTACTTACCTCCTGACCAAACTACGGTTTACCAGTGTCCCTTTTCTCAAACCAGAGGGTATGACAAAAAACAGTAGTTTTGGTCCCTCAGATATACACATGAAACCGTATTTGTCTTCCATTTATTAGCAAACACCAAGTTGGTTCTTCAATGATGATTAATGCCATTGCCATTGATTTAGTCTTTCAATGATGTTTTACTTTTACTTACCATAGTGACCAGTTTGATGGTAAAAATGTAAGTTGAAGGATCAATTTGATGTTTTATAAGAAAATTTTAATGTTATAAATTGAGGACTTGTATGACTTGGTGTATATGTTTGGAGGACCAAAAATTACATCTACTATAGTACTGTTTATTATTTCATATCAACATAGTAGGCAAATGTTTGGGAAAATATATCCCGCTATTCTTTAAGTTACACGAAAATTACAAATTAGTCTTTTTTTTTTTTTTGTAACAAGTTATTCCTTTAACTTTCTTTTGATGTCTGTTTCGCCCTTTATGTTTGTAAATATTTGATCCTAATTTCAGACCGGCAAAATTAAAACCTCAAACTCTCTCAATTTTTTCAATAAATTCATGTAATTTTTTAAGGGTTTTGATTGTAGTAATCTTATGAACATAAACCCTCAATCAATTTTTGGAAAAATAATTAAAAAAGAGAGAATTCTAGTGAGATACATATTAGGGTTCTTGAAATTAAATGCAAAATAAAATCCAGATTATGAAATCACATGATAATTAATTATGTTGTTCGTTTTATGATAAATAACAAAACTCATAGTAAAATTTTAAAAATCTCTAACCACAAATGATTGAAATGAGGTTAGGATTAAAAATAGTTCAACATGGTAACATTTACAGACATAAAAGATTCACTTGTTACAAAAAAAAGTTAAATGATCAATCTGATATTTTCGTATAACTTAAAGGATTCCAGAATGTATTTTGCCCAAATGTTTCATCATATATATTTATTCACTTAAAGGAATAAAGTTCACTTGTAACCAAACTCATAGTAAAAAAATTTCTAACCACAAATGATTGAAACGAGGTTAGGACTAAAAATAGTTCGTGTAACTTAAAGGATTCCAGAATGTATTTTGCCCAAATGTTTCGTCATATTTATTTATTCTGAAATTATTGTAAAAAAAAGGAAATGTATGCTATCTAATAACAAAATTGATGCTCATTATCTTATAAACTATGTTTATCAATGTTAGTAATCTTAAATTTGTAAAGTCAAATAACATATTTCTCATGCTGGTGAGATTTTAATGTTCTTTTTATAATGTTTGGGGCAGATGCAACAGCTCAATGAGCCAATTGAGGTTAGAATTACAGAGTGGAATACTGGAGGCCTGCTAACAACGATTGAGGTCTGTCCTGTTGACTTGAAATTTATGTTCTTGTGGCATTTGAGTAACCGCTTATTCTTTCATGAATTCGGATGTGCAGGGTTTGCGAGCTTTTCTGCCCAAAGCTGAGCTTGTGACAAGAGTAAATAGCTTTACCGAAATGAAAGAAAATGTAAGCTGCAGTTTTGGAGCTTTAATCTTGCCAAGGAAAAAATCGTTCTTTCTTTACGTGATAGTTACTTATCTTAAAAGCTTTTGTTGATACTCTGTGATCGTATCATCTGTTATTTAGTAGATAACAATATGTATAACTATATAATATTTTCTTTACACCTCTAAGGCTCCAATGAGTTAGATAGAATACATTTGTTTTTTCTATCATCAATCTTTGTTTTGTCTTCCTTACTTCTGATTACTACTTGTTTATAACGATGCAGGTAGGGCGTTGTATGTATGTAGAAATCACTCGAATAGATGAAGCTAAAAATTCTCTGTTACTTAGTGAAAAGGAAGCTTGGGTTAGTATTCAAATCTGTTATTTCCTATTATACCTTGCTTTCTTGCATCGAAGGTTTCACAGTTTCTAAGTCTTGTTTTCTCCTTTTTAATCGTTTGAAATTCCTGCTGTGCAGGAAAAGCTATGTCTTCGAGAGGGGACACTTTTAGATGGAACCGTCAAAAAGATCTTTCCATATGGTGCCCAAATTAAGATAGGAAAAAGTAACAGAAGGTGAGTAACAGCTTGAATATAGATATTAAACCATTGAAAATATAATTGATTTCCTTCATTTGATTGATGATAACACACTAGATAAATCAGGCACACCAACATATATATGTTTTCCGATAAAACATATTATTAATCTTTGAATTTGGTGGAATTGTTTTGAGCTGTATTAACATTAATGATATAAACTGCCAAGTCATTGCTATCTTTATGGTGGATTGCATCTATGTTTCCTTTTTTCCATTTATTCACTGCTGAAATTGTATTTAAAACTATTGAATTGAATTGAGTAATTTTTTGTGAATATTTGAGTATTCACCTTGTCCAAAAGATCTAGTTGTTGCTTGTTAGATTCAGGCACATGAATGTTTCACATCTCTTAGATTCCCCCTTCATGCAAGAGGTTTTGTTACTAGGTTAAAGTGGCAATAACATGTTAGGTGCTGGTACATGAATAGTTTAATATCCCTGACACAACTTTGCCAAGTTGAAAAATCAAGTTACACCCTTAAGGTAGAGTGATATGTTCCTTCTAACCACCCAGAAAAAATAGTTTTATAAGTAGGGTGTTAAAATTGATGAAGTTAACAAATATATAAAATGCATCGACCCTTGTTACTGCATAGTTTTCTTTATTCTCTCCCTTGCTGACATGGTTTTAAATTTGAAGTACTGCAACTTTTCATCTACAAGATTTCTACATCGACTTCATGAGTGTTAATTATTAATCTTGGATATAACCTGTCATTCCAAACGAATGTGTTGGGTTCCTTTCAGTGGATTACTGCATGTTTCAAATATCAGTCGAGCTGAAGTTACTTCTGTCAGTGACATACTTTCTGTTGATGAAGAGGTTAAGGTTCTTGTTGTGAAGTCAATGTTCCCTGATAAAATCTCTTTGAGGTAATGGATTTGACTTTTACTAATTCCTTCTGTAATTGTTGGGTGTGTTAACGGTGTCCGGGTTAATTGGCCTTATTTGGTTAACATAAACAAATGAGTGAGGTAGCATGAGGCATGTAAAGGAACCTTAACCCTACCCTGACTTCAAAGATTTATTAATCTAAGGTGAAAATTCTTCCAGATTTAACACGCGTTTCCAAGAACTCAAATAACAAAACTACAAGAAAAAATTTCAATGAGAACCGCATTATTAGCATTGAGCTCTAAGAATGGTTCTTCTATAAGAACCACATTATTAGCATTAAAATATTTTTTAGCAGAACCAATCTAACTTGTGAGATCCATTTTCAATTCTTAAAATAATGTACCATTAAAATAAATCTGATGTTGCATAGACACACCTAACAAAATGAGTTACGATTACGAACCTCCAATGATGTACACAACATTGGAGATGCTCTAAGTTAGTGCTATATATTGGTGCTGATGACATGTTTTTCTTACCATGCAGCATTGCAGACCTTGAAAGTGAACCTGGCCTTTTCCTCTCAAATAAAGAGGTATCTGTTTATTTAATTACTTATTGTTAAGTATGTTCCTATTAAACTTCTTCTATGGTTTTAGTTGGATTGAGCATGATAGATTGTTATTTATTTTTTGGCCAAACAAAAGAGAGTATTTCTAGAGGCTGATATGATGGCAAAGAAGTATAAGCAAAAGCTACCTCATTCTATGGTCACTACACGATTATCAGGACCCTTGCCAACTAGTGCTTTGCCCTTTGAAAATGAAGCACTTTATTATGCAAACTGGAAGTGGTTTAAGTTTGAAAAATGATTATGAAACAAGTTGACACAAGAGCATGAAAGAAATTATTCGCTAAGAGAAGCTCAATTGAGAGAACCCGACATTGCATCGATAATCGGTCCCAGACGGGTTTGCCTTTTTGAAAGAAAAAAGAATGAAGAGCGTCCTCGTCCTCGAGTGAAGAAGCTTTTGATGTTGTCGTTGTTCACCTATATTGTTTGGGCACATAAAGAGCACGAGAAGTATGTGGTGAAAAGAATCACTGGATGATTCACTTTTATTTTATTTTTTCACCTTTTAATTTCTCTTCAATTTTTTGTTTTTTAGTTTATTTGCCCTCCATTTTAGGTATCATACTATAGATAGGTTCATATAGTTGGATGTAAATTCTGAGGGGAAACTAAAGTAACTTGATTTTGATATGTTGTCACAGAAGTTTCTTACACTATCATCTAATTATGTGTCGACACTTTTGACGTTTTTAATCAAAAGATTCATTAAATGATGTTTTAAAACATATTGTTAAATGATAGTGTAAAGTTTCTACCTTGTGAAGAACAAAATTAAATCCAAGTTGTAATTACCCCGATTCACAATTTTTTATTTGATTTTTTCATTTTAATGTTTTCCTTGCTTTGTCTCTTTATGAACAAGAACCGCAGTATAATATTTAATTTTAGTAGTTATAGCCAATAGGAATCGGAGGTTGTTCCTTTGTTTTGTTATTCTGAGTTGATACTTGTTTCAAATGAGGTAGTCTTTTTAGACTAAATGTGTGTTTGGATGCTCATTTGACTGGATTTTCTAACGTCCCAATCAATAACTGAAGCAACAAAATATAAGTTTCCATTGAACGAGAAGTTAATGTGGTGATTTTCTTGCCGTAGTTTCTTTCACCGATCCACAAGACCTAACATATCCTACATATAAGAAAAGTGGGACAAAAAAATTGAGACTACTATTTTTTAGGGAAACTTGTTATAAAAGTGTAAATGTGGGGAATGAACTGTCTTTATTTTTTACACTAAAGGTGTCTTCTAAATTTAACCGCACAAAAAAAGTAGCCTTCTAAAATTACATTCCTACACATTATCAACATTTTAACTTATATTAAACTATAGGAAAGATCAATTTGATATTTTGTAAATTTAAAATCTCAAATTACAAGACAATTATAATTTCAGGACTCATTCTTTAAATTTATAATAATAATAACAGTAAAGATTAGCTGAATGACAATGTTGTCATACTCCTCTCATACTGCTAGGGTAAAAATTTAACAGGAATCTAATGGGAGGGAAATTAGCTTGGCATGAAGCAGAAACCAAGTCATCAGAGTACTAAAAAACGTGGAAACTAAAATACATTTTAATACCTTATTTTATAGTTTTAACTCAAGTACTTATAGATCTTTCAATTAGAGCCCACATTGGCATAACTTTTAGCAAAATAACTGACCGGGAATTAAACTGAACCAAAAACTAAAACAAGATCTAATTAAAATTTCAAAAATTAAGAGCCCAACCAAAAAAATAAAAGACTGAATGTATTTTAGCCAAAATGTGAAACTCAAACAAATTGTATCCAAAACCTTTGTTTATGATTTTACCATTCTGGACTGAGGCCTCCCAACCAACACAACTCATTACTCGCAACAAATACAAAGGTAGAATGAAAATAACTATAACAGTAAAAACTCCAAGACCCCAAGAAAGCTGAACTAGTTCAAGCCTCAAAATTCACACCCAACCCTAATTTAGCTTTGCTGATAAAAACTCAAGAGGACACAAACAGCTCAGTTGCAGGACAGTGACAATCTGACGACTATAAGTATGACAGTATCCAAAGACATGGACGGCAAAAACATCGACCACAACCTTGTCAGATTGCAAAGTAGTATGAAATATGAATAAATAATAATACTCAAGCAGAGGAAGTGGGCTCTTCTACTTTTTTATCTGCATCTGCCTTACTTGCCTCACCAGTTTTTTCCTCAGACTTCTCTTCGTCTTTCTTCTCTGCATCAGCAGCCTTCTCTTCAACACTCAATTTCTCAACAAGACCAGCTGCAGCAGATGCATCTCCTTCTTCCTCTGCCTTCTGGGACTCAGCAACCTCTTGGAATGTTTCGATAAAGCTTTTGCAATCTGGCAGAGACAAAGAAATGGTAAATTCAAAAAGAATATGGCAAACACAACAGCATGTTGATATTGGGCCAGAGCAAATGAGACATTCAGTTAAAGAACTACCCTTGCAATACTCCTATATCCTCCAACCAAACAGAGTACATGCAAATGATTATAAAGATCGTGCACACTGTGCAAGGGATAACTGAAAATAACATTTAACATCTGACAACAACACTGACTATATGTACTTAATCTTTGAAATTGAATTGGAGTAGGTTACCTTCACTAAACTTCAATTGGAGTGGACTACCTTTACTAAATTAGTTATCTATTAAGTATATTTTTAGGCCAGCCTACATAGAGTACAGGTAATAGAAATCTTACAAAATCAGAAACTTCTCTTATGGGCTAAGAACTACCTACAATGATTTATAATAACTAAATTCAAATACAAGATGCTGAGAAAAAGCGTGATACTCATCACTGTATTCACATTTGATTAGCAGCAAGCAATCAAATTCAAAGGCCAGGTAAGAACTTGTTATTCAGAATTTTAATTGTGAAAATAATACTACACACACAGTACACACATCATTAAAACTGACAAAAAGAGAACATACATTGAGATTTTTTCATAACTAAAGTGTAATCGTCAAAGACATTAAAATATTTATAAACTACTATTTATAATATAGTTGTTTGACTAAGGTCAAATATGCATTTAAAAATCTGAAAGAATATGTCATTGTGTGGCTCCTACTAGGAACCAATCATACAAACTGAATTAAAACAAGAAGAACAAGAACTTTCTTCACAAATTTTGTTTTACAGAACACACTCTGAAACCAGGAGAATGTCCAGATATCTAATCTAATACCTTTAATAATGATACTTCATAACAAAATTTCTTTAACTAAGGCCAACTACACAGACAACCAAACATCAAAATGAACAAAGGAAGTGATGACAAGTGGAACAAGTCAAAATTACCAAAAGCCCAAAAAGTTAATTCTATGAAATCTTACAAATGCTAGTTGGCAATATGGTTGAGTAATGCATAAAGTTATATAAAGTAACTACTGAGATTGTTCCTTAGCACGTTAGGAAACTTTGTGGAAACTTAGCAATATGGTTGAGTTACGATAGTGATTAAGAAGAGATTCATTGTAAGCAACTTCACAATTCGAAGAAACAAATACACAGAACAACGAATGTTGCTTAGATCATTAAGAGTTCAAATTGAGGGAACAAATCAAACATACAAGAATTACAAACCACAACAGAGGAACTTCACAGATCAACATTGTCACCATATCAATTACAAAACAGAAATTGGCAAATCAATTAACAGTAGCCAACTGGTGACAGATAATTCCAAGACATCTAAAATTATACCAACCAACTTTATCTAAGAGTCAATCACAAAATTGATCTAAATAAAGCTAAAAAAACTGACTATGAAAACACCAAACATAATAGAAGAGCATGTCAACAAATTCATCTGCAGAATGCAACTTGAAAACGTGTGCTTACTTTCAATAGATGGAAAACGAATGCAGAAAAGTTCATCCTTAAGTTCACCATCAGCAAAATCCCTAGCATGCCAAACACAAGATTTCTCGTTTCCAGCATGTTCTTGGACATTCATCGTAGCCAAAACTGTAACACAATCGAGAGATCAATAAAAATCTCGAAATCAAAATTACGAAACAAATATTTAGTAAAAAAAGGAAGAAGAAATCACATACTGAGATGATTGGCGCAGATCTTGAGAGTTTTGGATTGCCTCATGAGAAGCCTAACTTTACCGGTAGCCTTATGCTTCAAGAACTTAACAGTACCAGCACCTCTCTCCTTCCACTGATTTCCATCCTTATCGAAACGGTAAAGCTTCGATTTGCTGCGATCAGTGAAAAACAATAATCGGTGTAAGGTAAAACCCTAAAAATGAAAGGAAATTGATAAATGAGGAAAAAAGTAAGAACGTTACAGATCTAGAATGGCCTCTTCGTCTTCTTCACCGGTTGAGACGGCAACCTCCTCTAGTTTGACGATAGGAGCGACTTGAGCTCCGGTATCTTCGTCATCGGCGACGACTGGCGTCTCCTCCTCTTCGTGGTGCTCGGGATCGGCCATGATCTGTACAGGGAGAGAGTTTGGATTGGAATTGGTGGCGCTAGGGTTTAGCAAGTTTTGGGAGTAGGGAAGTAATGGGAGTGAGAGTGGAGAGGTTGCTGTTGTATATAGGGATGCGGGTTCGATATACAGATGGAAAATGAGTTAAATCACCCATTATTTCTCCAAATTATTATGCTTTCTCATTTTTGCCTTTCAATTTTGCATAATTGCATAAATATCCTTCAAGTTGATGTTATCCACCGTCCATCCAAATACTTCATCTATTACTCTTTTTACACTAGAAAATATGAGTGTCACGTCAGCTATTTTGATCCGTAAAACAGTAATTATAAGACATAATAGTGAGTTAAGAGAAAGATAAAATAGTTGTGTAGACATCAAATAATAGAGAGAGATGAAACTTTAGAAAGACACGAGACTCTAAAGAGATATTATATATGAGGGAAAGAGAGTCATATGACATTAGAGAAAAATATAAGAGACGAGAGATAGCTAAGGAGGAGGAGAGAAGTAAGAGACTAAAGATATAATAATTTTTAAAAAATAAAAATTATATTTTTTGTAGTTTCTATTTTTAAAAAAAAATTGTTACATAATTTAGCAAGTGACAATAACTATTATTTTTGTTGAATCTCTTATTCTCTTTTTTATTCAATTTAATAGATTATCTTAAAAGATATATTTTTGAATTCAATAAATTAAATTTATGTTTAACATCTCATTACTCTAAATTAAAATGTGTAATTTTTTAGTTTAAATTTAATTTTTATATCGAAGTTTATTGTTCAACTAATTTTTTATATAAATATGTTAAAATATAAATTACTTTACATTTAAATTACCTTTAAATAAAATCAACTCATTCAAAATTAATTTATCATTATATGTACGAATACATTCATGTAACAATATCTTGAAACATAAATTATAAAAATAAAAATAAATTATGCAAACAAAAATTTCAAATTTTACATAAAAAAAGTTTCAAATTCTAACTTTTAGTTAAAATGAATTCTAAAGACATAATAAAATATACTCTAAAACATCCAAACTTATTAAAATTAACTCTATTTGTTCATCTCATTTTTTATTAAAGTCAATTTTATAAAATTATTTACTCAAAATTAATTTTTTATCACTGTAAAATCAAATATACAATAAGTAAGATTATGATAATAATATTTACACCCCTTATCTGACACAGTTCTCATCTCTTTAATTTTTTTGTCAATGGAGATTCCATAACAATCAAAGTGGACGGCAAGGAAAAAAAAATCAAATAGCCCAATAAAACAGTCCTCGTCTAACGAAATTTTACCATGTAATTCAATTGTTATATTTATATCTCTATAATCTTTTTTAAATCTCAATTTTATCTGAATTTTTTTTAATTATTTTACAAACTCTAATTTACTCTTTTTTTTATTATTTAAATATTTTTAGATCAATCAATCTTAGTTTTCTAAAGAAAAAAAATTATAAAAATTTTAATATAGAAGATGGACCACAGTTCACGGTTGATGATATACCACCTAATCTATGGAGAAAGAGACTCCTTAGATTTGACGTATAGCTTGACACTCAAATGATGAAAATAGGTGTTGACATTTACAAAATCATACTGAAAACTTTTTTTAAAAAAAATTGGTATATAAAGTTAAAAAGGTGTATACTAAAAACCTTTAAAAAAAAATTTATGATACAAAAGATTGAAAAAGTGTGTACCAAAAAATGTGATTTCAAATTTTTTGATAATTATTAGATTTTTTATTTAACTTTTCCGATAATGAAGTTTGTTTAAAAAATATTAAAAAAAATTTGATTGTTTTGAAAACCTTCAAATAAATTTTCCAGTACTGGAAAAATTAAAATAATTTTTTTGGTAATTCCAGAAACTTCAAATTAATTTATGGTCAAGAAATTTATACCAAAAAAAAAATTCTAACATGTAAATTTATACCGTAAAACTTAAATAAAATATAGGGGTTAGAAGATAAAATTCCCCTCATCTAATTGCCCTGAAATCTCACCAAATTGCCTCGGACCGGCCCAATATTTAACTTTAACCCATTTGCTGTACACATATTTTGTTTTGGTGAAGTTATTTTTCTTTTTAAGATTTTCTGTACACGTTAACACAAAATAAATAAAAATACTACATTGTTTGTTTTAGACGTATACATAGTAACTTGATCTCTATTGTCGTTTTCACTATAGTTTACTTTTGCACATTAAAAAATACAACTCTAGTACTATCCAATAATAATAATAATAATAATAATAATACAACTCTAGCTGCAAGAACCTGGTAATAAATTAATTGGTAATTAAATACTAAATGAATCTCAGAGTTATCAAACCGGCACTTTTTTATTATAAAATAAAAATGGCACTTTCTATAACCATTATAAGGTTTGGGGCTCTATGAACTTTAGTATGATTAGAATACATGCTTAAATAATTATCCTTAACATTCAAAATCAATTTCTTGTACTTCACCATAAAATTACTAGTAACATTCAATTTGTATTATGATGAACGTTCGTCTACCTCCGCCAAGTTAAAATGTTTTAATTTTTCTACTCCAAGTACATTATTGAAATGTAAAATTTGATAGTGTATTTTACACTGTGGAATGTTATAATTCGATAAAAAAAAAGCTAAAAAATAGAGGAACCGGAAGAACATTGATCTTATATTATTGACCCAACTATTCTATCCTGTGCAAATACAGTGATTATGTAAGGGTGTGCCGTTGAATCTTTGCGTGCAAAGATACCTTAATTTACCAAAAATATTAATGGCTCTCCAATCGCTATAAAGGATTTGAATCTCTGCTCCATCATCTAGTTAGAGTTTTAAATTACTTTATTATTACACTTTATGTGCATTGCCAATGCTTAGCATATAAAGATTCTTACTTGTATACTCATACTTAAATGCATAAACAAATTAGAACTATAATCTGTCTCATAATAATAATTGAGTCATTTAATTATTTTATATATATTAAAAAATATGCATAAATAAAAAAAAATTATTAAATAATTTTTATTTAATATTGATGTGTTATCAATATTATAAATATATAATAATAATAATAATATGTTAAAAATAATATAAATAGTATTAATTAAATAATACAACTAAAATTAAAATGAAATGTATTTAAAAAAAATATCTATAATGTTGAGACTAATTTTTTTATCAAACATTTTGATTAGAACGAAGTATAGTTTTTATTCTAAAACAAACCACATATTTTAAAAACAAAGCTAATGAATAAAATAACAGGTACATGTTCCCTGCGGAGTTCACTGTAATACGCAGAGTTGTGGATTTGTCGTTTTGGTTGCTTTTAAGTCCAGCTTCTTATCTTAATGGATCACTAATATCTAATAAGGAAATGCCACGTAACTCAATCAACAAATTGTTTATAAATTAACATGAGATATATACCATCATCAATCATATTGAAATTCAATAAAAATATTTAGCAAACTTTATTTTATATACGCTCAAAAAGTGTGATTTAATCTTTTATATTTATATTTCATCTAAAATAAAATATAAATAAAAAGAACAATATAAATTTTAGTACAGTATAAAACAATTAGTTTTGGAAAGTTGATAAATTTTATACATGAATTTTATCTTTTATTTTTTATTTTATATGAAATACACAACTATATGATTTAATATACATTTAATATGTATATGTAACGATACATTGAAATAAATTTGAGATAATCTATAATGTTTAGTTCAATTGGCACGTGGATATTGTTATATTGAATATTATATATTATATTTAAATTCAGATTTTTGCAATTGTATGTAATTTTTTTTATTTTATCTACATATTAAAAAAAATAAACTTAAGATCTTAGAAGTAAAAGAAAGACTTGGAATCTTTATGAAGTGCTTGGCTCCTCGTATTCTTTAGGTCAAATTAATTTCTACCCTGAATAAATAATTGTCTTTGTTGTCAAATTAATATGGGTCTTGACATCTTAATAACTACTGTAGTTGTTAAGAAATTAAAAGTAAAAATGCTGCATTGAAAATAAAATAAAACTCGGTATTTTAAAAATTAAATATTCTAATTCTAATACATTTCTGATATTTTATTTTTATATTCGAATCACTAACAAGTGCTCGGGGCACTTCTTAATTATTTTGCAATTTAATAGGCTATAGTGTGTATAATCTTTGATCATAATTATTTATATGGATATAGTTTAAAGACAATCGAAAAAAATATGATATGTGTGTTTTTATTTATTATTAAATATATACTATTTATAAAGAAATGTTAGATATATGATTCGAATTATCAACCTAACACATCAAATATTTTTTTACAATTATTGAGTTGTAGTATGACATGATCTCTTTTTTTCTTTGAATACATAATCACTCTTATGTAAGAGTCTTGGTTTATGCTGTGCACATTATTAGAGTTATAGATTTCTTATCAATCTTATATATAAAGTTGATGTCAATCTTAGATTCTTAGTAACATTTTTCTTCTAAAAACATAGTCAATTTGATTAACTATTTTTACTAATACTAAATAAAAGTCCATAATTAATTATATTAATTAATTTTAAAATAAACAAATTTTATGTGTCATGAACTATCATATTATACTCGTTTACAAAGTAATGTTTATCCATATAAGTGAATTTGTTACTCTATCATTCATCGTTGTTCTTTTGTCAAATATTTATCATAATATAAGTAAAAATCTTAATTGTACTTCAAAATAATTACTAGTATTATAGTATATTGTTTTGAACAACATTTAAAAAAAAAACAATAAATTGTTAATCTTGTTGATCCCAATAAATAAAATTTATTTTTAGTTTTTTTTTCCACTTATTTTTTAGAAATTGTGCACCAAAAGAGGCTGTCATCACTTATTTTCTTTGATACAATTCAAAGTCTCACATATTTATCCCAAATGCAATTCTTGTCTGAATAAATTAGTTTCTTTTGGAGTTTCATTCAAATGATTCACATGGTGATATTCTATTTTTTTTATTGGTCTGAATTTGTTTTGCCAATGATTGAGTTTACTTTTTTTTTTTCTTTCGATTTACATAGTATTTTGTTGGTTTGTCACTTTTTTCTGGTTAAGTTATTCTGCTCGAGAGGTAGTTTAGCATTGTTTTTCCTTTTGTTTTGCAAGAGTTTTAGTGGTTGTCCCCCTTGCTTTGTTTTGTTTTTTAAAATTAATTTATTGTTCATTAATAAAATACAAAGAATGTAAGTCTATTATAATATTTTTAAGTCTATATTTATAATGTAGTGTTTAGTTATTATACACACATTTGATAACAAGAAGACTTTTCAAAAAAAGAAATTAATCCTCTTAGCGAAATAATCATAAAGCAAATATCAAATTGCATCTTAAATTTATTAGGAGTATCTCTTACAATATATTTTCATTTTTGATATCTCAAGCGCAAAATAAACATGTGTCTTTGCATAATCAATATGTAATTACTGTTTATGGAGAGGCATTAAGATATATAAAGACACTATAAAAAAAAATACTAACATAGGCTTGCTAAAATTGAATAATTGACAATGTTAATAATTGTTCTATAATTAGTTCAAACAAGCAATTAATCATAATAACATTGAAAAACTATAATAAAATTTGTGATTTAATATAACCACACAAATCTAAGAGTACTAAAAAAAGATCATTAATTCCTTTATATGCTGTGGTCCAAAATCATGCATTTGAGTCCTATTTTTTCTTTGCCTTTTGAATTTGTAAGATATTATTTTCAATTTGTTGCTCTTCAACCAAGAAAGCCCTAATGATCATTTCCCTAACTACACCTCTAAACAAAACTCCACCACATGTATGGTTCACATTCCTTCGATTTCTAGACAACCTTGATCTCTCTTACTCTATGAATTTCAAGTATGGAATCCCTTCAATTTTATTGCTAGTAATAGGACACTTCTATTATCTTTATTCTTAAATGTTTGATAATCAAACTTACCGCAATGGGTTTTGACAACCATGTGTTTGTTGGATTTGGTGACATAGCTGTGACGTATGCAATACATTGGACCATTTTGTTTGATCAAACTTTTATTTTTGCCTCGCCGCTAAACTTACTATTAGGGTTTTTAGAAGAACACATGCTAGCTATAGTGGTACACAAAAATGGCAACAATAGTTTTTTTTTATGTGAACTTAATTTAGATCAATGTTTTAAAGTTACTCATCAAAAGTTATAATGACAATCGACAAAATTTTTTGTATGTATAAATTAATGATTCTTCACGTTTATTCGGTTGAGATAATGATTTGATTAATGTTAGTTCAATACGTTTATTTTCCTTTATTTTTATTGAATTGACATTGATTAAATTATTGTCTCGAAAATAAAGGCTAAAAAGACAATTAACTTATAATTATAAAATAAGTTTCCGATCATTGAAAAAAAATTATTTTTAAATATTAGTCAACATTTGATCACTTATTAAATATCTATTGTAGAGTTTGCCTCAACTTTTTTTTTTTCTTATTCAATAGAAATTATAGAATATTTATAGTAGTATATTCAATTTGGCCCTATATATAAGAGAGTTTTTGAATAATTTTTTGGTTTTATATATAAAAAAAATTAAAAATTTTAAGATGTGTTTATTATTTAAATTATTTAAATATTATTATTTATATGTTTGTATTTTAATATTATTAGTGTGTATTTAACGTTTTACATTTTTCAATTAAAGTAGATATCTAAATAATTTAATTATTATACAATGAGAACAAAAAAAATCATTGTGAACACATCACAATTATTTATAATTGTGACATTTACACCGGTATAGTTTATTTACTATACACTAACATGTAAAAAATTGCAGTTAAACATAAATAAAATATGAAATATAAAATTATAATTTTTTTCTGGAATATACTAGAATAATTTATATACATGTAGGAGTATAATTTTTCCAATTAAGTTATACTTTATTATTTTTTATTTTTTCTTTCTACGAATGATGTTTCAATTGGAGTTGGACATTCTCATATTTTTTTATAAACATGTTCTCTTGTTTGAATTAAAAATAAAAGAGCCTTGTTTGTTTGATTACACATAAGAAGATCCAACTCTGTTTGATATCTTACTTCACATGTCTCCTAACTCTTATTTTTATAAACTAAAAAGACAATCCTAACTCTTATTTTTATAAACTAAAAAGACAATTAGTTCTTAAACAAATAAATGACAGAACAAAGTCAAATAAATAATTTGTGAGAAAAAAAAAGCCAACTGAATAAGTTTCCTTTTCAAAATAATATTTAAATTGTGTTTAACCTAAATTTATAATTATTCAACTTATAGAAGAGAAAATGAAATGGCTGGCTTTCCATGAAAAATATATACCATTGAAAGAAGGCTTTTGAATGGGGCATAGTCCTCCCCTTACAAAGACCCCACTCTAATAGATGATGTCAGAGTGAGTCAGCGAACCAAAATAATTTGATTGCTGAATCTTGTTCTTTGTTGCCCATGAATTATATTATAACTATATCACAGTCATTCATGATTATGACTTTTAAAGTAATATTAATAAAAATATCAAAGATGTTTTATGATTCGACAATTATTATTAATTGACAATATTTAAAAAATTAAAACAATTAACTAATGGGTACATGATGTTATTACATAAGATTTGTATATATGCATTTTAAAAACAAAATTTCAAGAATAATTTATACATAAGATTTTACTACCCATACTTGACGCATACTCCATACAAGTTACATTAATTTTAACGTTTCATTTTTTTCTTTTATAAATAGAACCAGACATAATAGTAACTCTAAATATAAGTGGGCCATTTCAATTAAATAGGTGTATTTATTATTATTTTTCAACACATATTCTTTAGTAACTATTAATTTTCTTATAATATAAAAAATCAATTTTAATACATTAAAACACAAATATTATTTTATAAAAATTAATAAATAAAGTATGTGAAACTATTAATTTATTTTATAAAAAGGGAGGGAGAGTACATTTGAATGTTTAATAAGCATCGTAAAGCTACATAAAATTTTGTGACATTTATGAGAGATAAGTCTCGTGCAGCTGAATTGTTGCAAGAAACAGTCAAAACCTGAACAATAATAAAAACTCTAATCGTTACTCGTGCCCTAATTTAATCAAAATCTCTTTGTCTATGTCATGTGACATAAAATTTTCTTTTACTCCACTCCCAAAACAAACCCACCTCCTCTTTCTCGATAACCAAATAACTCTAACCTTTCTTAATTCCACTCCATAAACAGTAATCACACATTTTTAAAGTACGAAAAGACAAAGTAAAACTAACAAAATTTACTGTACCAATTCGTCCCTCTCAACCATATGTTTCTCTTCAGGAATTCCTCTATAACTACGCTACCTTTTTCAAAAGAAAAAAAAAAAACAAAATTTTTTTTGAAGGAATTTTTTTTATTTTTTTTATTTTTAAATATAAAATGTATAGTTTTTAAGATTTTATTTTTACATTTAAATTCTAACAAGTGTATTTAAAAAATATATATTAGCACTTTCTATTAAAAAATACTATTGTATTTCTGTCATGAAATATAAGATTTTATTGAATTTTTAACTCCAATAATATTTTCAACAATAAATTTTATAATAATTATTTTTGTTATGAAATATAATAAATAATGTTAGTAATTCTTTCTCTTAAATGATATATTTTTAAAAACAATATCAATCAATGATAAATTTAATACTACTACTACTATCAATTTATGATTTCGTTCTAAAATGAGTATTATATTCAATTTTCAATTATTAATTACATTTTTCTAAGCATATAGTCTATTAATATTATACGGACAACTCTCAATTTAATTCTACAATTTATTTATTTATTTATGATAATAGTAAACACATTGATGCTTGATAAGATAAATTTGTTAAAAATACTATTTTCTTTATATATTATTCTTAATTTGAGTAAATTATCAAATAAACAAGAGAGAGTATAATTTTCTAAAAATCAAGCCCACATGCATTGTCTACTAGGATTGAAATACTACTAAAAAATAATTACAAGTGAAAAAATATCTACATTTGTTTGGCTGAAATATAATCAAATTAATCTATCTATATTTGTTATGACTATTTCAACGATGTCTTTAAATGATTTCATTAATGTTGTGAGAAGATAACAATTACAATTAATTTAAAGATAATTTAATAGAAATATTTTTTTTCTTCATGAAATCAATAAAACTAAATGTACTTATTTGACTATCATTATTAATAAGTGTTAAAATAGGCAGGGGTACTTTTAATTGAGTCCAAAAAAAGAGTAAATGATTGAAGTTGAACATTTCGCTCACACATGTTATAACTTATATTTAAATTTAGAATTTTATGGTTAATTGATAGATTATATACAAATTTAATAGACGTGTATCTTCCATAACACCGACCTTTGAGACACATGCAAGTATTTTCTATATATATATTTATTAATGTTAATTAAGAAAAAGACATCTGAAATTGTTTTGCTTACTCAAACTGTTGAGGCTTTAACCTTTCACAATCTCCCAAGTAGCCCCACTCCTTATATTATCATAAAAGTACTCTTTCTATTCCCAATAAGGCAATACCTTGCCACCTCTATGGACATAATTTGCACATAAACACACAGCTCTGAATTCTTGCAATGTCCCAATCGGAGACCTTTGTTTGTAGTTGTGATTTGTGATACTTGTAACTTATCCACTGTGCCTAATTAATTTTGTTATATTGAAGCAAGTAATAGTAGTACATTTTGCATTTCATATAACATGGATAAATTCATGCAATCAAGTCTACACTCTACAATGATATTTGGACCCAACAAATATGTCTACAAGGACATTTTGTCCTTTTACACAATTCATGACTGATATTTACACCAAGGTTGCTCTCTCCCAGGCCCCCCAAATTACACTATTTTCACTGTCAGTTTTATATTCAAATACAAACCAATTGCAGACTCTCATGTGATATTTAAATTTTATTTTATTATTGGAGAAATGTGAAATTATTATTAAAGAGATAGTAATGAGTATTTTATAAGAATTAAATTGGTAAATTTTGACAGTTTATAAGTTTGCAGAATTTAACAGTGGCACAAGAATTTTGGTTTTTTATTTTTTATTTTTTTTATGAATCAGTCATTAAATCAACTACGAGACCAAAAATGAGAGCTCCACTCCTTCATACACTTAATTTTTGTAAACTGTCAACACTATCCCTATTCATACATCACTTTTAAATCCAAATAATAAAGGTCAATTTGGTACATGTACACCACAACCAATGCAGCCAGACCAATGAATAAAAAAAAACTAACACAGGTAATATATTTAAATCATTAAATTAAATAAATATACAAGTGATAATAACAGAGATGGGAGAGGTTTTCAAACTTCAAAAACAAAGTGCTTTGAATTTGAGAAAAGCTCAGCTACTACCTCACTACTAAACTCCTTAGTTATTATTACCTGTAAGCACTCACGCGAATCATGGAAACCAATAATGTTTTCATACACCAAAAGTGTCACAATTTAGATATCTCTATCTATGTCTCCATTCTCAGTACCATTAGCATATAACACCAAAACTACACAACCACCATCACAAGCTTGGTTTTTGGCTCTATCAAAGATATTGGAAGAGGTATTAGTAGTACATTCTGGTAAAGCTAAAGCTAAGAAGTAACAAACACTATTCCTTTTTTACCATTCTACTATATCTTCCTTCTTTAAAAGATACACTTGACACTATCTCTTTTTTTGTTTCACATGCTAGTGTTGAAAACGTTTTGTGTAAAACTTAAGCATACAAACTCTCTCTTTCACATGCATGTTGTCTCCTTTAGACAACAACTACTAGTCTTTTATCATCTTCACCCTCATCTTCCACACTAGTAGTTAGTTATAATCTCAAACTCCAAGTAACCATCTTTCACAATCCCAAATGGAAAATAATGTTGTTGTCCCTTTTAGTGTTACTACCTATTTCTTGTTTTTGTTACTCTCTTTTTTTAGCTTAACAAACATACAACAACTCACTTGCCTTTCACCAGATGGACAAGCTCTTCTTTCTCTTGTTTCATCATCTTCTGTTCTTTCCTCATGGAATCCATCAACCTCAACACCTTGTTCTTGGGAAGGCATTACTTGTTCTCCACAAGGTAGAGTCATTTCCCTTTCTATCCCCGATACTTGCCTTAATATTTCTTCTTTACCACCTCAACTGTCATCTTTATCAATGCTTCAGCTTCTTAATCTTTCTTCCACTAATATCTCTGGCTCTATTCCACCTTCTTTTGGTCAACTCTCCCATCTTCAACTTCTTGACTTTTCTTCAAACTCTCTCACAGGTTCCATTCCTGATGAACTTGGAAACCTCTCTTCTCTTCAGTTCCTTTTCTTGAACTCCAACAGATTAACAGGAACCATTCCTCAACAACTTTCCAACCTTACTTCACTTGAAGTTCTTTGTCTTCAAGACAATCTTATAAATGGCTCAATCCCTTCACAGTTAGGCTCTTTGAAATCACTTCAACAGTTTAGGATAGGTGGCAACCCTTTTCTAAGTGGAAAAATCCCATCACAGTTAGGACAACTCACCAACCTCACAACATTTGGTGCAGCAGCCACTGGACTTACTGGTTCCATTCCTTCTACATTTGGTAATTTGATCAATCTTCAAACTTTAGCACTTTATGATACTGAAATTTCTGGCTCAATACCAAAAGAACTTGGTTTATGTTCTGAGTTGAGGAATCTTTATTTACATATGAATAAGCTAACTGGTTCTATCCCTTTTCAATTTGGAAAGTTGCAAAAACTTACTAGTTTGCTTCTTTGGGGAAACACATTAACTGGTGAAATTCCACCTGAAATTTCCAACTGTTCATCACTTGTTATATTTGATGCATCTTCTAATGATCTATCTGGTGAAATACCTGAGGATTTTGGGAAGCTGGTTGTTCTTGAACAGCTTCATTTATCAGATAATTCACTCACCGGTGAAATACCGTGGCAGTTGAGTAACTGCACAAGCCTTGCAACTATTCAGCTTGATAAGAATCAGTTATCAGGTACAATTCCTTATCAGGTTGGTGAATTGAAGCTTCTGCAGAGTTTTTTCTTGTGGGGTAATTTGGTTTCTGGAACAATACCATCCTCTTTTGGAAACTGTACAGAACTGTATGCACTTGATCTTTCAAGGAATAAGTTAACAGGTTTAATACCCGAAGAGATTTTCAGTTTGCAGAAGCTGAGTAAGCTTCTTCTTCTTGGAAACTCATTAACAGGAAGGTTGCCTTCAAGTGTTGCAAATTGCCAGTCTTTGGTGAGGTTGAGGGTTGGTGAAAACCAGCTTTCAGGACAGATTCCTAAAGAGATAGGAAAGTTGCAGAATCTTGTGTTTCTTGATTTGTACATGAATCATTTCTCTGGAAGTTTACCTGTGGAGATTGGTAACATCACAGTTCTTGAGCTTTTGGATGTTCATAACAACTACCTCAGTGGTGAGATTCCATCTCTTATTGGTGAACTTGAGAATTTGGAGCAGCTTGATCTCAGTAGAAACAGTTTGACAGGTGAAATCCCTTGGAGTTTTGGTAACTTGAGTTATTTGAACAAGCTCATACTCAACAATAATTTACTCACAGGTACAATACCAAAATCTGTTAGAAATTTGCAGAAGCTAACACTTTTGGATTTGAGTTATAACAGCTTATCTGGTTGCATACCCTCAGAAATTGGTTATGTTACAAGTTTAACCATAAGTTTGGATTTGAGCTCAAATGCATTCACAGGAGAAATTCCAGATTCAATTTCTGCTTTGACACAGTTACAATCACTTGATCTTTCTCATAATATGTTCTATGGAGGAATTAAGGTTCTTGGCTCTCTTACTAGTCTCACTTCTCTTAATATCACTTACAACAATTTTTCAGGTCCTATTCCAGTAACACCATTCTTCAAAACTCTTACTTCTAGTTCATATCTTCAGAACATTCATCTTTGTCAATCCATTGATGGAACTACATGTTCTTCAAATCTAGTTCAAAAAAACGGTTTAAAATCTTCAAAAACTATAGCTATGATCACGATTATTCTAGCTTCGGTTACGATAATTGTCATTGCGTCATGGGTTCTAGTAACCCGTAGTAATCATCGGTACAGCATTGAAAAGGCTTTGAGGACATCAGGTTCTACATCAGGAGCTGAAGATTTCTCATACCCTTGGACTTTTATACCATTTCAGAAACTTAACTTCAGCATAGATAATATCTTGGATTGCCTGAAAGATGAAAATGTGATTGGAAAAGGTTGTTCTGGTGTTGTGTATAAAGCTGAGATGCCACATGGAGAGGTAATAGCAGTGAAGAAGCTTTGGAAAACAAATAAAGGTGATGAAATGGTGGATTCTTTTGCGGCTGAGATTCAGATACTTGGTTACATTCGACATAGGAACATTGTGAGGCTCATAGGTTATTGTTCTAATGGGAGTGTTAAGCTTCTTCTATATAACTTCATCTCAAATGGTAATCTAAGACAGCTTTTGCAAGAGAACAGGAACTTGGATTGGGAAACTAGGTACAAGATTGCTGTTGGCTCAGCTCAGGGTTTAGCTTACCTTCATCATGATTGTGTCCCAGCAATTCTTCATAGAGATGTTAAGTGCAATAACATACTTTTAGATTCCAGATTTGAGGCTTACATTGCAGATTTTGGTCTTGCAAAGCTAATGAGTTCACCAAATTATCATCATGCAATGTCTAGAGTTGCTGGTTCCTATGGCTATATTGCCCCAGGCAAGTGTATCTCACATTATTTACTTTTTCGTTAACCTTGTATTTTTATGCTTGTTGCATCCGTAGTATTACCATTTGAATCCTCTACAGTCCTACAGTTTGGCCCGGTCCAACTTAAATCGATCATTAGAATAATCATCTAAAAAGCCATGTGTTGGGTATGACTCATAATTTACTAATAAGTGTGAGTGCTATTCAAAGATAATATTGTAAATTAGACTGTAATATTGAAACACAAGTTGTAATATGTAACCTTTAAGTTTGAAAAATAGAAAAGCACTGCAGTCACTTTGTAGTTGAAGATGTAGGCACAGTTGACGGAACTCCGCAATCAAATCTTGTATGTTCTTTATTTGCGTTTTTCGTATCTATTATCTTTTGAAGCAAGGTTGTCGTTCTAACATGTGTTGTGATTTATTTATTAGGGTTTAAAGTGTAATAAATTTCTAACCAGTGTCTTATGACCATTAATTAATGTAGAGTATGGCTACACCGTGAACATAACAGAGAAGAGTGATGTCTACAGCTTTGGAGTGGTTTTACTCGAGATACTAAGTGGGAGAAGTGCTGTTGAATCCCATCATGTTGGAGATGGACAACACATAGTTGAATGGGTGAAAAAGAAAATGGCAAGCTTTGAACCAGCTGTTTCAATTCTTGATACAAAGCTTCAAATTTTACCAGATCAAATGGTGCAAGAGATGCTTCAAGCACTTGGAATTGCTATGTTTTGTGTGAATTCTTCACCAGTTGAGAGGCCTACTATGAAGGAAGTCGTTGCACTATTGATGGAGGTGAAGAGTCAGCCTCATGAGGAGATGGGGAAAACTTCTCAACCTTTGATAAAGCAGTCATCAACTCAAAGCTGAATTTTGTTTTAATTAGTTGTAATGGTTAGTGATTGGTTTTTATCTTTAAGATGAAAACAAGATGTTTGTTAATGTGGAAACTTTGAGAGTAGAGTAGGAAGGAAGGAAGGAAGCTAGAGAGGAACTGAACTCATGTTCTCTATTCAAACGGCTATTGTTGTACAGTTTTAGAAATTAATATCATAGGTATCAGTTGTTGTCTGCAATATGTGAGTATTAATTACTTGTGTCTTGTCACTAAGGTTGTTATATTCAAGAGTTTTAAGTATACTCATTTTGTTTAGGTGTAATCTACTTGTAAATTTGACTGGTAGAATTGTATGATTTTAGCTTTTATATATATCTATATAATACCATAAAACTTAGATGAAATCACACAATGGTGAACAAAAAGGGAGTCTAAATCACCATTGTGTCTTTAATCACTGTACATTATTTGTCTCTTTAAAAATACATCATCCGACATCAAATCAATATTCTTATAATGGAATCGTGAAGGAGAAAACTGGTGGTCGTTACATTAGACTAAAAACTATAATGAGATAGGTATGTCATTACATCTATTATTATTCACCAAGTTAACACTCAATTTATATATATTAAAATAAAATGCTTTCTTATTTTAAGAAAACAAATTTATGTTTGATGTATAAGAGCTAATTTATTGTTCATGCTAGCTAGCTAGCTAGTTGAAGGTCCGGTTTTCTTGCCTTAACTTGTGCTGTTAATTTCTTTAAGAAAAAAGCAGTAACTTTTGAATTATTTGTATACTACTAGTAGACTCTTAAGCTTAAAGTATCATTCTTAAATGTTGACTCATTAAAATTAATAATTATATATATTTTTAATTTAATTAAAAACAATTATACATATTTATCTATGCATTATAAAAATAATGTTACTTTAGCTCTTATTTTTCAGATTCTATATATTCAAATGATTTCTGTAACAACTTTATTTGTGATGTTGGAAAGAGTACAAGAGAGCCGAAAGGTGTGGGAGTGGCTGGCACAAAGAATACAAAACCTCTATGGCCTGAAGGTTTCCTGGAACAGCAATAATGCTGTGAACAAAACGTTATGATGTAGACTGCATAGTATATAGTACACTGATATATATTTTTTTGATAGAGCAGAAGCAAACTGATGTTCGAACTATACAAAATTGTATTTATTTTTACATGGTTACATCATTCAATTACATTCACTGAATTTCATTCAATTATTACTCAAATTTTAAAAGGTGACTTTTTAAAATTAAATTAGATTTATAGATCAAAATATTACCTCAAAATAAAGAAAAAGTTGAGTCACAAAATTGATCTAAAATTTAAGTTAAATTTATCAATTTTTGTTGGCCAAATTTTCTGTATATACAATGAGTTGAGGTAGTATGAACAAAATATATAATGTTTCAAGCGAAACTGAACTCAATTTCTTAAACAAGGTTTCGAGTTCGTGTTGAGTGATCTCACGAGCCAAATTTCTTGACAAACATTAGTCTTTAACAAAACTGATATATACTTGATATCTATGACATGTTAAGAAATGACGTGAACAATGACCCTTGAGATAAAGATAAGAAGTGTGTGAAAATTGATGCATGCAGTTTTTAGAGGGTTAAAAGTGGGGGCCAATATTGCAAAGTGTTAGGAGACAAAGACAAACAAGCCATGCTACTGCCCTCTCCTCCTTCCCTATGTCTTAGCAGACACTAGATTTGTTCCTATCACTTTGATTTTGCAGACAGTGTTTGTCATACATAATTGTCGTGTTCATTAATTTTGCTCTCTCGATTTTCCTTTCTTGTCTTTTGTTCATCACCTCCAACAGTTCATAGCCAATTTTGACAATAAAAAAAAAACTATTTGCATTATTTGTAGGAAACAATTTACAACTCCTACCTTTCGTCCATGATTGTTTAATCAATTTCTTCCATTTTATATTTTTTTTCCAAGAGCTGTCAATTTGCTAGCCAACAAATTGAAGGAGCTAGAAAAGCTAAAACAAAAAGAAAAAATAACAAGACAAAAGAAAAACATGGGTGACTATGCTTGGCTGAAATGAAACTGAGATGAAAAATGAAATGCATTTGTTGATATTCAATTTCAAAATACAAGGAAGGACAATGTATGTAATTGTAATCTAGACTTACACTATATCTATATCAGTATCAGTATTTTGTTTTTATCTGGCATGTTCTTTATCTGTTTATCTGCTCATTTTCAGAACAATGAAGTATATACAGCCTTTAAATGTCAAAAGACTACAGTTAATGATAAACTTATTCACATGGTAGCATCTTTCAAACATACATGATTCTATCCCTCGTGGGGTTAAAATAGCGAAGTAACTATGAATAAAAGTCTCGTAGTAATTTGGGAATGCTTCAGTACACCTCAATATTTGCCATGCAAGTCGGCAAAGAGGCTACACATTTGGGTTGAAGGCAATTTCTGATTAAACCATTAGAGGGCTTGGTGTTGTATTCCAATACCACATAGCAGTTCTGCATTAAATTTGCAACACTAGAAGAGTAATGTAGCACAAAATCTTGTTATGAACATCTTTGCTTATTGTTAACAAATATCTATGACTTGATGAACAATTTCGTTTTCCTCATACCATCAGGATTCAAAGGCATAAACTGTTATACACGACACGACCAATAATCTCTAAACTACATCCTTTCAAGTTGCATCCTGCTAAAATCAACTTAAGTCGGATCCAGGAATTCTATTGTGAAAGCTATGTTACCAGCAGCTATAGTTGCTTTAGGAAACAACTTCAACTGTATGGAACTCAAGTAAAATGTAGATTTAATCTTAGTCACACTTTTCCTTCTTTGTTATAATACCATGCAAACAAAACTTACTAATATTCTAGAGATATGTCAATGAGTTAAGTTATAAGGATAGCACCAAACTACATAACTTCTGCGCATAACACAATTTGTTAATAGTGTTACTCAGCACATTACATCATCACACTTATAACAAACTGAATAACAGAAGAAGCACATGTGAAGACTGAAGACTTACAGCTCAAAGAATGTTTGATATTTACAACAGTTAGTAAACATGTGCAGGTGTCTTAACAAGTTAGAAGAGGAAACACCTAACATGAGTGTTGTTCTATATTTGGCATAAATTAAGGGTAGAATAAAACATGACTAGGTAAGAAAAAATACGATACTTTGTTTCCACAAAAAGAAGTAGAACTAAGGAGAAATACTGCCTTAGATAGGGTAAAATGTCAAATGTTTTTATGCAATATATGCACATCATAAAAGCCAATTGGAGATGTTTACTGATAAAGATTGTGCGAGTCTGATCGCAAATAAAATATTCATTGTTAGTTTCAATTTATCCATTCCTATTGTTTGATAAACATGGAGAAATTGCATTTACTCTCCCGACAGATGCTTAAAACCTTATCTATTTTTTAAACAAATACTCAACCCTTATTTGTTAGAGAAATTACACTCACCTCACCTCCAAGCTTGTCCGTTTAAATGTGACCATACAACCCCTCTCTATTTTTTATATAATAGGGAAGGTTTGTGTAGTTTATTAGAGCTCAATGTCTTTTATAGAATAGATATGGTGCAAGTCTTATTTAAGCATATCTCAGAGCTGGTGAATGCAATTTCTCCTGACTTACTAATTTATTCAACTGTTTAATCATTATCCAAAAACCATAGGGCAGGGAAATCCTATGAAGCATGGATACTATCACGAACATAGTGCGACACAATTCTGATACCTCGACACTAATAATAATTTGGAAAAAAGAAAAGAATTAATTGAATGTAATTAGTATGTCGGTGTCATGTCGCCAAGACACGCATTCGATCAAGAGTGTCTGGACTACAGAGGGGAAATCCCGTTTATTCAAACGAGTGGTGTAAATGAAAGTTGTATCATATCAAAATAACAAAAGTGCAAATGCTGCAACGTCCCTATATATATGAAGAAAAACATTAGTAGTGAGTAGTCGATCCCCACAAGTAAATCATCAATAGGTGGCTTACATTACAATGCATTTATTCAAAATTCTAGCCGATTAAATAAATACCCTAATAATCTATTATTATAAGCTACATTATCCGATTGAAGTCATAAACTAAATTCTAACAAGCATAATGTAAGTCACAACAATAACAATAACAACAACAGCAACACAACTCTTATCTTATTCATCCAACTGTAAAAGTTCAGCTTTCAATTGCTCAATCTTGAGACCCATAGACCTATGCAAAGCTCCTCTCTCCTTCTCCGGCAATTTCGCCAACAAACTTTCGAACTTCGACAAAACTTCATTTACAGCAGCACGGGCACACTCAGCTTCTTCATTGAAATAAACCGTCTCTTTGGACTCCAACGCCATCTCTATCTCTTCCCTTGCTTCTGCAAATTTGAGGTTGATTTCGTCCACCTCCTTGTTGTGATCCAACTCGCTTGACCCATTACTGAAACTCCTTAGATTATAATGAAACGGGAAATGGGTGTTTGTGATTTTGGAAAAAGAGTGGAACTTTGAGGTTGGGAGGGTGGGAATCGATGGAGTGAAAGGAATCGGAGAAGTGGGTAGTGGGGATTGAGGGAAAGAGCGTGTGATTCTGAAAATGGCGTTGGAGAGAGAAAGGTTTGCACGTCGATTCATTTTATATCAATAATGCGGTTGCAGCGGCGATACAGAGACCCT
The DNA here is from genome assembly GCA_037974835.1 of Cicer judaicum. NCBI lineage: Eukaryota > Viridiplantae > Streptophyta > Magnoliopsida > Fabales > Fabaceae > Cicer > Cicer judaicum. The sequence continues at coordinate 20,516,517 of JBBPBS010000968.1, forward strand.
TAAACCCTTGAAAAAAAGTGAAGCGATCAACGATCTCAGAGAAGTCACTACGTGGTCGAAAAGAAACAAATCTCAAGGTATTTTAGGCGTTTGGCCAACGTTTGTATAAATAATTAATAATTAATTAAGTGCCTATATTATAAACGAGTATTTATTATATAAAATGAACCATCAAGGTGGTCCATGAATTGTCATTTTTTTCTAAAAAAATAATTTAGAGAATGATAATTTATTTAAGATAGAATGAGATAACGATAGTAAAAAGTAATTTATTATAAGATACAAGAGAATGATGATTTAGAGTCTATTTAGTTTAAGACAAGAGAGGAAATAAAAGAAAAATAAAGATATATTTGATAGAAAAGAGTATATGACATAAATTTTAAATAATTTTGTATTTGGTTCATAAAATATGGATGATATTAAATAATTTATGGTTATTTTATATCTCTCTGCTCCTCAAAATGAAAAGAGAATAAAAATAGATATAAATTAATAATAATTTAAAGATTAATTATTACATTTTAATAGTTTGAAGATTAAATTGGAGAAATAGTGATAATTAAAGGATCAAATAGATGAGATAACTTATAGCATTTCATATTTTTTCTTAATTTTATGTTCATTGTGTTGATTGAAAAATATTAAGGGTCTGTTTGACAAGGCCAAAAAGAATTTTTTTAGCTAATAGTCTTGTTTGATAACTATTTTTCACAGAAGTTTATAGCTTTTACTTGAAGTAGCGTTATAGTTTATAATTTATAGGATTTCATTTTTATGCTTATTGTCTTAATCATATTAATTATAATTTATTTTTACGTCACTTTATACTTTTTAGTTAGTTTAACCGCCAATGTACCAAACAGTTCACTTAGTTTATCCATTATAAACTCATTTGCTATTAGATAGGTTATCCATTATTTTTCCTATAAAGAGTCTAAATATTAATTAAAAATATATTCTATACTATTTTATACTTACAAACTATTACAATAGTTAATTTTACGAAACACTTCATATTAATCAATTAATTTAATCGTGGTGAACTAATTTATTCATTATACACGGTAAGTTTTTATGTTATCAAAACTAACTAATCTCTCATGTGTTATTATTTTTTGGAGAGCCTCAATGTTTTTTTTGTTAAAAAAAATAAAAGAAAATTTTTGTGCTAAAAAATTAATTAAGTCATAATTATCTAATGAATAAAATCACCAAATTACCTCTTAAAATTATAAGGGTTCGGCATTTACCCTTTGCATTTTGTAACTAAGCAAATAACATCCTGAAATTAAAATACTCATATAATATAGTTCATCTGTTAGTTTGATCTGATAATGAAGTTGATGTAAATGTTAACAGTTTACGTTGCGGACTCAACTGTTAGTCAACTAAATGTTATATAAAAAATTAGCTAATTTGTCAGATATTAAAAATGAAATTGAAACTCAATTTATTTAAAAATAAATAAAACTTTGTCATCGTTGTAATGGTAACATCTCAATTTCTACAATTCATTTATGTTCTTCTTTCATGATTTCATATCTTCTTCTTCCAAAACTCTTCATTTATATAATGCATACTTCATCCTTTTTCATTGTGTTAAAATTGTAGAAAATGAAAGAATAAAAAACCACTTATTCTTCTTCCTCCATTGGTGAAGGCTTGAACTAGATGGTTATCAAATGTTATTATAAAAGGAAAATTGTTGTTAGAGTTGGTGCAACTAAGAATACCTTTAGAAGATAATTTTCTCCAATTTTGTTTCCCTTTTCCCAATTATCTCCTCCAAATTGAGGCATAAGAGGGACACAGCCAAACTAAAATACTAATTTCACAATTTGGACCTAATTATGAAGATCAAGTGTTGTCATAAGAGATACATGTCCAATGAGATTCATCCGGAACTAGAGAAAAGGAATGATAACTCAAGGATTGTATTGCAATTTTTAGTATGATTGTAACGATCAAATTGCTAGTGAGTGAATAATTTTAGGATTAATTTGTGTATATTGATTTTGATTTTTACACGTTAAAAGATATGGACTTAAAGGATCAATTATATACCTTAATGGGTTTGGTATAAGGTCACCATCTATTAGGGGACCTGCACCACCAATTATAAATGCACCACCACCCATCAGGAGGCCTATGTTGAGGCAAAATCCATAATTATTAGTTTGAATATGATCAAATAGTTAATTAAATTGTTAATTATGATTTTGATCATATTATTAACTTATGTTTTTTTAATGATTTATTTAGAGATAGGAAATCAAGCATAAGCTTGCATATTCATGCAAAAATCATGTGGTCCTTTTCAAAGCAATGAAGAAAGTTTTGATCATTATATGTGGTCCCTCAAGACAAAAATCCACTTTTGTAAAGTCCATGAGTGTTTGAGGAATCTTTAAAATGAATGTTAAAATGAATTAACATTCTTGTGGTCTTTTATTGAAGACAAAATCAAGACATATCAAATTGAGAAGTCTAATTGTATGTTGAGAATGTCAAATTCGCACTTAAAGCTGCTGAGATTAAATGAACACTTAAATGGTTCAAACAGAAGGGTCAAAATATTATAAGAGTATCTAGATTGATCTCCAAATTTATGACTTGTAAGCAACGACACAAGTTCATTGTATTAGCACTGACACTACATAAAGATATGCATGTTTATGATCAAACACAATGTCAACTAACATTTGACAACTCATTCTCACATTTGTTCACATTTTTTTTAAACTCAAAGCAAGAACGTTCTATGTTGGTTAATAATGTTTTAAACAACAATATAAACATATGTTTAATATGGGTAAATCAAATTTGACACTTTGCTAATGTGTGTAACAACTATATCTAAGTTTTCAAGCGTTTCTTCATCTATAAAAGGAAGATCAATCATAAGACAAATGCAAGAGTTTCCAAAGCAATCAATCTACCCTTGATCATTCAAAGTTCAAGTTCCAAAGCCCTTATCTCAAGCAAAACTTCAATTCTCTAATTATATTAGTGGATCATCTTTGTTGAGTTATTGTTGTTGATCAACATCAAACAAGAGTTGAGAAGTATTTAAATCCCAAACACTTTTAATCATACATATTATTTTATAATTCAAATCTGTCTCTTAAGTTAGATTGAATGTGTTGTAAAAAAATTTTATAGTTTAAAATGTATGTGTAAAAATATTTATGGACTGAAAGATAACTGTAGAAAATTCTTTTAAAATTGAAAGGCGAATGTTGTGATTGAACACATTAGTGGAAAATCTCATAGATGGTAAGACTCATCTTAGGTGAATCAAAATACATCTTTGTGCAATATTCTCATTCATTCTCTATATTTGTCTTACACTCACTAATTCAGATTGCACTTGTTTATTTAAATTAATACATCCAAAACATTCTTGATTATTCAACCAAAATCGTTCTTGTTTTAATTAAAGTTAAATGCATGACTTACATTTTAAAAATGGATCACAATTCAAATCTCAATTTCTTGTGATTGACATTGGTACTTTGACCTACACCACAACTCATAAATGCACCACTACATCGACCTATTAGAACACCGACATGAGTTTGGACCACTAGCCATCGACCTAACAAATGAATATCCATAGACGCGACCTAAAAATCCAGGGTAGCAAACATATAAATGAACATTTGAAGAATGAAATATTTTGAATCATAGTTTTTGTCTTGTTGATGTTTTGCTATATTTTAAATGATGTACTTGACACTTACTACTTATTAATATTTTTTGATGATGACCTTATACTTATTTTAAGAAAAAAAATATCTTATAATTATAATAATCTTAAAATCTATTTACTTATAAGTTATAAATTTCATATACTAAATTAAATATTTTATATTTCTATGTAATAATGTTACATAGATACATTCAAACTAATGTCTTTCGTAACAATAATTCAAAATATAAATATTGTTACCAAAATATACTTCAATGTTCTCACTTCATTCTCTAATTAGTGAACTTTGTCCTCTAACCTTATCTTCTACACCTCTTGTCTTTAGTTGAAGATTTTTTATTACCAGACTAATCTTGCTCAACAGATTTTCTGCTACACATCTTCTTTTGTTGACCATAAAGCAAACATAGCTCCTTAACTCCATCCATCTTCATAAAGAAGTTGCAGCTATATATATGATTAGTAGAATTAGAAAATTTGGAGAAGCGAAATAAAAATATTGTTTTTCAAAGTCATTTGTAGTTTCAATAACTAAGAGTATTTTTCTTTCACATGTCAGAAATGCACGAGTAAGTATGTAATAGACACAGTTGTTCTTGCGTTAATTTAATTTTAAATAAATGTCGCTATGTAATACTATAATTTCCTAGGAAAATTTAGATTTAGTATTTCTTTAATCAGAAAACTCCGACCCCTTTAGATCTTCCCATTTCCGATCATAGGTAAGCTGCTCATTACCGCTGCATCCTGCATGTTTTTGCGTTTCAATGGGTGACGACAACATTGAAGACCATAGTTACCGGTCGTCGTTGCTTCCCCGCTACCATCCTAACAACGTTGTTTCTACTCAACCGGAACTCCAATCTACCACCAAGAGGCACAAACTTGATTCTCCCATCGGAGACGATTTGTCTTCCCGGTGTTCATCACCAATCCTTCCCAACGACCTCATCGTCGAGATCCTCCTCAAGCTTCCTGTGAAATCCATCCTGCAATTAAGGTGCGTATGTAAATCATGGAAAACCCTAATTTCCGATCCCCAATTCGTAAACAGCCACCTTCGAATCTCAACCGCAGATCCAACCTTGACCCACCAACACTTGGTCTCTTCTATCATCACCCAACACTGCAAAATCGTATCTTGCCCTGTTAAACCACTGTTCGAAAACCCGTCGACCCCCGTTAAACCCGTTAGTGTCAGAATGGGTCGTAAATACCATATTCTAGGTTCATGCAATGGGTTGCTTTGTTTGTATGATATGTATTTAGGTTGTGTTAGATTGTGGAACCCTTCAACCAGATTGAGGTCCAAAAGATCTCCAATTGTTGTTGGAACTAATGCAATTTTCAAATATCATGGCTTTGGTTATGATCATGTTAATGACAAGTATAAGATGCTAGCAGTTGTTGTGGAGGATTTAAATGTAAATGTAAATTTAAATGAATCTGTGACTAAACTTTATACCTTTGGTGAAAAAACTTGGACAACAATTCAGAATTTCCCCTGTAATCCCACTAGTTGGTTTGGGAAATTTGTGAATGGCACATTGAATTGGTTTGCTAAGGAAGGTGTTAGTTATAATCAATGGGTCATTCTTTCATTTGATCTGGTTAAGGAGACTTATGGGAAATTGTTGCTACCTAAACAAGATGAGGGTGGCAACATTTGCAATTCTGTTCTTGATGTCTTGAGTAATTGCCTTTGTGTGTGTTTTGACACTAACAAAACTCATTGGGTTCTGTGGTTGATGAAAGACTATGGTGATGCTGAGTCGTGGACTAAATTGTTGATCATCCCTTATGAGAAGATCTGGAATTGTAGGTGGATGCCTTCTTTTAAACCCTTGTGCATTTCGAATAATGGTGTTGTTCTGTTGAAAGCTTTGCACGATTTAGTTCTGTTTGATGCAAATAATGGTAGGTTGCATTATCGTAAAGTTTGTAGCAAACTTGGGTTGGATATACATGTTTATCATGAGAGTTTGGTATCACCACTATTATGGTAAATCACATTTGTGGAGTCTTCCATATTTTGCTTACATGACTTCTGATCACAGTCGGTCTCTGTCTTTTCCTTCCGACCTTTTGGGATCAACTCTAGTAATGTAGAGTATATTGTATGAGTTGTTTCGGTGAAGCCTCACCCTTGCCATCTCATGTATTGTTATTTATCAGGATTATTGATAGTTCAATTGAAGTAACTGATTTGTATGAACTCAACTAATGTTTGGAGTGATCTCCTTTCTATTCTACTGAGAAAGTATGTGTACTTTTTGTTGTAAAATATGTTTATGATATGTTGAATTATACTTCACACTCAGTTAATAAACAAGTATCTAATCACACTAATTAAAAATATTAGTTAATTTACTGTAAAAAAATGTTAGCTACCTCTATTTAAAATAAAAAATATAATCATGTCACAAAAACTACTTTTTCTCTTCATTTGCTACAAGAACTTGGGATAAACTACCATTTTATTCTCTAAAAGTATTAGACATCATTTTAGCCATCTACTCAGCAGAAAATCCAAATGAGTCATTGGATCATCATAATAGTCTCTGAAAAATATAATTTACTATCGTAAAAGTTCTTTAAAGTTATAATTTACTATCAAAATAGTTCATGACCATTATAACATCAGAAACTAAAATGACTGACATTTTGATGATTCGAGGACTTATTTGAGTTTTTTTTATTGAGTGATGGACCAAAATGTCAGTGTTTCATACTTTCATAACTAAAATTGTGGTTTCCCCCAAGAACCTGTTTCATAAAAATATTAATGTTTCATAAAAACATTAATTGAAGGATATTTTTGAAATGCTAACATATAATATAGGGAAGTTAGTAGAAACTCTTTTATATTTGAATTCATCAAACATGACTTCTTGTGCGCTTATGCTTGTATGTGTAATAAGAGTTAGAGGGATTATTTAAATGATACTATTATTTGTGCTTTAACATTGCAATAGCGGAGAGAATGATGCATAAAAATTAGAGGAATGATATTATGATTCAATGGGGAAGCAAAATTATAGTCCTGATTTGTGAAGCATGATAGATAAATGATTCTGCTGCTGTGAGCATAATTTTTGTGTGCTGTTATTGAATTTGGGATCTGAATTAGTTTTGAGGATTTGAGAAAAAGATGTGAAGAGAGGTAGTATGGATAGAATGATTTTGGGTTGCAGATACATATGCCCGGTTGCTGTTGGGCTTACATCCAACAAATTTGTGCTAAGAATTAGTACAGCTGGTCCAGCTGACCATGAATGAATTTTGTTTAATCACATGGTGAGAAATAAGCAAAGATGATATTCTTGTTCAATCATGGTGTGGTTGTTGCATCCTTTATGATAATGGAACTCAGACAAAAGTTCTGTTATAATAGAAACTCTTTGCCTGAGGAGTTATGCTTACTGTCATGGTTTTAGAAGTGGTGATAATAGAAATTGTTTTGTTTGCCTTTGAGACATTTATTGGCTATTATTAAAAAATACAATATATTAGTGAATTTTGAGTCAAATATTTTAAATAGTTGCTAATAAAAGATCAATTAGTTTTCTTAGTTTAAATACTTTTAATAAAATATTATATTTTAGTATGAAACTTGAGAGACAACCATAATTGACTTGTAGTTATATTTTTTAAATTATAATTATTAAAAATAGTGATTAATATTGGCATTCTTTTGAGGCATTGTAATTTATATTAGAAAGGTAAAAATAGAAAATATTCAAATATTAATAGATAATAAACCTGTTTTGAATGATTAAAAAATGTTTTGAAAGTGAACTGAAGTGTTTACAAATTTAAACGTGTAGCCATTAATATATGATTTTTTTTATGAGTATTAATAAATGATTGTCAACAAAGTAATTTTTTTTTCAATACCAAAACATGTTATGAAAATTTTATACCAAAATATTGTTGAATATTAAAATTTAATAAGATATAATATCAAAATTGGTAATTAGTTGTAGAACATAATTGACTCAAAAGAGTGTACAAAATAATTCAAATATTTTTCATGATTTAACAATTTTTCTTGTATGTTTTTTATTTGCAAATTAATATATATATATATATATATATATATATATTTATATTTACACCATATATACAAAATTTCTATATATTAAATATATTTTTTGGTGAAAGTAAATATTAAATATTTAGAAATTTTTATTAATAACACATTTATACTGTATACAAGAAATTGAGAACAAATTCTCTTATGTACAATTTACATGAAAGTAAAGTGTAATATCTCACTATTCAAATAGTGAGAAAAAATACTAGAATTTTTTGAAAGGTGAGCAATCGTATGTCGATTTTTTTTCAGTCTTTTTAATATCTTATATTTTAATTTTTTTTTATTAAATTACTCACTTTTCAAAATTATATACTAAAATACCATTTTTTTAATCTCAACTACCTTTACAAACGGTGATTTCCTTAAAGTAATTTTTTAATTTTTTTTTCATTTAACTTAACAAAATATATATATATAATTCGTAAAAAGATATAAATGACTTGAGTTATATGTAACATTTGGAAAATATTTTTTAGTATGACTAGTTAATTAATATATAGTGCATTTTTTTAACATTTTTTCTTTAACGTCTATTTCAGTTTTAATATGAGTGCTATTTAGACGATATTTTTAAATTTTATGCATTTCAGGATTGTGATACAATGTTTCATCTTCATATGTGATCAATATTTTTCATTGTGTACAGGTGAAAACTCTTATTTGTAGATGTTGAATACATTAATAATCGTGTGCACATCAGATAGATGTACTAAATAGTTTTGATGAGCGTAAGAACATGCATCTATGACATGTGAACAAGACACGTGTATAGCCTGAAATTTTTCTACAATCACACCCTCTTATTTGAAGTTTGACTTCGAAATTACTAAATGATCGCACCTCTCTTGGGTTTACTGTTTCATGCACCACAAAAGAATAACGATTTCGGTGAGTATTAGATTTATCAACTTCATATTTAATCTTGTCCATGCAATCGTTTGTGTATACTCAACCATAAGCTAATGATGTCTGATATTGTTGTTCTATTTATGCATATAAAACTCCTAATTTATAATATGTCGATTGTACCAAAGTAGTGATTGTGAGATTATGAGATTGTGTGTACCCTTGAGCAACGCGTTGATTGTATGTACCCTTGAACATTGTTGATTGTACCCATCGTCGACCTTGAGAATACGCCATAGTCCATGATTTTGGGGATATTATCGACCCATCTTAAAGCCTATGGGTTTGCCATCCTGATTTCATTGCGATAATATTTGAATGATGGTTCACTTAACGCATATGTTATTATAAATGATATAAAAATTATCAAGTATTATAAAATGATAAGTGGACGTACCTTCTTAAAGGACTCGTGTCTATCTGAAACAAAACAAACGTTGATTTGAGGTGTGACGTACCTTCTTAAATTTTTTTTAAAAAAGCTCCAAGCACCCATTGTCTCACCTTCCACAAGTGCATAAGCAGTGAGAATTATATTTTTGATCCCATCATCTGCAATGGCTAGCAACATAGTCTCTTTATATTTGTCGTACAATCAAGTTTCATGCACTAAGACAAATGATTTACAAATTTGGAACTCATAGATGCATGGAGGGAAAAACTAAAATACTCGTTTGAAATTTTTTGAACCCTATAACAGAGTATTATCAAAATATGCAGATGATACTTCCATTTCTCTAACATTTATTGGAATTTTTTTTTTGCATAGCCAACAACTAACTTAGAAGATCATTTTATGACTTTTCCCAGTTTCCACATATTGTTTCGATAGCTTTGTTCTTTATCATCCATACCTTTCTATAGGTGATTGTGTAGTTGTACCGTTCTCAAATATGTGCAATGTTCACCTTCACTTTAATTGATGAGTCAACTTTCAAAAGCAACTTTATGCTTTCACAAATGATGTTAGAGTCAAGCTTGGAATGATCCTACGACAAAGAGGAATTTGCGCAATTGTGGGCCCCTTCAAATGACCTATCACCCATTATTTACTTTTTTGGCTTAGCGAATCTCTGCATTTGAACAAACATTGTGTATTCACACATTTAATTACATAATTGTATTGATCATATTACACTACACGATAATTAAGTGAGTGTTATATGTGGTAGTGCTTGATTGCAACTTAACAATTTGGTTTGCTATTAAACTTCATTTCAATCTCAAGAGATGCATCTAATGGAGGTGGTTCATTAGAAGGCATATCAAATTTGGAGGACTGATAAGCATAATCAAAGTTTAGATTACACATATGAAATGGTGGATCGTATATCGATGCAATTACACGGTGTTCTGGCTCTAGAACGTCGTCCTACTCCTCCTTCTCGTCAAAGTATGTTTCTTCTTCACTCTCCTCATTTATTTCTTCTTGGTCAAAATCGCCCACATCACGTAGTGGAATATACGATTCAAGTTAAGATGATTTAGGTTCAGATGCTTCGACTTATCAAGGTATGGTGGTGGTTGGTATGGTTCTTGTTGATACAGTTCATGTTGGTAAGATTCATAATTTTGAAAAGAATGAGTGTTTTGTGTTTGAAAATTGTATTCAATGTGAGATGTGGTTGACCGACATCTGATAATGTATGATCATCCTCAAACGTGACATATAACTTGATAGAACCGAGTTGCAACTACTATTTATGAACATCAAACATGAGTTCAACATCTTTGTTGTCTTCAACATTTAACAATTCATAATGAACTAGACCTTGGCGAAAAGAGATATGGTGTCGAAAAATTATATTAAACACCCTTTTATCATTTTCTAACTTCAATTTTGCTTCTTCAAGTAAGTAAGGTTGCATTCAAAATGAACTGGAATACCTTTTTTTTATTCACATTCGAAATATTTACCAATATTTTGTCTTTCACATATTTCACCATTGTAGTAAATCAGGAAAATTACACTTTTTAGTGCCATTGATATGATTTAACAATGGAAGATACTTTTACACATCCAACAAGCAAGATTCGCTTGCATACACTTCTTTTTCTTGAAGCTTTAGCAAATCCCTTTTCCAAAAGGCAATTTTGTTTTACCAGCTTTGGCAAATCGCCATTCCAAAAGGCGACCTTGATGCAGTTTTAGAAAATCGACATTCCAAAAGACAATTTGGCAATGGAATCAGAAAATATTCCTACACACAAGGAACTTGCAAAACGCTTGAATTCATAACATATACCTCTCCAGTCCTATCCGTCTAGAAATTGTTCATTTTCACAGTGGTATACACTTCTTGTGTGAAGCCATGCATGACATTCTATTGATCATTGAAGTCCTTAATTAAAAGAGTACATATTTTTTACTTGGGACAAATTGAATTTTATGTTACGTTTGTTTGTTTGACAAATTAAATTTTATTACTTCTTCAACCACAAACTCACCATAAATAGGCCAATTTTATGACCATTTTCAACAATTTCACTCTTCTACTCTACAAATATACATATTTCTTCTTTTCTCTTAGTCACAATTTTATTGTCATCTACATGATTTTGTGATGGAATATTGATAATCACGTATCAACGCTACACCACATTCAAAATTTTGTAAGTAATACAATACTTTATGTTATATTTTTAATCTTTTCTTAAATATTTTATACTAAGTTTCATTCTAAAATATAGTTTGATTCTAATTCATGCAAATGTAGGATTCATTTGATTCTAATATCTTAAAATATATTTTTAATCTTTACTTATTACAAGATTCATCTAAAAAATTAAGATCACTAAGCCATAAATATATTACACCAAATTCTTTAATAATTTAATTATTGAATCAAGTTGGATTTGGTAACGTATCACAAATAGAAAGCTATGAAATAGATAACCCACTTATTACTGCTTTAGTTGAAAGTTTGAGACCTTAAACCCACATGTTTCATCTTCCAACAGGTGAATCTACCATAACATTTGAAGATGTTGCACTGCTACTTGGCTTACATGTTGGGGGTAAAGCAGATATTGGATACCCATGATTTTTTAGATTTGTTAGGAGTCATGTCAACTGCATCTCAAAGAAAAAGAAATTTTATAAAATTAAAATGGATAAGAGAAATATTTTCAATGTTAACTCCAGAATCGTCGAACGAATAAATAATTATACATTGTAGAGCGTACATTTTAGGATTTGATCGGCGGCATATTAATGTCTGACAAATCCCACAATTGAGTACATATTATATGGTTGCATTTGTTGAGAGATTTGCGAGTGACCCGATAATATAGTTGGAATTCAACGTTCTTGGCAACACTTTATAGAGAATGGTGTTGTGCATATGAACCTGGTATTCTGTCAATCAGTGGATGTCACATCTACTTCAAACTTAGGCATAGAACCATATATCATTCTTGTACCAATAAGTAATCATAAGCCTCATTTTCCGTTCGCAAAAACGATAAATATTATATTTATAAAACTATAAAATAATTTATTAACGTTCAAATTTATGTGAAAAGGGTATGAAATTTGGCGACACACGTCATTATGATACAACTGAATATCAATAAAAAATTGATTGTATAACTGATGTAGTATATTAAAACGTTAATTTATTTCTTTTATTTTATTTCTTTTTATGCATATATTACTAACAAACCTCTAACATATCAATTTCACTGGAGGTCCTACCTACATCTAACTTATGATAATCCAAAAGACAAATGACTATAGAATGCATCAACATATTTGATTTGTTTTTACATAATAGAAATGCATAAAGAGTAAAACTACGATTTGGACTACCTTAAAAAATTCCACATCCAGTAAGGAATATGAAAAAATATTATAAGGTAGATTTGCATAAAAAAATTGACTATAGTCAGGAATTATTCTACGAAAATGAGAACAAATAGTGAAATGAACGAGAGAATCATATTTTCCATGGTCAACCTCTAAATGTTGAATTTAAACCAAATTATGAATACATGGTTTGGTTTTGCAAAAATTTCAAACGATTTATTTACGTAGAAAATCAATTGGTTGATCCTTGTGTTAATCACCCCAACCGCCACCACAATTTACCCAATCTTTTTTCAGGAATCAATGTCCAACACAACACAATAAAATCAATATTATATACCTATACACCACAACAACCTTATGGACTCGCGTCAGGGGAACAATTTAATTTTGACAACTAACAACTACATCAAGAAGACAATCGTCGACTCTCATTTGCATCAAGCGAAGAAGAATTGTTGTATAACACATTTAATACTTGTTATAATACCATTGAGTCTGCTACTCAATTACTTAATAATATGTGTCATCAAAGCTTTCAGATTTCAAGCTTTGAAAATGCGTATACTCCTCCTAGGCATCATCAACAACAAGAAGATGAAGATCAAGAAGAATAAGAACAAACTCGTTAAGTACCTCGATAATGTGATACTGAAGGCCCCTTATGTCAGTTAACCAGTCATACTCGAAAATATTGTCCAAATATTACGGGCAACTCTAGGCAATCTATATATATATTTGTTAATTTGAAAAATTAATTTTTTTTGAAACATTGTTTTAAGGAAGTCACCATTTGCAAATACATTTTGTAACTAAGAATAAAAAGAGATATTTTTGTATATAATTTTAAAAATGGAATAGTTTGATATTTTTTTTTGAAATATAAGTTATTGAAAGAAAAAAAAAAACCTCGCATGTCACCTGCGTTTTTTAAGACTAGATATTGCAGATTTTTTTTCCATTAAACCAAATTTTGAATTTTTTCTTTCTTCAAATTACTCAATTTTCAAAACTATATATTAAAATACCTCTTTTTTTTGCTTTATTATAAGTCGCATTTACAAATTGTCAAATTAACAAAATATATATATATATATATATATAATTGATTTATAAAAAACAACAACACAAATTTTAAATTACATAGATTAACTAGAGTTGTCTTTAATAACTGAACAATGTTTCTGAGTATAATCAGTTAACTTAAAAAAATCATTTGTTTATAAATAAAAGTTTCCACCCTATACTCAATGAGAGATATTGACTACATATGAAAGTGAAACATTATATCACACTCCTGAAATACAGAGAATAAAAAAATATTATCTAAATATAAATTATGTCGCTTAATTGATCATACTCGAAATTGTTGTCCAAATGTTAGAGACAACTCTAATCTATCTAAATAATTTAAAATTTGTATTATATATATATATATATATATATTGTTGTTAATTTAAAACAAAAATTAAAAAAATTCTTTTTGGAAGTAGTCTTTACAAACTCGGATTTTATTAAGAAAGTCGCCGTTAACAAATGTGACTTATAACTAAAAAAAAATAATAAAGTATTTTGATATATAGTTTTGAAAAATGTTTAATTTAGTAATTTTTTGTAGTGAAGAAAAAGAACCCGGAAATTGCTGCTTATATTCCTTTTTTCCTCTCCTTCGCCTGATAATAAATTAATTTGATAAAAAATTTAAACCAAAATATATAAATGGTGACTACTGACTACCAAGAAGTGTTTTTTTTT
>JBBPBS010000968.1:20548148-20559090 GCA_037974835.1 Cicer judaicum
TAATTAATCTTTAGTTAAAAATTTTAAAGATTTTGTATAGGAGATATTTATAATGTGCTTAATATGTCTGCATAAAAAAACATTAAAAAATTAAAAGGATACATATGAGTTAACTAAAAAGTAAGAAACAAAAATGATAATAGGAAATTTTTGGAGACTACAAATATTTTTTATAGAGTCTGAAAGTTGTGTGTTGAAATTTATAGGGACTAATAACTTGTATAACCAATTAATAATTATAATTTTTGTAGATTAACTTTTTATAATACACTAAATATATATGCATACAAAAAATTATGAGTTGAAGAGAAATTAAACATATTTTCTTTATAGTAGAGACTAAAAGTAGAATAATTTTATATGAACTAACAAAAATTGATATTTTTACTAGAATTTAAAAGAAAATTTGAAATTTTACAAAGATTAATAGTTTATTTAACCCAACTAATTAATAAAAAATGATTAAGTTAAAGTTAAAAATTTAAATACATAGTTTGATACTGAAAGAGCTAGTTGGTAATTCTTTGAAGTTAAATAGCAAGTGTGATTCATGAGCACAAAGAGACCTAGAATTGCAAATTGACGCATAACAAAATGGTTGTCTACATAATGCAGTTGTCACAGTTTAATTCAAGGAGTTTAAGATGAAGATTACATGGTGAACTTAAATAAAATCAGAAATTTAATAAGAGGTTACACGTTTAAATCTTAAATAGCATTTTAATTAACCAAAGTAAGATAAAAGTATATATGTGATAGAAATCTCTCCATAATGCATAATTTGCTTATAGAATATTTATCATTTCAGTTATCTTTAATATTTACTATTCTAATATGAAATATAAGTAAAAGTAAGATCATAGAAAGTTAATAGATCAATCTCAAAATTTAAATTAAATATTTCAATTTTCTTTACTGTATTTTTGTTTATATTTAAAATCCGCATGAAAAATCTAGGTTAGAATGCATTTATAAATATTAAAGACACCATAAAAAAGAATAAGTTTTCGTTCATAATTAAGGGTACGAATTTTGGCAACTGCAAAGAGAATCTAGAAGTTAATGTCTAGTTGAACCTAATTAAAATCCATAAAGAAAGTTTTTGTCCTATTTGTAAATGTAACTTGGTTATGTTTCTACTATGTATGTGCCAAATCCTATTATTGCAATATATACATACTTGGTCAGATTGTAAAGATTTTGTCTTTAATTTGAAGATTAACATCAACCCTTGATCAATGAACTACACTTGCTCTTTCAAAAACAATCTTTATTGATAATGTAGATTCTGTTTTACATAAAAAATGTACGTATGTCTATTTTAAAAAAAACATTAATTTACAACAAACTAATAAATTTTCTATTCATGTAATTTTTGCTCCTTCAAGCCCACCAACCCCAGTAGACAACAAATTAGCAATGGTGTTGTGATTTAGCCCAATGCGATGAATCAACTTAGTAAAGAAAAATATCAGTTTTGACAAAGACATGCATCTCTTATGCTTTTGGAAAATTAAAATTACACAGTAACTTTTTTTAATATTAGTTTTTTAATGTTGATTAAGTTTAAATTTGGAAAACAATCTGATTTTTTTTTATAACTTTGTTTAGAAAAATATCTAACCAAAATTAAGAATAAATATTTTATAATAGCATATATATTTAAAGTAGGGTTAAACTTATTTTCATTCCTTATAAAATGATAGCGATAGTAGTTTTTCCATGGTTAATTACTCAATCATTCTTTAAGATAAATAATGGCTCTTCTTATTTCTTAGCGGATATGGCGATGTGAATCTCGCCTTAATCGGTTCCTAATTGTATTGATGTAAGAATTGAGAATAGGATTTGGCCTTGGGTCAGTCTTTTTGTTATAACATTTTTAAAAATTCACTTTTAAAATATGGTTTTAAATTAAAAAAATACTTGAAATATTGTATAGTAAAAAATTATTTTAACTACTTTTTCTTAAACAAATATTTTAATAAAAAAATTCAAAAATTAATTAAAAGAGAAGTTATTTCGAGGAGTTTTTTGTAAAAATTATTTTTAAAGTATATATATTTTTTTAAATATGGTTTTTATTATAAAATATTTAATAATAAATACTAAGATATAGAATGTCAAAATTACTTTTAAAATCTAAAACAAATAAATTTTATTTTTTTTTAAGTAAGTTCTCACAAATATTATTTTTTTAAATATAAAGTTAGAAGAATTTTGTTTTATTAATTATAACAAACAACCTTATATCTTATAAATTATATGTTATACTTGAAATATATTAATAAATATAATGAGATTAATTTTTGTGCATTAACACTTTTATTGCAAATCATGGTTTTGGCTACGATGAAACTATAAAGAATTTCTACTTGTCATTTATTCAGAGGTAAATTTGTTAATAGCATAGTAAATTAGTTTGCTAAAGTGTTAATTATATAGGATTGTTTTCTTCGATTCGAAGAAGGAGACTTATCAAAAACTAGATGAAAATGAGAAGATAAAACAAAGTAATGGTATATTGCAATAATTAATTTAAAATAAGTTCATCTATACTTACAAATGTTATGTGGTGAACTTATCAAATTAATTTTGAAAAAAATAACAAAACAAATTTTGTAAATGTTATTGAATGTTCTTGTGATCGTATTATATATCATTTTTTATAATAATAATAATTATATTTAAACATATTTTATATTAATAATAATTAAAAGAATAAAGAAATACATAAATGAATAATGATTTTTTTTTATATTATATTTAAACATTAGAATTATATATCTTTTATTTTATTTTTTTCAATTATTTGCCGTTATTTTCTCAATTATCGCACACATAAAATACAGCCATTTAAAATTATATTCACATTTCATAGTTTCATTTTAGATATGACCCGCATCTCTTTTATTTATACATAGCATATTTCTCAATAATATTATTTGATAATTAATTTGTAAATGAGTTTTATAAATATTGAATATAAATTTTATCTTTGACACTTATTTTAAAGTTGGATAATTTATGTTTAATAAAGTTATAATTTGATAGTATTCTTATATAATTTTATAATATATATATATATATATATATATAATAAGTTGATGTGTTTAGAATATAATCTCACTAATCTAACTTATAATTAAAAATTATAATTAATTTATTTTAAAATAATAACAAAGATGTTTTTAGAATTTATATAAAAAACTATTTTCTAAAATAATAAATAAATAGTATTTTATATTAAAAAACAATTTTGTTAAGAATTATATTTTTAGAAATAAATATAATAATATTTATATATATATATATTAAATATAAATAAATATAATATATTCAATTATAATAAATATATATATATATATATATAATTGGTTAAATTTTATAAAAAAAATTATATTAAATTTAATATCTTAATATTTGTGTTGTATAATAGATAAATTGAATAAATTTATAACACATGCAAATACATGAAATTGTCACCTACAATAATATTTATGTGATTTAAAAATAAGAATATAATTGTTTGCGGAACCTTCTGGCACCCTTCTTTCAATTTAGTGTGCGCAAATTATTCTTTAATAGATGTGACTCATAATAATATTGCACTTTGTGATAGTGATATGTACAAGGTCGCGCTTGTTTTTCGTGATTCTACTTTTATTTATTTATTTTCATAGTTTGTTCGTGATTCTGCTAAGTTTATGCACCTCTTACATATTACCAGCCCGCTAAAGAATAAGGCTGTTAAAGAAATCCTTTTAGGTCTACAATTTTTATTTTCTTAGTAAAAATGTCTTACCCTAATATTTTTTGAATTAAAAGTAATAAAATTGTATATAAATTAATACTATGAATAAACACTAATTTGATTAATTATATATTTTTTATTTGTAAATAAAATTATAGAAAAAAAAACTTACCTTCAAGTACAAATCTCATATTTGAGTTAGCTTTTACGAATAATCAACTAACAATATTATCCATTGAATAAAAAAATATTATATAAAATTAATTATATTACTTTAATATATAATTTTATACAGTAAAATATAAAAAATAAATAATAATTTAGGTTTTATCAAAAATATAAATTAAAAATTTAATAATTTTACTAAAGTATTAGAGTAGACTTTACAAGACATCATATTAAAATCGTATTAAATATCCGTATACATTGGGACACCCTTGATTTGGTATGATAATGAAAAAACAAATTTGTGAATTAACATCTCATTTGGAATTTCATATTTTTTGTATGATAATGAAAAAACAAATTTGTGAATTAACATCTCATTTGGAATTTCATATTTTTAGATATGTGGCTTGTATAGAGCTATTGTACATTTTAGAAAACCGTAAAGTTTTAGTCAATAGTATATTTTTTAGGGCAGTTTTATATGACTCAAAGATTGACAGGGATAGAATATCTTAACGTTGTGATTGATAAGTTTATGTATCAACAATATTAATGATGTTTTCGGGAAGATTTTTTATCAATGTTTCTTAGGGATGTTTGTGTTAATTTATACCGCGTTGTATTGATATGTACTTATACTATTAGACACCAATTTTTATATTAATTTTAGTTTTATTATAAATGATTAAAAAAACAAATATTAAAAATAAAAATAAAAATAAAAAAACGTTTTCTAAAATGGAAACAATAATAAAAGAGAAAAGAGATTTTCAAATTTAAGGATTTCATTAAGTTTCCGCCTTCTCCATCCATGATGTCCTTCAAAATTAGGAGCAAATATTACTAATGTGTCTCCAAGACCTACTAGTAGGGAAGATCAACATTAACTGAGTTTTGTTTGTTGTGACTTAGGTAATTCAGATAGTAGTTAGTTATAGTTATAACCATGTCCTCATCTCATTAATAAAATTTTATGACTGATGCATTCCATATAACTACTCTCTTATTCCTCTACGAGCAAGGTTCGATCCAAACACAGGTGTAGCAATCATGTCCACAGTCTTCACTCATTTTCGTGGTGTTCTTTCAATACTTGATGGAAATAATTATGACAAGTGATGCAAACAGAATAAAGAGACATAGAAGATCTTTGAACATGTGTCTAAAGTTTGCTTCAACTAAATAAGAATGGTTCACCGAGATTTGAACTATCGTCATTTAATTTATTTGCTCTTTCAACTTTTTGATTTATTCACTATTTCAACTTTTAATTCAAACTGGTTAAATTATCCAACCTCATAATAGAAGAATCTTGACAAGCATGTGCAGATACAAAGAAGTTGAAATAGAGCTTCAGAAACTTAGAAGGCAAATTCTCCAAAAAGAGGTGAATACAATTTCTCCAAATCTAGAACTACATTTTTGGCTTGGTGAACTTGATATTATCATTATCTTGGACATTGGCCAGCATAAGCCTTTTCAAATCATTTGAACTACTTTGATGTACCTTTCCTTCCGAATTAGAAGTAAACATCTTTACGTTCAACTTAGATCTACATCACACAAATAAAGACAAGAACCAAACACAACTCTACGGGTACAAGTTTGATCACGTACCTCCATTAAGACGTCAATAGTTGCAATTGTTTTAATATAAAAAAACTGAAATAATGAATTTTTTTAATACAAAAAGCAATATTCATTAGTTCAATCTATAAAATATATCAATACAATACGTTAAAAATAAAAATAATAAATATATAACAAACTCACAACATTCAAATTAATAGTATACAACGACTAACATGTCTATAAATATAACAAAATTTAAGTGTACAAACACCCATCAACACAAAACAACACCACACTAAAAAAAATAAAAATTACACTCAAGATTAAATCACAAACAAAAAAGTACAAAAGAAAAATAAATTTATATAAAAATAACTTATTTAGATAAAATAAATAAATAAAAACATTTATAAAGATAATAATAATTCAAAAATAGTCTTAAACTACCGCCGTAAGAAAGAAAAGAGAAATTAGGATTTTTGTTTGGAGAGCCGGCAGGAAAAGATTCAAATAATGTGTTTTTAACAATAACTTTTAGCATACAAAATTCCTCCATCATGTTGTACATTATACTTTTTTTTCAGATGTTCACTTGACTGTAAGTGTCAAAAGAACGAAAAAACAGATTTCAACAGAGAAGGCAACATAATTAGAAGAAAATGAACATTTGTCTTAAATAAAAAATAATCCACTATCATATTAATCCGTTATGCATATTTAGCACTTTCATCTATTAGTCCACTATCATATTGCTTAAATAAAAAACAATTATAAAAAGAAGCTGCAAATTTCCCAATAATATTTATAATTTCATAGCAGCCATCTTATTCGATTTCTTCTAGTTTCTATTTTTGGTTCATTCCCCAAATCACAAGTGTAATGGGAAGAATGCAAACTCAGAAAATAATGTTGTATACTTAGTGGTTCCAAACGTGGTTAGTGCCATCGAACAACTATGGCATCAACTGTAATGTTCAGGCTTCAAGACACCAATGTAAGGCAAATTTCTGTACAGTTCAGCAAAATCCATTCCATAACCAACTACAAAATAGTCTGGACACTGCATATGAGAAACATGTAAACAGAATCAGTATCTCTCAAACTCACAGCATTTCATAATTGTTGCATAATACCAAGATTTATGCTAAAAATTGTCAATGAAAATAAAGAAACCGATCTAATACATAGGAAGAAAAAGGGAGGGAAAATGATTATATGAAGTTAAAGCAAGTATGAAAATGAAATGAATTTACTGTCCAAAACAAAGGTATGAAAATGGAAAATCAAAGTTGCAGTCAACATGCTCAATTATTTGACGGTAGGAACAAGAAAAACCACAACCTTAAAAACAGATAAAGAATAACACAGCAGTGAAAGCATTATACCTCAAATCCTTGGTAGAATTTCCCTTCACCCACCAACTGTATATTAACTTTTCTCCGCACTGTTTTATCAAGTAGAGTGCATACTGACACAGAGGACGCTCCTTTCAATTTCAAGTGTGCAATTAGTTTGGATAAAGTATGCCCTGTGTCTACAATGTCTTCAACCTAATTATCAATTGAAGCTTAGTCATTTAAAAGATTCATAATTACATAAATACATACATAATAGAACTTGTAAAGAGGGGAGGGGAGAAGAAGAGACACAAATAACCAGAGAGAAAACTGAATAGAGAGATAGTACAAATGCAATTAAAAAGAAAAGTAAAATTAATTTATTTTGTTTTGCTTAAACTTTGTTGTATTTAAGATCATGAAACTGTACATTAACCTATGCCCACTGAAAATGCATTACATCCAAATTCAGATTAAAACAAAAGTATGGTATTTTTATTCCATCCTACACAATTCCATTCCATTCAGCATGACACAATAAGATACCCAAAGCAAGCCTAAAACAAAGTTAATAATCTCATTTGTTTAAATCTGCATGTACAGCAAATCATTATTATACTAAAATAGCAATTGTTAATTTCTCATTTATGGTTTATGTCTTACCTGCACCCTTTAAAAGGGACAAACAACCCCTTTTAATTAAATTTTCCTAGTTATTCTCTCTAGAGTTGTTTGGATGAAGAAAATGAAAACCTATACTTTCATATTTCATATCAATTGGAATACGTAATGAAGCCAATTGTCTAACCCTATTATTATTATTATGATTATTATTAATAATAATAATAATAATAATAATCATAATCATAATAATAATAATAATAATAATAATAATCATAATTATAATCATAATAATAATAGTAATAATAATAATAATCATAATAATAGTAATCATAATAATAATAATAATCATAATAATAATAATAATCATAATAATAATCATAATAATAATAATAATCATAATAATAATAATAATCATAATAATAATAATAATAATCATAATAATAATAATAATCATAATAATAATAATCATAATAATAATAATCATAATAATAATAATAATAATAATATTCTTTTAACAAAACAAGTGCCACAACATAAGTTAATTTCAACATTTTTTTGACAATCCAAGCTTCAATGTAACTTCCAAGAATTTGACTCAGTTTTCTCTTCCATCTATCACTTTTAAATTTCCAAATAGAGGAAAGTACTGTAAAAAAATTCATTTTTTTCCCAAATAAAAGTATAAAATTAGGAGTAGTTTGTCTAAGCTAAGAAAATCTATATAATTATTATTATTAAAAACAAGTTTGTTTGTTTGTGTTTCACCCATATTGAAAGATGCAATGAAGGGGGACCAATTGTCTACTCTGTTTTTTGAATGAACCAATAGAACAATTGGTTCATCTTAGGCCAATTGCTAATATGAGTTGGATTAAATTATCCACCAAATCTTATAGAAAAATTCTACTCATCTTGGACCAATTGAACACCAAATTCTACTCATCATCTTGTAGAAAAATTCTTTTTGCATAGATTCTCTCTCTTAATTTCTTAAATCTTGAGCCACTACGAGATTTAATTTAATTTAATTTTTTATAAATTAAATCTACCAACTTAATTAATTAAGTACTACCATCATCCCTACTCAATAAATTCTCAAGCTTCATCCATATGAAAAAAGTTAAAGCATATACATCTACCTCTGATTTTAACTTTTAACAAATTTTAAACCAAAAATCATAAGAAGAAGGTGGTGGTGGTGTGAAAAATGGCTGGGATAAATTGGTTTTAGGTTTGCTGAAAAAGAAAAATGGTAAACGTGTGTTAGAGTTGCTACAAATTGGAAATTGTTCTTAGCTAAAACCATTGGAATCTAAGTAAACTAAATTCATGACCCAGATTTGGTCCATGAACGTGTAAAAAGAAAGACCAAATTTTTTATTTTGAGCTTGTTTATATAAAGCTTATCTATCCAAGAAATCAAAAAACTGAATCGGACACTAAAGCTCTTAAATTTAGAGCTATCCATCTAAAAATAATAGAATAAATTGAACTTTTATTCACAATTTTTATTTCAAATGATTGTGCAAATACTTAGTGGTGATGAAAGTGAGATTGGGAGGGATGATGGAGAATGGACAAGATGGATTTGGGTGGAGCTTTGATGGTCATGGTTGTTGAGAAAGGTCATGTATGAGAGAGGAACTGTGAAGAGTCTATGTTATTATAGTGAGGATGTGATAAATCTAAAGGTTAAAAACTCATGGTCCATCTTGGACCAATACTTCATTGGTACCCTGTTGTTCAATTCTATACTATGTGACTTTTTTCTATCTCTCAACAAACAATTATCTCCCATCCAAATACTAATAGTATAGGGCTGCATATAATTTGTACTT
Source organism: Cicer judaicum (assembly GCA_037974835.1). Lineage (NCBI taxonomy): Eukaryota > Viridiplantae > Streptophyta > Magnoliopsida > Fabales > Fabaceae > Cicer > Cicer judaicum. The sequence goes on from JBBPBS010000968.1 coordinate 20,557,442, forward strand.
ATGAAAAGAATGGTCCATCTTGGACCAATCTCATTGTATCCATAGATATATTATTAAACAATTTGAACCGTCTAGATGCATTTTGTACTTCACAATATTATAGTACATCATACACACTTAATCTATTTTTCTTCTTCCACACTTTCCCTTTGTTCTTTTCCATTATTAAGCAACTTCTCAACGTCAATACAAAAAGACAACCCCAAATCAATCCTTCAACAAGTAGATCTAAATCTTGTAAAAAAAAAAATTGATCTAAATATAGAATGAAGACATGAAAAAATTGGATTTTTATTTAATGGGGTCATTGGAAATCACTGTTGCTTCTGATCTTAAAAAACATGAACAAAGCAATGAAGAACAATCAAAAAGGTGAATTTATTTTTGAAAGGATGATAAAGAATCAATGCTTAATAAAGTTTGTAAATTTATTAAGTCTGATTTAATTTTAATTTTCAAGGGTGCCCATCATTTTGATAATCTTTTATTGGATCAATGTTTTAACCTTGTAATTGTTGACGTGGAAGCAGTGAATGGGTAGCAGGGGATGGAGAAGAGAAAGAGAGAGGAGAAATTATCAAAGTTGTTGGGTTAGATTTAGTGTAAATGTTCCACGATAAGATACGGTGGATAATTAAATCTAAGGGTTTAAAAAAATAGTCCGTCATCAACCAATACATCCATTGGTCCCAAACCTACTTACAAAAGTGAAGTCAACAACACTTAAAAAAAACGATAGAAAATAATTCATAGAAAAGTAAAACGAATAAAACAATTCAAAATAATTTTGAATTAAGAGTAGAATATGAAATAATTAAAAATCTTAGCAACTGGATATAAAAACAACCACAGCTTTGAAGGAAAAGTATGTAATTAGGGTTAGAAGAAAAAGAGTACCAAGATGACGTGGCTTCCGTTGACATCAACCTTCAAGTGAGAAGAAATGATTGGATCGCCATTGGATACTGTTCCGGAACCGTAGGATTCAGCTCGGACAAGGTCAACGGTGATTGGAAGGTCAATTTTACGAACAAGGTCGGCAAGGAAGATGAACGCGCCGGTGGCAACGCCGATAAAGACGGGAGGAGGTGACGGGGCGGGAAAATCATGAACTATTTGAGCGGCTATTTGGGAGACTCGCAGAGAGATTTGGTCTTCGTTCCAAAGGATTCTGTCTAAGTGGGGATGTATAGCTTTGGCCATGGCGTAACCACACCTGCAGAGCCGCAAATTCAGGGTTTAAGAATTGGAACGTTGCTTTGCGTCGCTCTCGTGACGTATTTAAATTAATAATGCCACTCTATTTTTCTTTTTTTTTCGACAATAATAATAATAATAATATTTTACTATTATTATTATTATATTATTATTATCACTTTATTATTGCGAAAATCCGACTCAACCTACCTATCTATCCATTTCTTTTCTTGAAAAATATTTTAAGTGAGAGCACGATATTTAAAAGGAAGACCTTTGAGAAAGGATATAAATTTTATTGTATAAATTTTTAGTTTTATTAGTGCTAATTGGATGATAAATATTACAAATAATATAGGAATGGAAGGTATCAAGTTCGATTTGAATTTAATAACTTTGTCATGTGCCACTTAATTATTTTATTTTAATTCATTTCTTATGTTTTTTTTTTT
>JBBPBS010000968.1:20568803-20600554 GCA_037974835.1 Cicer judaicum
TTTTTTTTATAAAATAAATAAAGATAAAAATGATTAAAAGTAATAGTTGTTTTAAAAAGAATCAGGCTCTAAAACCTAAGTTCATTTACAATGTTATATTGCCACGGGACTACTATGATTATTTGACATAATATTTGGAGGGATTGATATACGTAGTTTGTAAATTATTTAGACGTCTAATTTAAAACCCCGAAAAAAGAGATCCAAAGCCCTAACCTCTTTCGTTTCGGGCTTGGCCCGGCCCTGCCCTACCTTGTCATCTAATTATCATTATTTGTGTTCCATTCACATAGGCTACATCATTCACATTCATACAACCATTATCATATATGCACCTCTTATCCTCAATCATAAAGGAAAAATGTCATTTTGTTTTTATATAGATGAAATAATAAAAAAAATTACATCTAATTGTAACTATGTGAGATCTCAATTTCAACTAATATTCAGGCTAACAATACCCATGTTTATTCGATGAAATAAATTATACGATAAATGTCGTCTTTATTGATTAAGAAAAACATTAACTACTTTTAAAATTATTTAAGAATAATCAACATTGAGTTCATGTTTTAATTTCAAAACAACTAAATAATTATTACTAATAAATGTTAGGCTTTTAGTGAAATGGTTTAAATTTTTTAGAACATATATTCTAATTAATAGGTGATTAATCAATATATCGGAACACGAATTCACTAACAACATACTATCACAAGTCTGTGACTTTTTTTTAGAGATTTAATTCCCTTTATTTTGCACCATTATAAATTATTATGGATTTCTGTAACACTTTTTCTTACATCGCAAAGTTAACTATTGTAAGAATATTTCTTGTCTTTATTTTCTCCTTAAATTTACATTTGCATCCATGAGACGTAAATGATATATTTTTATACGGTGATTTAGAAAAATAAATATATATAGAATTGCCCCTTGGGGTTACCTCTTATCCTAATCAAGTTTGCAAGCTTTTAAAATCAATTTATGGTTTACAACAATCTAATTGGCAATGGTATGCTAAATTGACTAATATTCTATTATCTATTGAGTTCAAGCAATCTCATTTGATCATTCTTTGTTTTGTAAGCACAGTTCCTCTTCATTTAAGTTAAGAGTCGCACCTATCCCTACAAACTAAAAAATAAGTAGCACTCATTGCTTTACAAATTGATTTGTAAGGATGAGTTTGATCAAATGCAAAAATCTAAAATGATATTAAAGCTTACTTCATTGAGTCATCTACCATATTTATATCTATGCATTCAGCTCAATAGTGTTAGGAAAAACCTAACTAATATCATTTGATAAATACATATTTATTTCTTAATAACATGATATAATTACTACATAAAGTATATCTTTTGCTTTATTTAAAACAAGTTTATATCATTTGACTAGAATTAGTGGCAGCAATACAACTGTCGTTAAAACCTTGAGAATAAGCAAATCAGCAATACAATTGGCTTAGCTCTTGATAAATTAACTCTAAACTTTAATAATTGAAAATAAGCTCTATACAATACTCAATAGTCGTACCAAATGGAAATACAGACTCCAATAAAATTAACATTAAAGTTTAGATAATTCTTATAAAAACACTATTTTTTTAAATAATTACTTTTTCAAAACTTTCATTTGTTTGTTTCACCTCGTAGAAATATTTAGAAATTAACTTAAATGATTGTAAACAAAAACAATAAGAAAATATATTTAAAAAATTAACTATGGTAAACAAAGCCAAATTGAGTTTTATGCAAAAATATCTAAAAAGTTACTTAATTACTAGATTATTTTATATAAGAATTACATGTTTAATATTAATAACTAGCTCTAAAATTGACAAGTCCATTTCTTTAGGATTTATTTAATAATGTTTTTCGTCCCTCGTCACACAAACATGATCAAGAATGTGTTTTATCAATTTAAATATTTAAAACGTATGTATTTATGAATCTTTGTTATAACTATTAAAAAATCATTAAAACAAAAAACAAAAAGTTGATCCATGACCATAGCGTATAGGAAAATATTTGTCGATTGGAAGAGATTAACCTCTCAAATAGAGTTTCGTAACTCGAATGATTAATTTAAATAGAAGAAGGAAGTATAACAAATACGGTTTCCAACTAAGCAGAGGATGTAACAGTGACAGCAAGTTAGCAACCCCTTGGAAGGGAACAGTTGAGAAAGATCACACTTGCCTTTATGCTTTTTTAGCACTCAAAGGTTTCTTTTGAGCTCAAATTATAAGAGATCATAGCAAAGGCAACCCCACCTTTGATGCCATATTTCAGAATGATTGATCATTATGTTCTCAACCCAAACATATTTTCTTCAACTTTGCAATCAGTTTTACATGTTTTTAGTGTGACTGATTTATGCTTAAACTTTGTTGCTTATTTCAAAGGTTGCTAATATTCTAATGTGTGTGAATGCTCTATCCATAGCTTAGTGAATCTTATCTATCTTTATACGGATTGAAAAACATGTTTATTCAAATTCTAGACCCAAATATTGTAGCATATTATTTGAATTTGCAAAGGAACTTGTAATGAAATTGTGGCTTGACCAAAGAATACTTAGATGAGATGGTAAAGATTTCTTTAGCTTACTAATTTAGTGATTTTAAAATTAAGCATATACAATCATTTTGGTTATATATTTTTTTGATAAATTTACGTTCAGTCTCAAGATTTTTTTAGTGGTTATTTAATAGTCATTAAATAGATCATTTTATATTAACTATTGACTTGTGAAATGCTACTATTTATTTAAACAAGTCTTTTCTATTCTAGTCTTATGATGCATTTAAAAGTACAAAAATTCATTATGATGTTAAAGAGGTGCCTTACACTTAACATCTATTTATTTTTTTACAAAAGAGAACAATTTGAAGTGCCTTCTTGAATCATTATCCTCCAAGTTAATGAAAGAAATTTATATTTTGCATAATTTACAGCTACTAAGATAAGATGAAAAAATATAGCATACTGCTAGAGCTACAACTTTGAAGTAGAATTCTATGGATGCAATTTTATGTGTTGAGGATTTATGGATACAATTTGTATTGTAGAGTAAAAAGAAGTAAAGAGAAAAAGAGTTAAGTAGAAAATTGAAGGTGGGGTGAAATTTGTGTTGTTTTATTTATTATTATTAGCGATATCGTTGAGTTTGGCAAGTTGATTAGATGATGACATTTTGTTTTTGGAATTTTAGCAGATTGAATTTCTGAAACTGTTTAACTGTAACGGACGTTGAAAACATATGTTGCATGCCACTTTCACGTTGATCGAGTTTGTCGATGTTTTGGTGAGCAACATTGCCATATACATTTAATACATACATTAGTATAGTGGATTCTAATGCACAAGGGTAATCTTTGTACTATATAATATGTCAGCTTTCGGATACATCTGATAGCTTATCATAAACAAAATCATAATGTAATAATTTATTATAAAAAAAATCATTTTAAATATTTCATTTTTTACTAAAATATTTTTATAATAAATTTTCAATACATAATTAAAATTATAAATTATTTTGAATAGTTTCTCATAAAGATAGAAACATATATATATATATATATATTGCATTTTGTTCTTTCACAAAACAAGAGTTTAGTAACATCATGGCTATTTTGATGAGTTTAAGGATATGAACACTTAGAGACGATAATAAGATCGACTCGACAAAAATTTACGACTTAGTTTATGTCAAGTTTAAGTTAGACTAAAAAGTTTCACAATCTCAATTAATCATAGTCATTTATATGTAAGAATTTAAAAACAATTACGAAGAAAGTCAAATATTTTCAAAGATCTTATGGTTGTAATCGATCATCAATGTAAAAAATATATACACGATGTATATAACTTTTATTATTTATCAGTTAAAATATTTAAAGGTTATGTATTTATGATTCATTGTAATTGACATAAATCATTCAAGAAATCAGTATAACAGTAATAAATATTCAACAGACCAAGTTAGGGTAGTAAGGGAATTTTATATTTCACAATTTTATATTTCACAATGATTGATCACCATGATCTCAACTCAATATCACTTTCTTCAGCTGCATGTTAAGCTCTATTGCACAACTTGTGTGATGACTGAACAATGTTTAAGCTTTTGAGGAACTGACACAAGTACTTCCAGAAGTGGAATGGTGATTGTCATTGTAGAGTTAATAATGCAAGAAGAATAAGAGTCAAATGCATATAAGCCTGTTTTAACCATCGACACATAATTATGTCCATAACAAACTGTGGGAAAGAAAAGAGTAAATAGAAATACAAGACCTTGTGTAAGCTTGCTGAACTTTTAAATAACATGAATCTCAACAACTGCCATATCACTGTCTTACTGCTATTTAACTGTGGTCCAAGAGTCAAGATAATTAGTCCCAAATCAAGCAGCAAACACATTTCTCCTACGCAGGTGGTTTCAGCACATTAACTTAAAAGGATATATGTTTTCTATTTTGTTAAAACTCAAAAGATTAAAATTACAGTTAAAAATGCAAGTGGTAGTAACAAATTAATAGAAACTTGTAATCTAAAGATTCTCTCTTATTCTGATGTTTAAACTTTAAACATTATAATTAAATTCAATTACAGGATAAAAAAACTGAGCATATATAACACATTGAAATAGAAGTAAAACAACTACTAGCGATATAACTGTGTTTCATTTATTTTGAGGAGAATGACATCGTCCAGCTGCCTGATAGTGTTTTACAGAGACATTACCAGACTTCAATTTCATCAGTATGTTAGTTTTCTGTCTTCCCAGGGATTACGGTCCCTTTTTGCTTCCTGTAATTATGTGCGAGATGTTAAGCTTAAATAATAGGCAGCAGAAATACTAAAATAACATTGTTTCCAAATTCCGATGTACTTTTTATTAGGTGAATTTCATGCGAGTCTCAACAAAAAGAGTGGATCCAAATTGTTTAGTGAGTCCCACATAAAATCACGCAATAACAAAAGAGATTGTCAAATAGTGTGGAAGAACATAACACTCACAGATTAGTAAGAACATACCACGCCTTTTGTTCATTAACACAATTATGTTGCCTCACCAGAAAGCCCCTTATATTTGTTTTCTGTCCTACCATCAATAATCATTGCCGTTTCTAAATAAATTAATAAAAGTAAGAGAGAACACACACAAACTTAATAGTTAAAGGATTATGCCCGCCAAAAAAAATGTTGATTCATGCCTATTTCAGTCTCAAATATAAATGATAAAAAATTGAAACAAAAAAAAAGGTGCTATATATACTTGCCTGTCACTATAATGCACTAAAATAAGGTAAGCAGGATCTTGACAAGATATCTGGAACAGCTGCCATACTATGTAGACGCAAGAAGTAATGCTGAAAAATTTGGAAAACTAAATTACCACCAGCCAAAAAAAAAAAAGATGTTACTTTAAGAATCTAGTGATGCATGCATATTATGATAGGGTAAAATATTAAAGGGGTATCCACACAACAATGATGGATATAGATGACACATCTCCTTCAAAGCTCTATAATCCAAAATTCCAAATCCACTTGTGAATCATCGTGATTAAAACACACTTTTCTTCATTATTTTGATATCTATAACTAACACCAAATAAACCGAGTGCATTTGCCATGTATGACTAAATGACATTGCTTGCCTCTGCTTCAGTACTGTGTTTGGGAATAGAAGCACTGTGAGCCTACTTTTCTCAATTTTTTTAATAGTGAAAAAAGAAGCTTCGCCTCAACTCCGAACACACATATAGCATAAGGAAATTCAAATTGAAAAATGGATGTTGCTCGAAATCATGTTAGGGCTGCCACTGGCATTCCTGATCCAGCTATTCAAAATTTATAATATATTATGGATTATATAGAACAGAGCTTTTGCCAGATCAGTAGGAAACTTGCTTCGGAGCACCAATTACCACATCTCAAAAGAGACCACCAATTTCTAATTTTCCTTTTGCTCCTGTTTTTTTGTCATTTAATGTATGGTTTATATAGTACTATATAAGTTATGCATTATTTTCTCGTGACAGATCAAAATTTAATGCCTTAATCAAAGAACAGTTGAAAATTAGCTCAATGGAAATTGCAACCTCTGTCGTAAAACTAAAATTAACATTCTAGACAAAAGTGTTTTGAATAATAGTGAATTTTAATCACCAACCCATAAGCAGACATAAAATAGTCTGGACTAACCTGCCAAAACATATCAACAGGATCACCCACAAGACCGCATAAATCCAACTAGATTCTTTGTATGCAACCCAGACCTGGTATTGTATGAATAGATAGGATACTTAAAAAGTTAAATCCAAACAAAAACAAGTGTAGTGAATACTAATATTAAAACCTTCACATACCTATACAGTATTGATCATAAGTTCATAACCTTGTGTTCAAAAATATTTTGACTGTGATTATCTCAAGATAATTTAGTGATCACTGCTCAGTAATCAAATAGATTGGTATCACAAGTATTGACAATTAAATGCTACTATTCCTTGAATTAAGTCTTTCTGTTATAGCCCCATGTTGAACTTGGAAGCATAAAATTCATTTATAATGTTAAAGAAGTGTCTTAGCATCTATTTTTTGGACAAAAGAAAACAATTTTAAGAGACTTCTTGAATATTAATCATCTGCGTTAATGAAATAAATTTAGATATTTTGTACTATTTAGAGCTGCTAAGATTAAAAAAATAAAAATAAAAGTAATGACATACTGCTAGAGCTGCAACATTGATGTAGAAGTCAACTAGCGTTGCCGCCATCCACCTGCAAACATTTTATAGTTGATGACATTGACTTAAAAGATAAACGACTGCCACAAGCAGAAGCTGTGCAGAAACTTACTCACATAAGCATGCCAATGTTGTAAATGTATACTGGAATGACACAGAAAGTACATGCTTTGCCATGGTGAATATTTCAATTAGGAAAGTGAAGAATGAAAAACATTTTGTAGATCACAACTTTCAAAATCAATGCTGTCCACACTGCGCCTTAAGCATAAGCTTTCAAATGTTTACTAACAGGTAGTTTGCATAGAAGTATATAACCGGAGCAAGTATTTATAGATGCTTTATTATGATTGATATTATCTTAGTTGGATTTACTAAGATCAAATCAGGTGGTTGCTTGAAAGACTAGAATTGGCTTCAAAAGCTGGTGAAATATAAATATTTGAAATTAATTTAATATGGATGGTTGTGCTTGCATTTGACACCAAAGTCAAACAATGAATATTGCCATCATTCATCCACATGCCATGCAAATTTGTTCTCATCTTCAAACTATGGCTTTTCTTAGGTCTTATAAGCTTCATGATGCATGATGAAGCCAAATCACAATTATTTGCAAAAATTTAACCGAAAAATATTGAAATGTTCATGTGGTGAGAGTTGAGTTTCAAGATTCATCTTCTGAGGAAATAACCCAGGTTTAGAAGTATACATAGGGAAAGCCATGTGCAATGAAAAATGCAAGCATCGCTTGGGGAGGGATTTTTCCTTGTCTAAAGTAAAAAAAACTATAAATAATTTGTTGAGAATAGATAAATTCAGTCAACTATATAGACAACAGAAAATAGAATATGGAATGTGAGTGATAATGAGGTTATGTATCTTTTCCCATTAAACCAGAAAGGCAAAGTTTACTGTTATGGAGAGGAGTATTCCATTTAACAAGAAGAATTCATGCAGTTCATGCATATATCAGAAGGATTCAACACACGTTTGTTGACAACAAGGATAACAACATCATGAATAACAATAACAAATATTAAATACTTACGGAGTCAATAGCTCTTTACGGAAAGGAGAACCATCGGTGACAAGAGTGTATACCAAGGTTCCAAGCATGACAACACCCAAAACACTGAAAAGGATTCTTAGAGTTGCAACAGCATATTGCTTTGATTTTGGTTCTGTGCCACTTCTAGGTAGAAAAGGCCGCATTCAGTAATAACTTATGGTGAAAATCAAGACATTAAACAGAAAATCATACAGAAAACTAAAGTACTAAACTGTGAAATTGGATTCTCTAAATATCACCCTGCACCTTTTCTGCATGCATATTTATAGAACTACTCAAAACAGCAGGTAATTGACATAGCATGCATAAAAAATAATTAATATTATTAAATTTAGCAGCAAGAAGAAAAGTAAATCATCAGGTAACGACTTCAAATTCACTGATTTCACACATTCCAAACAAATTAAATCCTTGGAACACTATAGTTCACACATGGTTGCAAGACCTTGTATCATTTATTTGCTTCGTTGATATGAAGAAGACTTCTCAAACTGCCACTCAAAGTCAAGAAATCTAATCATCCTCTTACTGGATAAGGGAAATAAATCAATATGCTCAGAATCAACCTCAAGCAAATTGGCCGGTCTCCATAATAATTAATGAAAAAGATGTAGAATTAGAAGCTGGATGGCAAGTTGGCAACAGGAGTAACATCAATACCATTAACCCCAAGCAAAAAATTGTAATTTCTTTAAACAGATGCCAAACGCAGAGAGAAATTTACTCTACAGTTGTATTTTTGTATACATACTTGTGTGGATGTCGCAATAGAACATAATATATAGGGTCCTGTGAAGATTCTTGAGATGACAGCTTCCAAAATTGCACAACAATATAGGCAGATGTAGCAATGCTGAAACAGTAAAAAAAAGTACCGCAAATAAACGCGGAAAAATCAGCACTGGACATTCTTTTAAATGATGGTATGCAACATAAGATACAACCTAGAAACTTCAATTTGAGATTTAATAATAGGAATATTTTTCTTTTCTATAATATTTACAATATGAGCAAAATCAGAGCATCCCTGTCAGCTTTCACCATAGGTGCAACAGGTGACTGGAAGAAGAATAAGAAAATTAAATCCAGTAGAGCTATTATTTCAAGAGAGACAAAAGAGCATAACCCAACTCTTCTCTTAAAACCAACGTAATAATAATGAATAAAACAACCAAGTGACTCTGTCAGTACAACACACACAAATAACCAAGATTAACTATTTTTTATAAAAATCTTTGAAAAAGTATGATGCATTACATAAACTTATTTCAAAGATGAATTATATAACACTATCAGATCCCTGTATCCACTTGGAAATTGCAATGGGTCATGCACATTTCTACAGCACTTAGAGAACCAGTATTGAAAATTAAAAATAAGAAACCAAGACATCGGATATCGACCTGTACTGTTTGTGTAAACTGTATAGCACGGCAACTATATTCAAACTAAAAAAAGAAAAAGAAACCATGACATTGATTGAAAATTTTATTAAAGTGACAAGAATAGTAGAACACGGTAATATAAATTGGAAAGATATGAAAGGGGAGGAGTATAGATCGTCTTGCTAAAAAGAGATTCCTTTCATAGCCCAGATTATAGATAAGCTTTATATAAACACTTGCCTTGATTAAAAAAAAATGTAAACACTAATTATCATCAAATCATGACAGAAAATAATACCTTCCAAAGCAGATAAGTAAAATTATCCACGGAACTGAGCTGACCCAACTTTTTTCCTTGTAAGTAATCCAGGCCTGATGTGACAGACAAATATATGTCAGAGCTGCTGATGAAACTTCAGTTAGAAAGTGATTCTGAGTTTTGATTCATTATCAATTAGGCAACATTCCATTTAATCATTAGTCATGTTTCAAAGGAAATTTGATTTTAAATTTGAAAAACAGTAATTGGGTTCAGCAGAAGAAAATTGGCAAGTTACATCACAAAAAACAACTAGGAAATACATATCTTCTCAACTGGACTCATACTCCCATTAAAAGCTATAAGGGAAGCACACAACAGCACAAGTGATATATTTTCAGTAGAAAATTGCATCGAACATTAAGAGGAAGTTCTCAATCCAGTATACTGCGCAACAAGACCAGTGTAGTGATTCAATCCTTTACTTTACAGCCTATATTTACAAATTAGAATTTCAAGAACTTTGGTTTGCGAGACTCTATTGCTAATTAATCCCGCTTTCTGTACATAATTAATTCCATCTAAGTTGATTTTTTTACATTTGAATAGTACTCACTCTGCTACTTTTTAGTTGTCCATTTAAGGTTAAGGTTAGGTAAGTATTAAGAAAACCAATAAATACTGTTTGTCTTCTACTTATAAAAACTGACAAATAAATAAATCAAGGTAAACCACCATTTTAATCTCTAAAAGTGTAGGTCAATGTCACTTGGTATTTGACTCAAGCCAAAAATTCAATTAGTCTTTGAATCATCAAAACATCAGTCAAACTAGTCTCTAACAAACGATCGGAGACTATTTTGGCTAGGGCCTAACTTTTAGAAACTAAAATGGTGATTTACCCATAAAACAAATCTTTTCTACAAAAGCAACGATTTAAAACGAACGAGCAACTAAATATCTTTAAGTTTGAAGATTCTTTGAGTACACAACTGAATAGTAGATTGATTCCTCATTAGAAAGAAACATTGATATTCAATTCAAATTAAAAAAATTAAAATAAAAAACTAAAAGTTTAATAGTTGACTTACGCTCAAAACAGTAACGTTGATATAGAAATCAATCAAAGTTGCAATCATCCACCTGAATCAAACAAAATGAGGAGTAAAAATAAATTATTGTTACATAGTAAAAAATTAAAATTTAAAAAAAAAAATTGAAGAAAGAAAACAGAGCAAAATGTGTGTTGTTGATATTTGAAGTTCAACGTAGAGAGAGAGAGGTTACGGAGTGAGGAGTTGTTTGCGGAAGGGGGAACCATCAGTGAAGAGAGTGTAAAGAAGGGTAGCAAGCATGAGAGCTCCCAAAGCACTGAACAGACTTTTCAAACCATTTGCTAATGAAATCATCGCCATTGGTAGTTGTTTGGGAGACACACACACTTCAGAGTTGAGCACTACCAGATTAACAGGGAAGAAGAATACGTACGACGGTTTTTTTTTAAAGAGAAAAAAATAATAGATGACATGGGGACACCAACGAACCACGTTGCGCCTTGCTTGCTTACACGGAAAATTAAAGTTCTTTCATCACGTCACTTGTTTTATGGAGAGAAATTATATTTTCACATAATTTGATGGTTACCACAGTTTAAATAGATCGTTAATTTCATATTTTCACACAAACTTATCTATCTATATTCTTTAATTAATTATTTATTAATTGTATGTTTAAATTGAGTTAACTATTTAACTTGTTGTCAAGATTTTATTGAAATATGTGTGTCAAATATTATTTCTCTTAAATATAATAACACATATAATCTTCCAAATGACATTGAGAATTTGGTTACTGACCAAGTTACTCTGCCTCAACACTTAAATCCCTTCCAAGTGAAACTATTCCTTTCTCTTTTGCTTGTGCCATTAGTATCAATCATATTTCGTAGTTTCGTCGATGTCATCATTGGATAGAATGGAACAATCACAAAACAAGATTAGTTAATGGTTAAGAACCTTCAGAAATTTGTTTGCGTGAGAAGAATCATAAGAAGAAGAAAAAGAATAAAATTATATTTCTATCAATTTTAAAAATAAAAGCTTAATTGCCCTTTTTTTTTCAAAGAAATACAATTTAAAATGAGAAAATGTTAACAAATATCCAATGATATTTGTTAAGACACTAAAAATAAAAATTTAATCTTAAAAATTGTGCATTTAATTCTAATAAATTATTAAATGAATCACTTTTATTCACCAACTTATCATTTTTAATTATCACTCCACTTTTAATGTTACATACTTCACCTAATTTATTAAGGGGTGATAGAGACCTAACTCGCAAGTCAAAATTATACACGATAACCACCTAAAATACGTTTGAGTTTTGTAAAAAATCAAGCATGAACTTAAGTCGGGAGAGAAGCTCCAATAGATAAAGTTTTTTTAATTCCGTTGCTTCTACAAATTTGCGGTGGTATAGAATAGGGATGCTAGAGAAAAAATTACAACTGTACATCCAAATTCAAAAAAATACTAAATGGTCACAAAATTTTAGGCAAAAAAATTAGACACGCTAATAAAAATATATTATACATATCATTTAATTACTTAAAAAATTAACATTATTTAATTCTTTTCTTTTTCTACCACTTTTTATTTTTGTGGGTGTGTTTAAATCGTGTAACATACTACTAGTCCAACCTTACACTAAAACTATTAATTAATTAATTTTTACTTAAAAAGAAAACAAAAATATTCAATTATGTGACCCAACACACAGATTAGTGTCTGATAAGTACCATTCAAACAGAATATAAACATTTCATGCCACGTCTCAATTTGACAAAAGAAAACAAAAATTACTTTCAACCTATTTAATCCGTGGTAAATCAATGGAATACGTTTTTCCTACGAGTGCAACATTCTCAAGCTCATCCTTCCGAAAACAAGACTAGTATCAAAATGGGAGCATCAAGGTACACAATTTACCCACACAATCATGGCATACAGTGTACACAATATGACCAAAAAGAATTTGATGAATTTGAAACACACAGCATTTAGAAGAGTGCCTGAAATGATTCAGAATTTCAATATCAGCATGCACATCCACCACCTCTCTGCTCATTCTCTGGAACCGCCTCTGGAATCCCTTGAAAATATCTGCAATTCAAATTGAAATTATGCTTTCAGAAGTCAGAAAAGCAGTTACCTGCTGCACACAACTCAATCTGAAAATTAAAAAGGTCACAGCCTAAGACATGAGTCCCTCATGGAAGAAGAAAATTTTAGTAAGTACGTATACAATTATAAAATACGCAAAATGTGTCAAGAGGAAAAATAAACAAAACTCATGGGAAAAGAAAAACATAATAGAAGTAAAAGTGAAAAATTCCTTGCTAACTAAAACATTCGTGGAAAATTTATAAATATGAACAATTACCCTAGAGTATATAGAATGCAAGTTTAGCCTAAGGTTTAGAAGAGTTAGAAACTATGTCGGCTAGGATAAGTTGAGGTGGAAAGTCAGTTATGGGGATGTAATGGAGAACTGGAGACCATGTGACAAGGATATTTTGCAAGGGGTGTGAGGAGAGAGACGTTAGGACCTATTTACTTTATGAAAATATTTTTTATATTTAAAATATGTGTTCATTTTAACTTTTTTATATGTGAAACTCTTGAAGTGAATTATTGTGATTGAGAGAAGATGAGATGCTACCTAGGGTTGATGCATTTATGAAAATAATTATATCAATTTGTTTGGCATTTTCATTGTTTTTGAAAATGCAGACCATAGTTCACATCAATAGTCTCTTATCTCCTCGTTGGTAAGTAAAATTAGCACAAATTTAGAAAATTAAAATCCAAAACATTTTCACAAAATAAACGAACCTTTAGTTTTTCATTTTGAATGTTTTCAGCCAAGGATCTTCCCTAAGGAGCACTGTTCTGGTTATAATGTTTTAATTGGTATTTTCCATAGAATAAAACGCTTATCTTCATATTTCTTCTCTGAATTTACAACAGAATGGTACAAATATATAAACAAATTCATAATAATACCACAACTTAAATTCATAATAATAGTACTATTTATTCGCCTAACTTAACATATATAGTACCGCAACTAAAATTCATATCATAAGTATAAGTGCTCGAAAACTTACATGTCCTGTTCACGCTCGTTGGCCAGGGCAGTCTTTGCAATACACAGGAATGCAGCATCCACATTGTAATCCTCTTTTGCAGATGTCTCAAAGTAGGGAATATTCCCTTTTGAAGCACACCAGTCCTTTGCTTTCTTCTCAGAAACCTGCATATAAGATAATTAGACATTTATGGATAAAATAAGGAAACTTAGAAGTGTGATAACTTCTGCGTACCACTCGACTATTCCCACCATCAATATCAATCTTGTTTCCAAGCAATATAAATGGAAATGTCCTTGTATCAGGAGGGTTTGCCTGTGTCACAATGAGAACATAAATCTTAATCCAAAAGCCTGGCTAACAAAGTTTAATATTAGTAAGTTTTATATAAAAGTGAGACAAATCCAGTTGGAAGGTTAATTAATATATGGATTGTGTGTATGCACAAGCGTAAACACTAGAAAATAATCTAATCAGTAAGAGATAAAGCATTAGCACGAGGTTATAAAAAGATGAAAGAATGACAGTCAAATATAATGATAGAAACCAGTATTTTTATTAGGAAGAAATAGGGATAAACCGCAAATTAGAAGATAGAACACTGCAGAAGTTTGAGGGTCTACACCTGCCAATGCTCAATGCCACAAAACTTTATCAGTTAGCTAGATACCCTCCTTTGCAATCCAACTTATTTATATGTAACATGTCTTATTTCTCTAATTATTGCATCCTTCTCAACGACAGTAAAACCAATCCACTCTTAACAAACTAATCAATCCCCTCAACTAACACAAACCTATATCACATATAAAATCCTAAAAAAATGTATTTATTTTCATTTGCTGATGCCAAGATTCTGACTTTTTGTAAGTTAGAATGCAAGCTACAAAGCTAATAATGTCTAGAGCATAATGAGCAAATTAAACTGGGATTACTTCCTTTTTCTCATACCACATCACAAGCAGGACAAGACAAGCAATCTATCACCAAACCACAAAATGCAAACAAAACTAGTGTTCATAAAATAGACAAGAATTACCTGTTTGAGAAACTCCTCGTGCCAGTTGTCGAGGGAATCAAACGACTTCATGACGTTCACATCATACACAAGAACACAGCAATCCGCCCCTCTATAAAACGCAACTCCAAGACTTTGGAATCTCTCTTGTCCAGCAGTGTCCCATATCTACCAAATCAGACCATACAACTCATTCAAATAAACAAATACTTGACAACATTCCCAAAACAGTAAAAACAAAAGCATACAGAAATACCATTGAAAAAATAGGAAACCCACTTGTAGAGTGACGAGTCTGTCGTCAATTTGGAGTTCTTTAGTGACAAAATCAGCACCAATCGTAGCCTTATACTGTTGACTAAACTTGTTGTGCACATATCTAATTCAGTTAAAGATCCACAAATGCTAAATCCCAATAAGGAAATAACTAAAAAAACAAATCATAAAAAATTGACCTCAACCACAAAACTTTAAACTAGTCAAACCAGGTGAACCCAAAAAAAGTCAAAAGTTTCCTCATAAGTTAGAATAATAATAAAAACAGTATAAGTTGATTAGGGAGATCCAAACTAACTACCACTAACGTTAACAACAAATAGTAACTTAAACAAATAAGTAAATGCCACAAAATTAACAAAGTCACTGAACTCAAACGGTTAATGAGTTTCAGTTAAGCATGAATCAGATTCGAATCTAATAATTCTTAGTCATGGTTCACTTGCCTTTGCCTCTCAGCTGAACTGCTGATTACTAGAATCACATTACCCTTAGAATTGGAGGAATAAAACGAAAAAAAAAACCACAAAATTGTGAAAGAAAACATAAAAATAAGCGAGTTCAAAATCAAAACATGAGGAAACGGGATTGAAAGAAAGAGTGAAATGGTAAAAACCCAAGAACGATTAAGCATGAAATTAACGAAACGGCAAGGGAATTGGCGTACGAGGATACTGATTCATCAACGAGGTTTTTCCAACCCTGGCAATGACAATGAAGAAAAAGGGGTTACGATTTCAAAAAAAAAAAACGAAACGGTGTTTTAGCGAAAGGAGGGAAAACGTATGTACCCGCTATCGCCGAGGACAATGACCTTGAGCAAGGTTCGTCTGCGCAATGACATAGTTGGTTACCGTGGGGTTGAATTGAGCTTAATTGGTGAAAATTGGTTGAGTTTCGTTTCTGCTTTTGGTTTGATCGATTATGTATTGGGTGTGTGTCAACGTCGAACGCAAAAGGGGAAAAGGGTCGCCATTATTCTATTCTATCGCTTTCATTAGTCGACGAAGTTAATTATTGTATCTCGAAATAACTATTTATATATAGATAAATATATGGATTGCTAAACTAAACTAAGTGATTAGATAATAATAATAATAGTAGTAGTAATAGAGATTAATTATTTGGAGAGATGTAAATACTTTTTGTAAAGTACTCGGTGACTCTTTAGGTTTTTTTATCTTAAATTAAAGTTTTATTTCTTCGTCTTAAAAAATTCATTAAAAAAATAATAACATAAAATATAAATTTGATTTACAAAACTTATAAGTATTTTAAAGATATTTGTTAAAGATATGGAAATGTTATCATATATAACTGAACTGAAAGGTATGATTTCATTCTTTAAAAGTGTAACTTGACTTTTGTTCTTTTCAAAACAAAGTTTTCATTTTTTTTATTCTTTGATAGATGTTATTGGTACTTGTTACTTAGTCCGAGGTTGAAAAGTATTTAAAATGGTTCACAATTTTAACTACAATATATATTGTCTTAAGAAATTAAAGAAAAATAAATATGTGATTTTTATTCTCAATACAACATCAATCAGGTTCAATACTAAATATAAGGATGTCAGGATTGGGAATTTTTGCGTTCGAGAAGTATCACAAATCATTATTAAAGTAATTTTTAAGCAACGATATCTAGTAGATCATATATAGTGTTGGTTGATAGCAAAATTTGTCATAAAATAATATCTTCATGAATTGTTATATGGTTTAATTACTTTTTTATCATACTCACAATAGTTTTTCTATTTTAAAATCAAAATTTTAATTATTTAATTGTCATATTTGTTGCAATTTTGATCGATACCAATAAATTTTAACTTAAAATATGAAATTTGACCAATAAATTTGTAATTATAGTATTAAATCAACATTGTAGTTAAAAATAATTTAATGGGTAAAAAATATAGGTTGGATCAAAATACAACATAAATGAGAGAAAAGTTCAATTTCAAAGTAAAAATTATTTTTGTGAATGTGATAAAATAGAGGAGCAAAATTATAATTTTTTTAAATTCTTTTACAATATCATTTTTCTATATATTTATTTTATATCTTATTTTTATTTAAAATTCTCTATTATCTATTGCCATTTATTTATTTCAAAAAATAATTAATTGTTAATTTGATATATAGAAAATAATTAAAAATTAAATTAATAAATTCAAATAAAATATATTTAATAGAAAAAAAATACATTAAAATGGTTCGATAAATGTGTTAAAATAAATATATTTTTTCTGTAAAATAAAAAAGGTTAAATTATTAAAATAATATAGCATAGTAATTATTATGACAAATCTATTTAACTGTATATTTTTTAGTTATTATTTATTTTATTTTATTAATACAATTTGATATTTTTAATTATTTTGTATTTATTAAATTAACTATTATCATTGTAAAAAATAAATGACTTGAAATAAAATAGATGATCCACATCCGGTAAATTGTGATTGAAGAAAGAAGAAAAATAATAAAGGTAAGGAAGGAGAAAAGAAGCATGAAGCTAAGCACAATAGCGTATTGATAAAATAAACCGAGAGCATAGAAAGAAGGAGGTAGGCATGGAGGAAGAAAAGGAAGCGTTAGTGGGAGAAAGTGAAAGGGAAAGGGAAATCATTGAATCAAAATCAATTAACAAGGTCGAGATCCACCTATTCCGCCAGGGTGAAGGACCCATTGCGATTTTCAAATCGGAGCTTGGTGGCTCGGAACATAATCAGTTAGATGTCCGTCAAATCCTCCACAACCATTCCCTCAAATCTATATTCGCTTTCAACCCTCGATCTGGCCGCGCCGCCCCCATCCGCTTCAACACCAAAACCGGAAATTCCGTCTTGTCTTTCCGAAACGGCGCCGTTCTCTACATCGACAGCGAACCCAAGGTCTATCTCTCCACCTCCCTAATTTCAATTCTTTACTTAATATACTGACACGTGTACATGTATGCGTTTTTGCCTAGTCATTGCTACTTAATTAAGATAAATTATAAAATGTGGAGTTTGATTTTGATTTAAATCAGGAATCGATAGTTAAACCGTTGAGCAGGATATTGGTTGGGGTGGCATTGATAAGTATTATGATAATGCTAGTTTCAACGGATATTACTACTCCTACTATTACCAGTCCAGAATGGGTTCAGAAATTAAATGTTTCTGGTGTGAATTTCCCTTCCTTGATATTGGCTTGTGTAGTTGTTGTTTTCAGCCGCATGAGGAACAGGACCAGACATTTTCTCAAAAAACTTGGTCTCTGAATCAATCAATTCGTGCCTCTCTTTGTGTATTAGAGATGAAAATAACACATGAAGCTAATATTTTAAACAATTACTTAGTTAGGACCAATGAATTGTTTAATAGGTTGCTGTTTAATTTTTTACGATAAACAAGTTGGGTGCTACAAATGGATTGGATTGATTATATCATATTAGATAAGGTTAACTGCCGGTTTTTGAAGGAGGCTGCATAGGATCATTGGAGTCTTATTCCTCTGCCTGTTACCATAAATGTTAGCTGAGGAATGTGGCATGTATCGATGACCTTGAAAAGTAGTAACACATTAGATGACAGGGAGTATGTTGTAATGTACCGTTATTTTGATTTATTGTTGGAGTCTTATGTATTGCTTGTCTACTTGTAAACCAAATTCATTTCTCTTTTGATTCTGCAATAACTAAAATTAATTTTGAATGAATTATTTATGTAAAATTGATTTTTATTAAAAGTGAATTAATTTAAAGTATTTAATATTTGAAATATTCAAGTAAAAATAGATTGAATAATAAATTTTATTATAAAAGTCACATTTGAATTTAAGTTACAAATCAAAGCTTCAAACTTCAATTTACGGTCTAATCTACGTCATGTTTAGGATAAATTTATTTTTGTAAACTAATTAAGTCAAAATTTAAAAAAAAAAAAAGTTTATTCAATTAAAAAAGTCAAACTACAAACAACATAAGAAGTATTTTAAGTCTATCAGATTAGTGTATTTAAATAAATATAAATAATAATTTATTATTATTATTATTATTATTATTATAAATATTATATTAATTTTTTATATTATTATATATTAAACTTTGAGCAATTTACGCATATTAACTTTATATAGTTTTTAATATATTTAAATATATTATTATAAAATAGAATTGAAATATGAGGTCATATAGAGTCATAATGTATAAAATATTATATCAAAATAGAGTTTAATTTTATTGACATATTTACTCATTAGTCTATTTAAATACATGTCAAATAATAATTATTAAATAGACTAGCATGCCATATCATATCATGCTTTAATTAATGTCAAACTCAAGCATACAACTAAACTCATACCTTATGAAACCTAATTTGACCTAATATATTTTCACTCATCTTTGTACATCTATAAAAATCATATTGAAGACAATATATCATGTATGGGTTTCGTATAATTGATCCCAACACTTTTTTCAATGGAAACTTTATTATATGTTACATTTGTTCTTAAATCCTTTTAACATTTTTCACTTATAGTAAAGAAAATATATAATATATTTATTAATGTTGTCTACGAATATGTTTTACCTAGCAGTTTTTATATAAATATGTTCAACTTTAATTTTAAATTTTTAAACACACTTAATAATAGTATTAATTATATATTATTTTTTATCAAAGAAAATTATTTATAAGAAATATATAGTAGATTTCTTAACATTAGAGAGATAGGTGATATGAAATAATGAATTAAAAAAAATTGCAAAAATCATTTGTAACCACACTTGGCGAAAGCATCTACCACTTGGTTAGTTTTACGAAAAAATGTGATATAAGGAGAAAAGTGATACCAACTTATACAAGATATCAATGATCGAATTCACCAGAAGAGAGCAATGATGTCTAACATTGCAACCATCTAACATCTAACCCACAAACATCTTTGAGCATATTCAATTTCAATATATTTTAAAACCATTCTAAAAGTATGATTCACTCCTTCAAGAACATATCATGATATTGTCATGGTGATAGAACACACATCGAGATAGTAAACAAACTATAAAAAAAAGTTTTACAATGATCGCGAATTACACCTAATATATCATCATAGTCTCAATGTTAATCATTGTATTATCTTCAATCAATTTTACACGACCAAACTTAAGAGATATCCAACAAATGAGACGAGACACATTGTTATCATAATGAGTATGAACAAAAAACGAGATTAAAGTACAAGAATTGCAAGATAACAAATTAAACAAACACTAATTTAAGTCAATCTAGAATGAACATGAATATTATTCATTTGATTAAAAGACAATTAAAAGCGAATTTTTTATTTTTTTCATGTCCGAACAATACCAAATTGATATTTAGAGGTTATTAGATGAAAATGTAACTATAAAAGTAGACTTGAAAAGAAACTCATTCACATATACATTTTTCAATTTAATTATCAAGACATGTAATTTTTCCTCTAAAAAGACCCTAGCCAAAGTGGACTAGGATGAATTCCCATAGCATCCATAACAAAGAGAAATTATATATAAGTTAAGAGGCATGTGCATTGGTTCACAAACTCCTAATATAAAAAAAAAAATTAACTAAAATATTATAATATATTTAGAGGTTCTTAGAAGTTTTCACCGATGCCAACAATTAATTATTAAAGTATATATTATCACACAAGTAAAAAGATTTAATCTTTTTAAAATCCGAACAAAATATATTGTAAAATACAATAAATTTCAAGAAAAAATTATAAATATATTTGACTAGGATAATCTCTCACTTTATTAATATTACTTCATTCAACTTAATTAGTAAGAAAAAAATATACTTACTCTATAAATAGTTTAAAAAAATATACATGTTACAATATTTGTCATATTTGTAAAAAAAATTATCTCAATATAATTATTGTTTTTATTTCCAATACAACTTTAATTTATTTTTACCAATGTTATCTTTTAATTTATAAAAATATCACACCCAAATTATTATTACTCCCTTTTTTACATATAGAATAATTAAAATCAAATAATAATTTATAAAGACAATTTTAAAAAATTATTATTTTCTGTTTTTTTTTTCTTATAACATGTATGAAACAGTAAAATACGACAATTATTTTCAGATATTTTAAAAAATAAACCTATTCTTGTTTTCTAACTAAACAATAACTATTTTTTTTTTTTAAATAAAATAATAAACAGTAACTATGAACACTGGTTGAAGAAAACAGGTTACTATATGGATGGGTAGGTTTTAGGTCCGAAATTATATGCTTCTTTTGTTCGTGTTTCAATTTCAATCTCCAAAAATTGCTGATAAAAGTGTTGAACATGGCGACGCAAGTGAGCTGCGATGTTGACTACGTGAACGCCTTACAAGCCAGGGTCAAGGTACTTTTTTCCAACCAATTTTCTCATCCTAAGTGTAAGGTTTTTAGAATGATTATTCGATATGACGTACTTCATTCAAAACCCCTATGTTCGGTGAAAATATTGCATTCATTTCATATCGTAGTACGATGATATAGCATTGCAATGTAGGAATCAAATATTTTGCACTATATTATTATTGTTTTTGTTTATTTCCGTCTTTAATTTAATGATTTGCTCAAGGTTATGCTTTTATTGTGTTTGTTTTATTTTAACAATTGCTGAAATTAATGATGAAGGCTTTATATGAGCCTAATCCATTTTACTATTGGTATACTTATAGTGTGGTTTTTCTACTGATTTATGTGATTCTTGCTGCTAGGAATTAGAAGCGGAGAATGCAAATCTTTTATCTCGACTTGCTGATTGCCATTGCTCTAAGGTTAGCTACTCGATTGTTTCGTAGTTCTTTAGCTTTTTTTCGCTCTAGTTTGTACTATCTTTTTGGCCGTGGAGTACGGTGATAGTTTTTAGTTAGGAAAATTTTTCCGAAGAAAAATAAAATGGAAGGGGTGAAAAGGGTTTCGTCTGCATTTTTAAAAAAAGTTGTGTTAATGTATGATGCAGACAGAGAAAAAGTTATATGGTAATGATGAGAAAGCCACGGAACCGAAAAAAGCCAACAAGAAATCAAAAGAGAAGATAGAGAAAAAGCCAGGTTTTGTATTCTCAATATTTTCTTTTGGGGACTAGTAGTGACTAGTGACACCTATGTTATGGTGTTAAGAGAAAACACTGCTTTTTTATTTTGATTACATGATGCCATGCAACACTCTGTCTCAAAAAATTATATGAAAATTAAGCTTTACTTTATGATCTTCAATAGAAACTTAATGATGTGTTTGATGATTTATTTAAGTGATTTCTTGATTTGTGTGCTTATCTTGTTTATGTTTTTCTGCTAGATCAGTGCTTTTAGTTTTTCATGGCCCTGTATTCTGTGTACATGAGTTTCCCATGTTGTACCTTCTAATGAAATTAAAAAGATGAGGGAATATAATTTATTTTTAATCTCATGAGATTTACCAGTTTAGCAAAACAAATTGGCATATTTAAATTAGCTTCTACATTGTGATACAGGCTATAATACAAGGTTTATGAGAAATCATAGCAAGAGATATGTAGCTTTAAAAGTTATGTACTTTGGAAAAAGGTATTTACTGTCACTATTTCATCTTGCTTTGTATTCTGTCTTAACTAATTGCTGCATAGGCTCTGACTCTGAGTTATCCTGAGTTTGAGTTTGAGTTTATGTTTCTCATCCCAGACTATGTATTTCCTAATCTTTACCTAGTGGTACAAGCTTTTTTGTTTTTTGGTTTTTGTTATTTTGCTTTAACAATATTTACTGAGGTGTTAATCTATACTCAATTGTATACTTCATACAGTTTATTTTCGTTGGTGCACACAAAAATGATAGAACTGTAATATTTCGATATCATATTACAATCTTAGATTCTATTTTGATTACTATTTATATAATTGTCAGAGCTTGCTCTAGAGATCACATTTGATAAATCCTTATTATTCTGAAATTCCCATGATCTTTTCAATTTCTCTTTTAATTGAATTTGAAGTTTCTTATGTTTTTTTATTCTTCATATCATTTTCCTGTCTTGTTACTTTATTCTTTTGGTATTTACGAAATTAACAGTATATAAATTTCATGTGTTAATTAAGTTCGGCTGACTAATTGTATTTACTAAATACAGGTTCTATGGTTTTGCTTCAGAGGCACAAATGCAACCAACTGTAGAGGTTTGTTTATTTTTAAAGTCACGCAAACAAATAATTCTAAAATTAGCACAAATTGGTCATGAGTATCACTAAGCCGATATTTATCCATAATAATAAAAAATTATTGTCTGTGCTGGATGAAGTAGTCCAGTTGTCAACTGTGAGGAAAATCATTGCAAACATTTTACATGGATGCATCCGTTTTTATTTATCATGTATCATTTTTCTTGCAGTCTGAAATTTTTCAAGCCCTTGAAGAAGCAAGGCTATTGGTTGGTGATAAGAAGGAGTCACAGTATTCGAGATGTGGTAGAACAGACAGAGGGGTTTCCTCAGTTGGACAAGTAAGTTGATGCAGAAAGGGGAAAAAGGAGACGGAGAGAGAGAGAGAGAGGGTACTTTCTAATATATTAGCAATCGGCAATGACTAATACATAACATGATTATAAAAGCTGGTATGACAAAATGATCTTTACCATTTTTGAGTTAACATACTCCCATTAACAATTATTGTGTTCCTGCGACAAAGGCAAGATGAGTTACTTCTGCAGAGTACCTCAATTTAACATGTTTGGTTTACGGTTGAAAAACTGAAAATTTTCGCTTGGACTCCACATATCTAGAGTTCTTTAGAGGCGAATGCACGTCTGAACTACAACGTATGTTTGCAACAAAAATCCAAACATATTAACGTTGGGACTCTTTACAATTTGTTCCCATTGTGTTGGGGGATTTATCCTTCATAGAGGCTTTGTTTATCTCTATTGACTTTCTTCCCTTCCTTTCTATCACATGCAAGGTTCAATCATGTCTAGGGAGTAGGGACTAAATAGCTACTTTGTTTTGATATCTTTTCATTGTAGTTTTGATTTGGATAATATGTATTCTCCATGTTTTATCTTTGTACTTTTTTCAACTCTTTAATTGATTCTCCTTTCATCTAAATAAACCCCGAAAAACAATGACAGTTTGGCATGCAATCCTTAATAATTGAAATTGTTTGGAATCTGTTAGTAGGCAATTTTTTGGAAAGCTGTTTAATTGTATGAAGTGGTTTCTATCACGATTTCTACTATTTTACTGTTGATTTGCCAAGTATCATATGATCTGTTAATTTATAATTAATTGGTCCTGATTATGAAATTTTTTTGAAGCAGGTAATAGCTCTTTTTCTAAGATCGAGGCTCAAAATATCTGGAGTAAATAATGGGAGTTCTGGAGATATAATTTTAGAAGAACAACATGGTTAGTTAGCTGAGCAATCTTTTGAAAAAATGTGATCAAGCCTTTTCTTTGTTGCTTCTGGTTTTCTTTGTGTGTGTGTTGACTTAACCTTATTTCTTTTTCATTGTTTGGCAATATCCTGATTTTTTCTTGTCATATAGTGGCTGAGATCGATTTTCATGTTTGCACACTTATGCATCATAGTGTGAGTTGCATTAAATCAATGAAATGAGTTATGGTTGTGAATTAGACATGTGCTGGTGAATCTGAAATAATTATTAAATAATTGACTTAATAATTTTCTTCCCAAAGTTTATATAGTCAAAGCCATATTTGCATTAGTCTAAATATATCAGGGCTTGAGGTATAATTAAAGGTTAAAACGTTATGTTTTGAGGCTGAAAAAATGGCTTCACATCAGTCAATTTTCCCTTCATTTGTATGGTAAGTGGAAATACTCAGCTGTGTAATACTATTATAAAGATATCGAGCGCCATGTGTAGATATCAAAAGGATTACTTGCTAGGTAAATTTATTTCTGTAGGTTTGGGGCCTAAGCAGGCTATAGGGTATTGACTGCTCAGAGTCATGCTTATTGAGTTGTATGTTGCTGATGCCAAAATGATGGGGGTGTTATATGGTTTAGCCAATTATAAATGTAAATGCATATTTGTAATGGGTTTTTGGCAGTTTTATAATAATTAAGGGAAGAATTTTGATTGTTTATCATACCCGTAATATCCTATACATCAGTTTGAAATATCATACATACTTTTATCCCTCCCTTTCTTAACCCCTATCATTTTTTTCGCGTAGAAGGAGAAATTGATTACGTGAGGGTACTAAATCGAGTCCTTCCCAATGACATTCGAATTCTCGGCTGGTGTCCTGTTCCTGTGGATTTCCATGCAAGGTTTTTATGCATTCTTTAAACCTTTACTTTGTAATATCATATGTTGATCATGTTATATAGAGAATACTGATAGTAATGGGAAACACCGGATCTTGACAAGGGTGCAATTATGCAACAAAATACTTTTGGCTGCAATTGATCATTGCTATAATATCCGAGTTTTCTTTCCCTTGTAAATTTGACGCAACCTATCCAGATTGTATATGCTTAAATATATAAATATCTATATGGGTACTGACAGTTCTGATTTTGGAAGAAGGATCACAATATAACACATATTCTTACAATTAGAGTAGCCGGCTTTTGCTTGTGATACTGCGGAGGATGTTAAATTTTATGAATACTGTCATATTATACAACAAGTTTTAGATAAATTGAGCATTTATTGCTATACAATCTTATAGTCAATGTCTTGTATTTTGAAAAGTATATTGTACGTTGAATTGAAGTTGTTTGATGAAGTATCAAATATTTTTTAAATTTTATGCAAATTTGCAAGCTTGATCTACCCAATAAGAAATTTTAATTTAACTGTTGGACTTTTGAAAAGGCAATCGTTTTGAAAACACAAGTTGACATTGAAACTTCAAAAGGGCCAGACAAATACATAGGAAGCTCAGCAAGTTCTGGTTTCCTTTGATAATCATGGACATGCATTTATGAAATGGATAATGTCATACACTGGAATAAATAATTTAGTAATTAACTATTTCAGTTGTCTCAGCTTTGATGTGCTAAGCTGAAAATACTTTTTCAGGCGAAGGGTCCCTGGTTTGTTGAACTTTGAGGTAGGGTTGTGATTCAAGTCGAATTGTTGTCTTTACTGACACTAATTTTCATATTGCAAAGATCTTGTAACAAATTAAATTACATTTTTTAATTAATGAAATGAAGCTTGATTTCTTAAATTATTTTATTTTGCTATCCTGTTTCTCACTTGCTTTATCAATACAGGTTCAGCTGTTTAAGCAGGGAGTATAAGTATTTCTTTTGGAAAGAAAATTTGAATATCCTGGTAGGAAAACCATTTTCCGTTACAGTTTCTATATATTCTTGAACCTTGGTTATTCTTTCTTGTCTTCTGTTTCCTTTTGTGTCAAAGATTTGAGAGGCATGTGAATGGTTATCACTTCTCATTGGTTGATATCACATTAGGCTATGGAGAGTGCTGGAACGAAATTTCTAGGAGAACATGACTTCAGAAACTTCTGTAAAATGGATGCAGCTAATGTGCACAACTACATGCGGCGCGTCACAATGTTTAAGATTTCTCCAACAGATGTGAGGTTAAGATTGGTAGACAATTTTTCTTACCCCTATGTCTGTGTGTGCCTGTTTGCTGACAAAATTATGTTGGAAACCAACACTTCAAATTGGACTTCCGGAGCTCATCACAATGTTCTAGATATGATTTTCTTGACATTTTGGGGTGATATTTTTTAATTCTTCTGGGAAGAAACACCTACCAGAAAAAACAAAATAAAAAACTCTTGTGGAACTAGAGACACAAATCAAATGACAGTTAAAAGGGGGGGGAACATACACAAGAATTTCTAGACAGAATAGCTAAAAGAAAAAAAAAAATTGTTATTAAGTTTGAAGGAAAAATATTTCTCAATAGGTTAGGATGAATATACTTATGATGTGTACTTCATATGTTTAAGGTAACAGCTGTATCTGCATGCATCACATTTGAGTCTTAAGTCTGAGATGCGAAGCAATATGAAACCATTGTTTTTTCCTTCATGTATTCCAATGAAGGAAACCCTTGGTATTTGTTTCATTTCAGAACTTAGTTGTGATGCTGTTGTTTGTTAAAAAAGTTGCATAGTTGCATCTGCCTGACAAAAATTGCAATTTGTCGTTTGCAAGTTTTTGAGCTTGATGTCTGAGCATGTGTTTCTCATTTACCTGCAGTTATGATGGTAATCAACTTTGGGCGATTAAAATCAAAGGCAGTGCTTTTCTATGGCATCAGGTTCGCTGCATGGTTGCTGTTCTCTTCTTGGTTGGCAAAGGTCTTGAATCTCCAGATGTTGGTACCTAAGACTCTCGTATATAGTCATATGAAATATTTGTTTAGCTGTTGCCTTGTTGATTCTTTCGGCCGTAAGAGTGTACAACAGAAGCAGTCTTCTGAACTGTGAAGACTGGATGCATTTTTATGTAATGTTTGCCAAGTTTGCTTCCCAAAGCCAACTTTATTCAGAAAGAATCCAGGCCTAAGATTATGTTGAATAGTTAGTGTTTTGTGAGCCTAATGGATGTAACCCTCACCAAATGGCTGTGTTCCTTGTTTGCTGCGACCTATATAAAACTGTTACTATTGTAGAATAGATTTTTTGGTCCATGCAGTTACACCACTTTTTGCTTTTAGTCACTGTAATTTTTTTTGGTTATTAATCCATACAAATATACCATGTTTCTTTTGGTTCTTGTTGCTATGTTATAGTTACTGTAAAGTTAGTCCAGTTTGCATTCTTCTACCTGTTTCTGTGGTTTAGCAAATGCCACACTGACAGGCAGTCACACAAGAAACAGACTTTTTTAAATGTTAAGAAATCAGATTGCCTTCTTGCTTTTGAGGGTGTGGCATAGTCCCTTATTTATTCATTCTTTGTTTTTTCTTTTTATATTAGTATCATGCTGTAATATTAAATTCTAGGTCAGTTGATCTAATATATGAATTACGCATTCTGTAGTTTGAGCTAATAAGTTTGAATCTTAAATTTGTAGATTACCGATATGCTACTGGACACTAACAGAATCCCCAGAAAACCCCAATACACTATGGCTTCAGAGGTTCCTTTGGTTCTTCAGTCCTGTGAATTTAAGGATGTCAAGTTTATGTGTTCATCAGGTATTTCTGATTTGTAACTTGTGAGACTTCAAATATGGCTGACTGATTTTCTTTGCTTGCCTATTGGGTCGTTTTACTTAGAAAACAGCTTGAATTTATGTATGTGATTGCATATCTAGAGGCGGGAGAAGCGCTACACTCACACTTGGTCAACGAATGCAAAATTTACCAGCTTCAAGCTGCAATCTTTCAGGAAGCTATTCTTAATTGCGTGCCTCCATTACATGGTACTGAAAACATGTGCTGAATTAACTTCTAATCACATTGCTTACTCTAGTTTATATGATCTATTGTTCTGATAAAAATTGCTTGCCCAGATCAAATTTTGCCTGCAGTTCGAGGATCCAAGAAGAAAGCCTCTCATATCCCTCTCATGTCACGACCAACTGAGCGTGAGTTCTGACACCTGAAAATATTTTAAAACCTGTTTACAAGTACTCTAATGCATGGAATATGAATGCTTTGTTTTCGTCTAAGCTCTACACAAATGATATGCTTCCTGTTACTAGTATCCCCCATTATTTTACTGACCCGCTTCTAATTCTTGTTAATTTGAATCAGCATCTTATGAAGAACGACGCGCCAAACTCAACTCATGTACATGATGATTTCACTGGTCATCTTCATTATATAGATCTTCTATAGAGGTTGTATTATATTTTAATTTTTGGGGTCCGGTTTTTTATGCGGTGCACTTGTTTCTGAGGTTTTCAAGCCTCCACCAGATGACAATTGTGAGCAGTTCTAATGTCATAATCATCTTGTTGATAGAATGAATGCATATAGCAAGAAACTTGCTGTGCAAAAAAAGATGATAGCTCTAGTCATCTGGTGTGTGGCTGTAACAATTTGCAACTAACCTGTGTATGCTAGATCAATTATTATTTTTGCTATATAATTTATGTCTAAAAAGAATTCTTCCTGTCAACTATCAATTATTATAATGAATAAATATTAAATGAATTTGGTCCCTTAAAGATATTAGTTGTTGTAATTTAAAAAAATTGTTTATATGAATCGATGCTTAAATATATTAGTTTGTTATCATGTTTATTTTAAATTGTCAATTTGGTAATAAATTAAGGCTTAAATTGTCAATTTGGTAAAAATATTGTTTATATGAATCGATCATTAAGTATTTATTTTAAATCCTTATAAAAAAAAAAATTTTTGCTGGTTAAACCGCTTTTTCTTCCTTCCAATTACATTTACATCGTAGGCTAGGAACTCAACTCACGTGTTCTATCTGGATTTAATTTACTATGTACATGAATTAATTTAATTTTATGTGAACTTAGTAGTTCATGCAAGTAATTGAGTTCACAAGTAATCTATTTGAGTATATCTGGAAAAAAAATAGGGGTATGATTAGCAAAAGTGTAAAAACTTTCATCGATTTTTAGCTCTTTAAATTTTTTTTTCATTCTTGGTGCTTTATTTATTATTGTGTATCTTTTAAATTTTTAAATGATTTTTGTATTAATGTTTAACAATTTGTTTGTAAAAAATTAGAATTTTTTAATAAATAATAAATTAAATATGAATTTTTAAGTTTTTTGCACTTAAAAATTTATATATAACTTTTGCTTGTTAGAAAAATTATTACTGTGATATAAAATTAAGAATCAAAAACGAAAAATGAAAAATTTTAAAGAACTAAAAGTTAGACTAAATTTTTTATAAAGACTAAAAGTAAAATAGTAAAATTTTATAGAAATTAAAAATTTATTTAATTAATAAATTAATTTTAAAAGAAAAATTGTATAGAGATAAACTTTCATGACAACCGAAATAACAACTTTTGAGAACCACGATATATTTGCTTTATTAAAATAGTGAAATTTACATAATTGTTTGAGTTTGGAAAAAATAATTTCAATCTTTTTCTAAAGTTGAAATTTGTTGGGATCACTATTTTAAAACAGACAAAAGCTATATCCCAAAACTTTGCTTGTACATGCCTCCAACATGGGGTGTGCCTTTAAACCAACTTCATCTAACCTAGCAATCAGCATGTGGGAAAAAGTCGAATCACCTAAACATCTCAAACCTTTGCTTACCTTTTTCTCTCTGATGGTGGCTTAATAATGGTTGTGTTTGTTATCATATGTATGGATAGGCATGGTCACCTATTTCATCCATGCCAAAAAATGCATAATAATTGGTTAGTGGAACCCACGTCCACCCAAAAATTTAAATTTTGGTATTAAAGTAACGACGATGGTAACAATAACAATAATAATAATAATAATAATAATAATAATAATAATAATAATAATAATAATAATAATAATAATAACATCAATGGTAATATATTTTTTATAATAATAAGTAAAATCCATTGCTTTATTTATGGAGAATATTTTTACAATCAAACTTGAAAATGACTCGAGTCATCATTTACTAATGTATTTTTCAGTTTGATTATCTAAAAAGCATCTTAGGTTTTGTTGTTTTAGGAATCCACCATGATTAAGGATCTGTGCTCTTTATTGGAGCTTTTTTTTTTAAGCAAGCAAACTTATGTCATTGTATTCATAATATCTTATACAAAATACAAGGCGGAATAAAATCAAAATCATCAGACCGGCTATGTAGTTGTGTACATCAATGTAGTTTTTATTTATTTATTTTTTTTATTTAATATTTGAATTTCATGTTTGTAAATATTTATACTTAATTTTAAATCTGTAAAATTAAAACTTCAAACTCTTTTAATTTTTTTTACTAAACTCATGATTTTAAGGGTTTTTGGTTGTAATAATTTTAAATAAACCTTCGATCAATTAAAAAAATAAATATTTAAGTTAGAGAAAATTCGAGTGAGATACATATTAAAATTCTTAAAATAAAATATAAAATTTTCTTAATTCAAATGACGAAACCATATAAAAATTTATCACGTTGTTCTTTATATGATCAATAACAAAATTCATAGTAAATTTTTTAAAATCTCTAACTACAAATTATTAAAATAAAATTAAGATTAAAAATAGTTCAATACATCTACAAATATAAAAGACTAACCTGTTAAAAATAATTATGATCGATTTAATATTTTTTTATAATTTATTAAAAACTATAGAATGTATAATTCATCACATAAGTTTTATATCACATAGATTTTATACGACCAAAAACAACTTATTAGAACAGAATATATCGAAACCAAACTAAGAAAAATGTCTACTTACCTATTAAAATGAGAAACTACCAACTTATAAGATATTCATTGGGTGTGTATGAAAAGGGTATTTGTTGAATGCCATCAATCTCTTAAATTGATCTTCATATTCTAAATATTAGTTTCTACTTTTAAACGGCGATATGTTTGGACAATCAAATAAATATTAAATTGTATAAAAATATAATAGTAATATAATAAGAATTTTCATATCAGTGATGAATATTTCCAGACAAATAGTATAATATTATTTTATTTTATTATGTGTTTGATACATATTTTATTATTATATAATATGTTATAATATATATTATATTTAAATAATAAAATTATTATTATTAAAAAATCATATATTATTTTTTAAAAATTAACTTATAATACTTTTAAACATTATAAATTAATAACAACAAAAATTAGATGATAAAATAATTTTAAACATAAAAAAAATTCATTAGCAC
>JBBPBS010000968.1:20600684-20625639 GCA_037974835.1 Cicer judaicum
GCAAAAGAATTCCATTTTATTTCATAGATAAATTAAATAAAGACTTTTATTTTTTATTTTTTATATTGATCTTCCAATTCTTATGAGCCATATGATAATAACAATTAAAAGAGACAAGAAATGAGTAAATTATTATTATAAATATTGAAATTGTAAATTTAAATTAATTTAAGATTTTAAATTTACAAAATATTAAATTACTTTTCAAATTATTTAATATTTTGAAATAATTTAGAAGAACACTTTTATAAATTTAAGGAGGTGATATTGACTAAGATTTACGATTTAAGATCTAAAATGGTGGTATTCTAGATAAGAAAATGATTTAAGCTAGCAGGAGTTGAAGTCCGGATAAATAAATAAATAATCAACATAATTAGAGATAGAAGGTGGAGGGAAATTCGGATAAAATAAAAGAAAGTTTATCTCTCTCCCTCTCTCTCTCTGAATTGTTTGTTGTTGTATTTGTGCATTTGAAATTGAAAGGAAATTAGAGAGAGAAATGGAAGCTGCGATGGGACTGATGCGGAGGATTCCACCGAAGCACACAGAAACAGCTCTCTCCGCCCTTCTCAGTCTTATGCCTCACAACTCTTCCGATCTCCTCTCTCAAGTCGATCAACCCCTCCAGGTCTCTCTCTCTCTCTCTACATTTTCCCTCTTCCTCTTTCCAATTGCATTGCTTTTCGCTCTTTTTATACCCTGTTTACTTACTCATAAATTGGAGGTACAAAACTACAGAAAAGTTATTCTCTTTTTTCATGTGTTTTAAAAGTTTAATTTTTATTTTGTTGTTATATAATAATAAAATTGTTGGTGACAAAACAGGTTTTGTGCGATGTGGACTGTGGGAAGGAGTTCATATTGTGTGAATATAATAGAGATGCAGACTCTTACAGGTTAATCATTATTATCTCTATATAAATGTTGTTTATTTATGGTCGTTGTCATCTGCATAGTTTTTTTAACCCTTTATAGCCGATTGATCATGTTCCTATATCTTAATAATCAAACTCTTACTTTATGAAGTTTAATTGCATTTTTTTTTATTGGAATTACCACTCAGTGACGCATACAGTATGAATTTAACAACTAATAAGATATCAGACTATGTTTGGTACTGTTTTAAACCTGCTACATTGACATGAGTTATAATAAACTCACCAAGTTATACTAGGAAGCTTTGGACTTGAGCATATTTTAAGACAGGAAACTTTCACTATATAAAATTAATTTGGTTTTTTATTGGGGGGATCAATTCATGGAAGCTGGATATTTGCTACAAAGACTGATAGATTGAAGGATTTAAAAAAAGACCCACATAGGCTTTTCATTGATTTGGAAAAGACACATCGAGTACCTGGAGAGGTCTTATGAAAGGATCTAGAGAGTTTAGATTGCTTTTATTTGAGCAGTATAAGACATGTATGAAGGGATCGTGATTCACTGACTACTGTAAGAACGCAAGGTGGAATACATAAGATCGTCCTATATGTGTGGATCAAGGGTAAACTTTGAGCTCGTTTCTTTTTATTTTGATACTAGATGTGCTTACTGAACATATTCAAAAGACGGCGTCTTCATACTTTTGGGAATAGTCTTACTGTCCTAGTTGCAACTTGCAAGAGAATAAATAACTTAATGAAAAGTTATAGATATGGAGACAAGACTTGGGAACACACAAATCCCACGTTAGAGATAAAAATTGGAGAATACACAATACTATAAGTCTCATGTAAGTACCTTGGGTACATTATACAAAATGAATGAGATAGAGGAGATGTCAACCATATGACTCGAGCAGATTGGATTAAATGGAGGAATGTTTTAGGTATGATTTGTGATAGAAAATTACCACCCAAACTTCAAGGGAAATTTTGCTAACTGCAAGCTGCGTGTTGTATGAGACTAAACATTAAGTAGTAAAAATCCAAGAAAGTAGATTCATTGTTGTAGAGTTAAGAATGTTACGATGATGAGTAATTACGCAAGGCAAGATTGGAAATATAATTCATAGAAAGAAAAATGAGGTAGCTCTTGTAGTAGAAAATATGGTTGAGGATGTGAAAAGGCCTGTAGACGTATCAGTAAGAAGGATTGACCAAATGGGTGATAGTCCAATTGATAGAGGTTGAGGAGACTAAGAAAAGTTCTAAGTCAAACCATTAAGAAAGATTTACAAGTAAATGATCTATCTGTGAACTTAATACATGACTGAGAGTTATGCTGTCGTCTGATTAATACATATAACACCACCACTTTGTGGAAGAAGGTTTAGTTGCTGTGGTTTATTTATATTTTTATATATGAAGTTAAGATATAGCAAGTTGGTAGTGCCCGTGAGTCGCATGAAAATATCTATTAAAGATAGAGAGTGGAGGAAGATTTTTTACTTCAAAATATATGATTAATTCCATGTTTTTACATCTAAATTAAACTTTAACGTATTACTTATATTTAGACTAACATTGAAGTATATATTATATTGATTATATTAATCTTATAGTTTATGAAAAACTTTATCTTGATAGAGACTGGAACAAACATTTATTCCTAAGTAGTTCAGTTCATATGGACAAATCCATTATTTATTTCTTATTAGTGTCCCATTTGTTTTCCTCTTTTTATGTGCTCAAAATTTTAAGGAAATACAGGATTAAACTTATTGTTTTATCATATCTTTCTGCAGATCACCTTGGTCGAATAAATACCATCCACCATTAGAAGATGGGTCGCTTCCTTCTTCAAAGTTGAGGAAGCTTGAAATTGAAGCAAATGAGATATTTGCTATATATCGTGACCAGTGAGGTTCTTTACTTACTTTATCTTTTGAGCTTATGCGCTTTTCAGAGGTCAAATCAAACTAGGGCACCTTTCTACCTGATGTCTTATTGCCTTATTTCGGAATTTGATTTGTTTCAAAGAAAACCACTTGATGATGGAGCGTCCTTTTTTTTCTTCCTGCTATCTATCTAAATATAGTTATTTAGCTATTTAGTTTTAAGACAATATTCAACCATTAATGGATAATGTCATAGATATTATGAAGGTGGCATTTCATCAGTTTATATGTGGGAAGATGAAAATGAAGGTTTCGTAGCTTGCTTTCTAATAAAGAAAGGTAAACTTGTTATTTGAGTATTCTATAATGAAATTGGAAAACACATCTCATCTTTTTGACCTTTTCTCTAATCATGCGATTGTTTCTAATTTCATGATTGAAGATGGCTCAAAAACAGGGCAAGGTCGACGAGGATATCTAGAGGAAGGAGCATGGGATGCCATACATGTTATTGAGGTAAAGTGCCTTTATTTTGAACACCAACCATTGATAAAAACATCAGCATGATGACCTTTACTCAATTGAAAAACTATAAAACTTTAGTTCTAGTTTTTCAACTTCTTTTCTTGCATTGATTTCAGAAATTCTTACCATGCTCTTTAATGTTAATATAGGTGGGACCAGAGGAAGAAGAAATCACCAATTATCGGCTGACCAGTACAGTTATGTTGACTTTGACTACAAATAATGAGTCGTCGGGAACTTTTAGTTTGTCTGGATCAATTAGACGTCAGGTGCGTCTCTCATCTTGAAAATTTGATTGTTTGTTGAACAATTTATGCTATGTTTGATTTTCTTTCTTTCTCAAGAAGGCACATCATGAACAATGCAATTTTATTGATTGAATTATATGGTTGTTGTTTGATGAATCTACATATATTGCACCAATCTTTAGAAGGGCAGTAAACCCAATAAGTATGCAAGTGTAACCATATAATTGGGGATATTAGGTTGGTTGTTCATGTAATAAGTGCCTCTAAACACTGGACAACCTTAAACCTTCAATTGGCTTTAGGGGTGACAGCTTTGAATCTTATCTTGCTCAATCAAGGTAAAATGTTTAATTAATTCTAAATAACAGGCTACCGATATGCTTTTTAAGCATTGCCTTAAATACTCTTCACTACTCACAATTATGTGCTAATTGCTAAGTATTAATCAAGTCTCCCCGCATTTGATATTTTCAGGCAGGTTTTCACTTTTTTCCTAGTGTGTATGTTTCTATTATCAGTTTAAGCAGGCTAACATTATTTACATTGTAGTTTTGGTCTGTAAGAACCTGCACTATATAAGTTGTATTTCTTTATTAAGTTAGTAACTCGGTGTATTTACTATTGCATGTTTAGTTGGCTTAATTAACGTAACCTCCAAATAAGCTTGTGAAAGTAAAGATGCCAACATCTTAATAAAAGTGATTTATGATACCAATTGCAGATGTTTCCAACATCACAACTGTAGAATCAATAAGCATGATTCCAGGATTTAAATTAGTGAACAGATGAAATCTGAACGAAAAATAAACTCAAATGTACATACATACAGAAGACAACAGAATGGTAAAAAGAAACTGAAAACCTGTTTTCTATCTATCTACACAAATATGTCCGACTCTAAACAGAAGTCTCGCAATAAGTATATTTCCTAATCCCTACTATTCCTAATTCAATAACAATTTAATAATCCAATTAAAATTGAACATTAATCCCCATCAATTGATCCGGTGAACATTTGGTAAATTGTTGTCTGTACAATTTTATTTGGTAGAGATGTGGCAGATATTGATATTAGGCGGTGTGAAGAATGATTGAGGAGATGTACAGTAAGTACCAAAAAGTTAGCCTTAAGTGAAATAGGCATCTATCATTTGGCAATGACATCTTTTGACATTTAAAAATGTACTTGAAAGAACAACCAGAGAACATACCGGCTAATGACAAATCAGAAAGCTTCTTACTGATAATTAAGGGTCTGTTTACGACAATATTTAGAAAATCTACCTATATCCTTAATATATGAGTATTTTGTATATGTATGATATGCTTTCTTTCTACCTTGTGTCAACTTTATGTTTTGTTTTTGTTTTTTTTAAATAAAAAAATCCTAAATAATCCTTTCTTGATATATTAGATGAGTATGAAGCTATCCGTTGCTGATGGACATCTTTGTAACATGGGAAGGATGATTGAAGAAATGGAGAGTAAGCTGAGGAACTCACTTGATCAGGTACTTCTTGATTATAAGATTCACGATTTAACTACATATTTCTTGTATTCAAATTTAGTAATTGGTTCCTTCATAGCTCTGAAATTTCAAACTAGAAGACCAAATGTACTTCATCTTGTCAACAATCTGTATGTTATTGCAAATTACAGGTATACTTTGGTAAAACAAGAGAAATGGTTTGCACACTAAGACCACCAACAGAAGTGGCGCAGATGAGAATGCCTGAGAGCTGATTGCCTTACACACCGTGTGGCAGAGACAATTGTACTTTGTTTTCTACATATGTTTTAGCATATTTGGCTGGTAATTTGTGTTACTGTATTTGAAGTAGGCAGTTTCACAAGGATTGGTGGTTCGGATGGTCTTTGTTTTACAGAGGTAGTTCTGCCTGTTGTTTGCAATGTAAACTATTGTGTTCTGTAGTGGATAGCAGCAATATAGCATCATGTTTGTTAAGGACCACTTCATTGTGGATTGTTATTTTCTTTATTGTTGTTATTAGCTAATCAAATTATCTATTTATGATAATCAATTTTCTATCAGAGGTCACGACAACAATTTAGAATGATTGAACTCTTGACTTTTCAATTCTTAAATGAGCTTTTTTTAAAGCATCATACTATTATAACTTCTCTATTATAGCTGTATTTAAGTGATTTGGATTTTATAATCTGATATTAAATTTGAAGAATTATATTAACAACGCACTTCTAAGTTGTAACTCATTCTTTATATCACTTTCTTTTATTAATTGAAAATTATATTAATTTATGCCTCAATCACATGATTTAGTGAGATGTATCTGAAACATGAAACAAGGTGCTATCAGTGGTTTTCAATAATTGAAACATTCTCCTTTCACGACTTTTGAACTCTGGCCATTTTTTATACTGTTATTACTTTTTTGTTTTTGTAGCTATATTTTTATTTAAGTGATTGAAGCTGTTTAGGCACGACTTTTGAGAAGCTTTAAATTTTAAATGCTCCTTTGACATCATCTAAATTATGACCATTTGGCCCACTCTTAAAGTCACCTAAACTTTTTCCTTTACCATATAAAATAAAAATTGCTTCATATTCCTTCCTACTGCTTGGATTTTCTTCTCTTTTTCATAAGTAACTACATAAAATGGGGGGAAACTGAATAAGGTGGTTTCCGAATATAGAAGAAAAAAAAAAGTGAATACACTTGAGAGTTGAGACCACATCAAAACTTATGATGCAGATATAAGATGAAACTGAAAATTCACTATAAATATCTCGCATTCCAATTCAAATACTGAATAATTAAACTCTATAGTCAAACATAATGAATATTTGATAAATAAATAAACGTGACAATCAACCAAGAAACCAAGACTTCAAACAAAAACTATAAAAGTTTCTTAAACTATACAGCCAACTAAATTATTTAGGTTTTTTTTCTTTTTCAAATTCATATTTTTTAGCTTATTTTTGATTTTTCCCCCACAGTTTTTCAGATAAATATAGTGATAAAATGAATAGTTAACTCGATATTAACCTCATGTACTAAACCCACCACTAGAAATATAAAAAACAATCTCATATAAGATGTAGTTATTTCCCGGTGTATGAATGTGAATGTTACCTTATGATGAAAAATAACAACTGACCTATTAACTCTTCATTTAAGGCCTTTTTTAAGGTTAAATAGATTATTCTTATGATTATATATAGTTTTCTTTATAAATAAATAAAAACAATTCAAACGTAACAGGTTGAAGTCATTTTCATTCCATCCCAATGATTTAAAATTAAGGATAAAAGTTTCTAATACAGTGTATTGTAATCCACACTTAATGTAATACAAGTAGTAATAGAAATAACAAATATGGTAGCTAAAAAATCTGATACTGTTTTAGCTACAGACAACTTAAAAAAGTGTGTTTTTTTTAAGTACATCATAATAATAATGAAAAGTTATCTCATTAACCTCGACATCATTGTTATGCTACACAAGGTGGGTTGGCAAAACATACTGCAATAAAATGATCGGAAAACATTGTCAAACCACCAAAAAATATCTGTAAGCGCCAGTCAACTCGATAAATGTCTGTAGTAAAGCCTCTGGTTCGATCGGAAAATGTTACCTTAACAATTACATTGTAACTAGTCCTTTGAAGGCCT
Organism: Cicer judaicum; assembly: GCA_037974835.1. Taxonomy (NCBI): domain Eukaryota; kingdom Viridiplantae; phylum Streptophyta; class Magnoliopsida; order Fabales; family Fabaceae; genus Cicer; species Cicer judaicum. Next base: position 20,607,898 of record JBBPBS010000968.1, read on the forward strand.
TGCCTCAAACCCTCCTTCGGGCCGCTTTACAAGATTGAAAGGCATGTATGTCCCAAGAAGTTTATCCCATATGGGAAAGAACGGCTGCGAATAATTGTATTTCAGTCCTTGTAGTTGATGATGAATGTCATGATACGCCGTGTTATTCTGGAAAAATAAATGGAAGATGTTGCCAGGTATCCACAGTCCACAGTGGTCGTCAACGGTTTTCACAACAGCAAAGCAGAAGAATATGACGGCTGTTCTCGATGTCATCCCAGAGGCAAGAAACGAGATGGCTCCACCAACAGTATCGAGTAGAAGACCCTCAATGGGGTGATTGTAAAGAGCTCCTATTGCATAAGGAACAACTAATCTATGATGTTGGGAGTGGATATGGCGGTATAGAAACTTGTTCTGATGCATGTACCGATGCACAAAGTACTGCCATGTATCCATTACAAACATAGCAATAACAATCTGAAGAATTTGCTTGGTGACAGAAGGCTGCACCGTCACCCCAGTTGTGTTTGATGTTGTTGTCAACTGCAGAATTGTACCAAGCATATCAGTCATTCGACTACAGCAAGAGAATATATCTAATAATTTTTTTTGGTTTATAACGTAACAGATGTTATATCTCTATCCATGCATTCATTATGATATGACAAGAGTAACTTTCTTGCAGCATCTGAAAACTTCAAAGTGTTCAATTCAGTATAAGAAGCAATAACCAGGCCGATTAATATAACTGCTCCAATATATAAAGATTTCCAATTCACTTGGCTGTATATAACTAATTTATGTGGTACTTCATCAGTTGCCAAACCAAACACAACCTATAACTGACACAAATATAAATGATAGATATACTACAACTGCTTAACACACAGGCGACAAAAGGTCAGGATTCTGAACTATAGCTAGAGCAAAATTCATGGCCCGTTTAAAATTAAAAAAACTGTGATTAGATTGACCTTGTTCACTGGACCGATGACTATCCTGTTTACATGACAAGATTTTGTACAAAAGATAACTTATTGGTTAGCATATCATGCGCACTGGTTAGATTCAAATAAATAAATAAAACATATTTAATTTCCCATGAAATTCAAGGATGACTACAGAATCCAGCATGAACAACACATAAAAGATGAGTATTATAGCTCCACAAACCATGTCTAGTTTATTGCCTAATATCTGAGTATTGAGTTCAAAAACAAGCTGAAGGTCCATATTTTATGGCAATGCACATATTTCGCAGTTCTATAGGAATATGGTTGAAATGTCCCCCATAAATGATTCCTCTTTGAAGCTCTATGCATGGTTGTTTCAAGGAAAATTCTGATATGCAAATAAATTGGACAGCTTTTCCTATTTTAAGCTATTTGGGTGCTTCTATCGTTTAAGAAGAGTTTCCTATATTGCATCCAAATCCATACGTAATTTCCTTTCATCCTAATAATATTAATATTTATTATCATGGGAAAAAAAAATGGCATATAAATTCAGGTCAAATTTAGACCAGAGTGAACATAACTTCAAGTAAATTGATGCATAATATAGATTTCCAGCTTGGAGCTTATGCAAATTCATGCAAAAGGAAAACATATTATACTGAGTTTTTAGTAAAAGTTTACTGTTGAGCGGGATAAATCAAACTATTACATGGCGGGAGAAGATTCTGTCCATCCGAATACTGAACATGAGAAAGAAATTAAAACCATAATCCTTAACGAAGTATTGTATTTCAATAAAATTAAAATCACTCTGCACTGCACAATTAGAAGAATCACAAAGGCTCTTTTTTTTCTAATACTGCCACTCTAAATTTGGGTGATCAGGGGAAAACCAACTAAATAGAGACAGAACAACACTTTCATTTTTAAAAATGCTTTTTTTTAACTACAAATGGGCAGAAAAGCAATCAAGCAACCCAGAATGCTTTTAACTACAACACATAATAAGATTTTCAACTAAAAATTCTATTAACTACAGATCAACAAATATTATTACTAGAGAGTAACTCAAATGTAGAATAACTTACCAAGGTGAGTGCAACAATTGCCTGAACAAGCTGCTGAAGCAAAACACCCTTCACAACTGCTTTAAAAGGCACCAAATTCTTTTTTTCCTCATCTCTCATAGTATGCAGCCGGTAACTATCTAAAGGTGGAAGCAAGTGATAAAATCCAGCATATATCCAATATATCACAATAGGGGCAAATGTTCCCATCACTTCATCACTCACATATCCTTCCCAGAAAACCATTATATATAAACTTCAAAAGTGGAAACAACTCAATTTTAAGCAAAAATCAACCCAACCCAAAAAAAAGTCAAAGCTGCATTACAGCTAGAGATCTCAACTATGACAAGTTCCTTCACACCCTGAAAAGGAAGAAAAAAAAATTAATAATAATAATTGTTAAGGTAGTTGGTCACACATAATAAGAAAGAAAAACAACTGAAAAGACAAACACAGTTTCCATCACATGTTTTCAACTACACAATTCTTAAGCTTTGAAGAAAAACAAAAAGAGCCACATAGACTATATTAATTCCCAAAACCTGAAAACTGAAATTTTTTGAACTTTCACAAAATTGTCAGAAACCAAACAAACTCAAAAGAATGGAACTTTACAACAATGCAGAAGAAAGCCAGAACAGAATTTGGAATAATTGCTTACCTACAGATGATGAAAACGGTTTGAAGAATGAAACCCTTTCTCAGCTAAAAAAAAAAAAAGCAGATTTGTCGATCAGATCTAGGGCTATATAATCCTAATGGATAAACACTGGTGACAGTTGTGAGATTCCAAAAATTCTTCAAAAGTTTGAATTATTTTTATTTAGAATTTGAATTATTGTGTTTGATGGGTTTGTTTGTTTGTTTTTGCCCTAATAGTCTGTCACTTCCGTACACCTTTTTTCCCCCCTAACATGTTTGGTAGACAAAGAAAATGATTAAGTTGTTCATTTTTGGACCCCCTTCACCTTGATTTATGTTTGTGAAAATAAGATGGACACGTGTAATAATTTTGTTGTTACTATTACACTCTCCTTCAATCTCCACCGTTCGATAATATTGTAATACACACAAAAAATACTATTGTCCCTCTCATTAATTATTAATCATAACCCGCACTAATTATTAACTATAACACTTATTTCACACATTTATTTTTGTCTCTAAATTATTAACTATAATACTAGAACTGTATTAAATTAGTAATATTGTCACTATTTTTAAATATGAAAAATTAATATTAATATTTATAATATTAATTTCAAATAAGAAGAGTTTTATAATGAAAATATATTAAATAAGAAAACTAATAGTTTAATACAAATTATATTTATCAATTACTATATTGATTATATTTGTCTTTTGTTAATGTGTCACGTAGTGTCTAGATCTTATAGATAAAGAGGAATGAAGGAATGACAAGGCTAGTTTTGGCTAAATTTGTTTTAACATTAAAAGCATCTTTAATTTCAGAAAATCAAACTACTTTAAAACTAAATATAAAAAGCAAAGTCAAGGTTAAGTTATATAATAATTTGTTCAAAAAAATGTTATTTAATAATTGTTAATTTTAGCTTAAAAGGTAATATTTATATATAGTATAATTATAACATTTGAATTAAATAATATAAAATAGAAAAAATTATCAAAGGTTTCCTATTTCACTTAAAAATAAAATAATTTGTCTGCTTGTATTATTATTATTTGGGTCACACTTTATTTTACACTCTAATGGGTCATACTTTATTTGAATCGTATTGAGTTTTAAAACTATTATCTGAAACAATCAATTTTATCAAATATTAAACTGATTAATTTTATTTGAGTTGCATTGTACTCTCGAGCCAGCCATTATTTTTATCAAATTTGAACCAACTCAATTCAATTATATTTCAATGGTTCCTTTGTAATAAAATTGTATTGCTAACATATCATTCGGTGTTTACAATACATCAACAAATACAATAAAAATACTTAAATTAATTAAATTCACAACAAATTATCAAAATATAGTTCATCAACTAAGTTTTAACTACATGTCAATAGTAAAAAATAAATAAAAATACAATGTTACGTCAATGAACTAGGTTAAAGAGTTCAAGATATTATATTTAATACTTAAATTGAATATAATTCGATTTCAATTAATTGATTTGGATTATATCTATATTTAAATTAATTTAATTAAAAGTTGAAATGATTTGAATGATTAAATTCGTAGATTTACGTGTTTTTATAAATATCGTTATACACTTTGTTAGATACATTATTGAAGATAGATAATATTATGGATCTAATCTTCAAAACTATTAAATGAAACACACATTTTTCTTTTAGCAAATTTTAATGTGAGTAAATATATTTTTTCATAGATGAGATAATATAGACCGATCACAATGACTTGGATGGAAATAAAAGTTGAGATTTAAAAAAACGAAGAAAACAAAATATAATCAAATTTTTAATGTTATAAATGTTATTTACAATCTTTTATGTTATTTACAATTTAAGTAAATAATAGTTTTTTTTAGTTTTTAATGTTTATTTTTATTATTTTAATTAATTAACAACTAACAAATATTTGTTATATGTATAATTTTTATAATATAATCAGTAATTTTTAACTTTATTTTTATCTAATAAATATGCATTTACCACTATAAAAAAAATGCATTTACCTCGAAAGATATATTTTTATCATACTTCAATTCAAAAGTTATCAATAATCAATAATAAATCTTAATTATTTTTAGAAAAAAAGGACAAAAATTGATAATGAAACACGTATGTATCTTACATGAGAAAGGTTATACTTTTTTTAATTGATTGACTAATAATAAATATATATTTAGTATTTAATTATTATACAAATAAGATTTTATTGACTTAATTGTAATTTTGGTCATCTATTTTAGTGGAATTACAAAAACAGTCTATCAATTTTATTTCTCTACATTTTTTATCTCTAAATAAAATTTTGGTCCAAATTTTGATGAAGTGTCACTTTTTTATGTTATATCACGTTATTTATGATCATAGATATCATGTATAATTGTTGCACCACAAAATTTTGAGGTATAACGTGATTAAAATAAGCGCAAAAAGATGACACAAGTTTTAGACCAAATTTATGTTTAGGACCAAAACTAAAGAGAAATAAAATAGATGACTATTTATGTGATTCAGCTACAATAAAGGGAACTAAAACTGCAATTAAATCTATTTTATTTGTAGTCAAATGATATGTGAAAATTCATTTATTTATTACTCTATTCCATCTTAATTTTAAGAATTTTAAAACTATTTTTGGTCTTATACATAAGAAAAAGTAATAACTTTTAAAGCACATTCATTATTATTTAAATTGTTTTTTTACTCTCGTTTGAGATTTTTTTTTTTTTAATATTATTAATTGATATTTGATGTATTGCACTTTTTTATAATGGTATAATTGTAAAAATAGTCAAAATAAAGTTAAAAATTGAATAGTACATTGGTTTTTATTATTATTTTTTCTCTCAAAAATGAAATCGCAAATTTTTGTTTTGTATATAATTTATATAGTAAATGTTTGAATACTATAAATAAATAAATAATTGAGAGAAATATTGAATTTATAGTTGATAGTACCTAAGAATGTGATACAATTATGATAAGATACACATTTATATAAATATTAACCTGTTATAAGTATTTGTAAGGACTCATCTTTGATGCGACTTAAATGGTACTGAGAATTAATAAATAGTGATACTTATTTCTAATTTCCTGTCAAACTGTTATAAAAAGCATCTCCGCATACTAACTCCAATAAAATCCAACATCTCAATATTGATTAAATAACCAAGCTCAATCACCATGTGATTAAAAACACATAGAGAATGAGAAAAATCTAACTACCACCTAGTATAAAAAAAATGATAATTATTTTATTATCATAAAATATAAATACATAAAAATTAAAAATATTATATAGAAGTATACAGAGAAAACAAACTATGGCTACAAAAATAAAATAAGACCAAAACATTTCACTAATACAAATAATAGTCAATGAATAACAAAATCTGCAACAAGTCTCAAACCATGTTAATCTTGAAAAAATAAAATAAAATCTAATTTTTTTACCCTTTACTTACATTTTTATTAATATAAATGAAAAATAATTTTAAAAAAATTAAATTAATTTCAAAAAATAAATAAATAAAAAAGTATAAATACATTTCATATCTTCTTCATCTACTCAGCGTTCCATCACTCTCTCATCTTCTTAAGCGTTATAGTTTGTGTGAATTTATTTTTTAATATAAAAAATTGAAATGTCACGATACAAATAAATGTACATTAATCACGAAAAAAAGAATATATCGGACTTTTTACTTTGTTGTAACACTTAATAACAATCACATAAATAAGGTCCAACATAAAAAAAAAATCTAAACTATAAAAATTAATGTGATGTGTGGTTTTATTTGGGCATTCATTAAATCGTCTACAAAACAATTATTTTAATTTACACGTGGTGAGTTTAATTTACCCATTATAGTATTTTCTCTCGTTTTTTACTTCAATGCATCAGCTTTAAAAAATGAAAAAAAATTCACCAAAGACTAAGAAAGAAAAAATATTCTTAAATTTATCTGAACTTTGTAGCTATAAAAAGCGAGCAAAATTAAAAAATATTTGCTGTATGAAAACAAAATAAACTTTTAGAGCTATATGAAAAGAGTCTCTATAGTAATAAAATTAAAAAAAAATAAAATCAAAGTAAAAGTAACAAATTATTTTCCCGTCAAGTGTGTGTGGTATATCTCGACATATAATGTCCTAAAATTTCTATTTGTGTATATATTATTAAGATTTCACTTAACCGGGTATGAGAAGCCAAACAATTACTTATTTGCACAATTGTCGAGACAGGCAACCTATGAAAAGTAAGACCCGAATCAAAAGCCATGTTCACATTCACACAAAATAATCCAATCACATACACACAAACTCACATGAAACCTATACTCCAATCTCAATCACCCTCTATTTCCCTACGATCCAAAACTTGAAGCACACGCAATCACATGATGCCAACAAGCTCACACACTCACTCTCTCACTCAAAGACACTGAATCATTTTTCCTAAACGAAGATTCCAACTACTTTCCTTAGCTTCCTTCTTTGACCATAACACTATCCCTAACCTAAACCCCTCTTTCACCTTACAATCCTAAACACTCTGTTCTTTTTCGATTTAATTTCCTCTCTTTCTATTTTGGGTTTGTTTGGTTCCACAACCTATTCTACGATCTTCATACCCAGATGTTCGATCGTATTATGTAGTTGTGGGGTTTTGGTTACACTTTTTATTGATTCGAAAAGTTAGGGTTTGTTTTTGCTCGTTCTCATTTGGGGTCGGAGATTTGATTTCTCTAATTAGGATTTTTTAATTCCGCAATTCGTTTGCCGATTCCGATTATCTGAAGGCTTAATTTGTTTATTATAGTTGCGGGTTTTCCGGTTTGGTTGAGAAAGTTTCGGTTTAGGGTGTTGAGTAATCGAGGGCTCTTCTTCTCTGTGTTCTGATCGAGGATGGGTGCGGTTTCGGAATCTGCTTCTGCTGATCGTTTCAGTGAGGTGATGTCGTCGATGCCCGGGTTTCGGTTCCATCCCACAGATGAGGAGCTGGTGATGTACTTTCTAAAAAGAAAGATTTGTGGGAAGAAGTTGAAGTTCAACGTGATTTGTGAAACTGATGTGTACAAGTGGGATCCTGAGGATTTGCCTGGTATTGAATCTTTTTCTTGACTTTTATTCTAATATTCTTTTTACCTTTTTTGGTTGGTGATTGTTTTTTTTTTGTTGACCTAGATTTATTTATGTAGGGGTTTGTTTGTTGTTTAAGTTTATGTTTTTTTGGGTTTGATAGGTTAGAAGGTGTTGATTTGGGTATGAATGTTTAGACTACTTACAATTCAGGATATGACTGATGTGTATTTGATACTTTGAATTTGAATGTGTTTTTCAGGTTAGAGCCCCAAGAGTTGACTTCGGTTTGTTTCAAAGGTTTTTTTTGTGTTATTTGGGTTTCTTTTAGTTTGTTGATCTGAGTGGTTCATGTTTAGACTGATTTTTATTCCTTGGGTGGTGTTGTGAATCTGTTTATTTTTCTGTTAGAGTGTTTGCATGAGTTTCTTTTCCTTAGCTTTGACCTGGATGTAAGACTGATACCCTTTCCTCCTTCCCTTTGTGAGATTCACTGACGCGGTCAAAGGTTTCTATTTTGTTGCTATTTTAAGATCTCTTGGTTGATAACGGTGGGTGTGCATTTTTTCACAAATTGAAGTTTCAATCAGTGCTTCTTCATAGATCGATAGATATTTTTGGTTCTTCAATCTATATTATGTGATGGTCTGCTTGTATATATGGTCAATTGCGATTTTGTGAATTTACTCCTTTCAATTAATGGGTGTTGTGGGTTTTTTTTGTGTTCTATAATATATGATTAGGTATGGCGCAGATACATTTCTACCTGTCTGTCAAATTTAATTCCAGTTTTTGATTGATAAAATTTATGCTTATTTATTTATTTATTTCTTATAATTTGATTGCTCATAGCTTGTAATATTTTGCAGGACAATCTTTTCTGAAAACCGGAGATAGGGTATGGTTCTTTTTCTGTCATAGAGATAGGAAGTATCCTAATGGTGCGAGGTCTAACCGAGCAACAAGACATGGCTACTGGAAAGCAACAGGAAAGGATCGAAATATCATATTCAATTCTCGGTCTGTTGGAGTTAAAAAGACACTAGTTTTCTATATAGGCAGAGCTCCTAATGGTGAGCGAACTGACTGGGTTATGCATGAATATACCATGGATGAAGAGGAGCTTAAAAGATGCCGGGATGTTAAGGTTATCACCTTCAAACTACTATTTTGTCTTAAAATTGCTGTTTTTGCTTGTTGTTTTGCATAGAGAAAGAGTGTTGTTTACTGACTGTTAGATTTTGACATAAATTCATTATCAGGACTATTATGCACTTTACAAGGTTTTCAAGAAAAGTGGACCTGGTCCTAAAAATGGTGAACAATATGGTGCACCATTTAAAGAAGAAGATTGGGTAGATGATGATGATGTAGGTTTTAAAGTTAATTCACCTGAGAGGGAGGCTCCAAATGCTGTTATCGATCCTCTTAATGGTCAAATGCAGCCGTTGTTTGACGATGAAATTGATGAAATCATTAAAGAGATTTTTGATGTTGAGCCTGTCCCTGACCAGCAATATGTGAATGGATATGTTGACTTTCCTCAGGTATGTGATCTGTCAGAAGTTACTTCTAAACCCTTATTTATTTAGTTCTGCCCTTATTTTTTGTTGTTGTTGGGGGTAGTCGAGCAACCTTAGTCAGTACTATGTATATAATTATCTATTTTATTTTCCAGGTTTTCTAGTTTTGACCTTTGGTGTTTCTAAATTTTTTTTGTTTAGTTAAAATATGTGAAAATGAAAATTTATACTTGTGATTTGGATCTGTGAAAAAATGTAATGTTTAAATGTCTCCCTTTCATTTTCCTTCTATATTTTTTCAAATCTTGTAATGATTGGTTAGTCGTTCAAAATCCACTGACAAGTTTTTCCATTAATCATATAGGTTGTTGGTGAAGAAACACAAAGTATGATCATGGGTCAGTTCTCTGAGGCAAGTGGAGAATTACAATCTTGCAGTCAGTTTTATGACGTGCAGCCCAGCTTTGACTTCAATCAATCAATTGCTTCTCACGCTCGTTTTTCTGAATCACCTGAGCTCGCTCCTGCTTCCAACATTGAAAGTGACTTTCAAGAGGACGGCTTCTTGGAAATCAACGACCTCATTGACACTGAACCTACATTTTCAAATAGCGAAAAGCCTGTGGAGAACCTCCAGTTTGAAGATGGGTTAAGTGAATTTGATCTGCACCAAGATGGAGAGATGCTTCTCCGTGAGCTGGGGCCTGTTACCGACGGACCAATTTCTCATGCATATATGAATAACATTGGCAACAATATTGAAAATCAGAGTTACCAGTTGACGCCTTATCCAGAAGACACCAATCAAATGGTTGATGAATTCTGGATGCATTTTGAAAGAAACACCCTGAGTCCAGCCGAAGGCTATGCTGATTCTTTCTCTCTAACAAATCCAGGTATAGTCATCAGCACAAGATACAGTGTTGCTCAACAGCCAAATAATGATTTTACTTTCTTTGATTTGGATGGAGATTCAAGCTTCCCATTTCATTTCTGCTGAGATCTTCACAGTTTACTGCTCCTGGTTGACATGCCCCTACTTATGCGTGGCAGAAACCTTTTTGGAGTTTTAATTGTGACATTTTTTTGAGTGTTTAATTGAAAATTAAAACTAAAATTATTATATTCCTGTTCGGAAAATGAGATTTGAGCCAGTTTCAAGTGGCTCTTCTGCTTAAAATTTGTCATAGGCTTTCCCCTAATATGTCATAGTTTCTGGTCATGTTTAGGTGTTGTTTGTGATTCTGTCAGCTTTCCTTCTGAAAGCACTGAAAATCAAAGAAGCACTGTGGAAGATGTTAGTACTACAAGTAGATTCTCCTCTGCTCTTTGGGCTTTTGTTGAGTCGATACCTACCACTCCTGCATCAGCTGCTGAAAATCCTTTGGTGGGTCGGGCTTTGAATCGAATGTCTAGCTTCAGCAGGGTGAAGATCAAGCCAACCAATATTGCTGCAGGTAATGACACTGCAACTGTGAAGAGAGCAGGCAGAAAGGGAGTCTCATTCCTTTTCTTCCCAATTCTTATTGCTTTATGTGCATTCTTGTGGGTTTCTATTGGAAATTTAAGACTACTAGGGAGATGCATCTCTCCTTGAATATGTAAATCCAAAGTTTTGCTGCTATATATATATATATTTTCTGAGATCTCCTCAGAATTACTGAAAGCAGTACTCTACTAACATATTCTGAAAATAAAAATATCTTTTTTTCTTCTGTGAATATTGAACTCAAAGTAAGGTTTAGAGTAAGCCATATTCAGCATCTAATTCAAGTGTAGGGGCATGTGTGGGAATTAGAAACATAATTCACAAATCTCGCTTAGTCACCGAACATGTCTAATCTTATTTTTGTTTGCTTTTTCTGGGTCTCATGTAATATCATGATTTGATTTTTATGGAGTGCACTCGCTTTGGAGAATGATTGTACAGGGATAAGATCAAATTTTGTGAAATATGTACATAGATATGTATCCATATATATGCTATATCTGTATTCATCTCTCATTGGTAGTAACGTCTGCAGCATTAGAATTATATTGTTTTTTCATTACTTTCCAATGTAAAAATTAAAATGTTGTATCTCGAATTCACTAATGTGTAAGTGATAAGTGAAGAGTTCTGTTATTGTGGTGTTATAATGTTGGTGCTCAAATTCCAAATGAGGATGATTCGAAAGACAGTCAAGACAGTGCCGCATGCGGGACAAAAGAAATTAGTTTTGCTCCCTGCGACATATATCATTGGATGTCCTTGTAGTTTTGCTCCCTGCGACGCAAATCATTGGATGTCCTTGTAGTTTTGCTTGCAAGATTATGTAAATGTACCTAAGAACAAAATCATACTGCCATTATCTTTTAGATCATCCTGCAATTCTTGGCCTTGTTTTGTTAAGTTGATAGGTTTTAAATGCTATTCCTTCTATTTTTATACTTGTTTGCCAAAGCTGAACAAAACTTGCTTGCCCCATCTTTTTAGGGCTGAAGTTAGTCACACATATAAACTAATTTTCACTACATTTTTTGTTGGGAGAAATGATTCAAGTAAATCTTTTCTTATAGCATAGAGATTATAATTGAGTGTGGATTTTTTCTTTACATGATTTATGCATATACTGATTAAATAGATACTTTTGATTAAAAAGTCCATCAATTATTTGATAAAATAAATATTTTCCTGTGGAATCGTACTATACTAGGTGTGACTTTTAAGACAATAACGATTAAAGTTAAATTTTTTAATAATGTGGTAATTAATAATTGGCTGATTGTGTAAATATGTTATACTTACAATGATTCATAGGTCAACAATAGTATTTTTATGATGGTTATGTATCATTAATTAAAATTGGTATTTGTGAAGATTTTTTGTTTTATTGATGTTTATTTTAAAAGTATATATATGTAGAATTATAAATGAAGTAGTGATTGAACATATAATGTAATAGATTCAGTAGATTCAGTACATTTGATTGTAGACTTAAATATGATATTCGACATGGTTTTTGTAACATATTTTTGTTTTATTTTGGTTCCTGTATGTATTCTTGTATTCTTATAATAGTTGAATTTTTATTCTAATCTCTACACTGTTGTTTATGTAATTATTTCTTACATGACAAACGGAAAAGTAATACATATGACAGGAGCCAAAAATAAATAATTAGATAAAAAAAATTAAGATTATCTCAACAGAACTTTTTATAAACACTAAGATGAAAAAATACATATTTTACAGAGACTAAATCAAAGACTTACCCAACTGTACTGTCATATGTATATCAAATGTTTTTCACATAATCAAATCTTAGATCTAAACTGTCTCCAAGAACAAACAAAAAAATAAAAAAAACTTAGATCTAAACTTATTTTATAGTATGTTAATACATATTTACATTTGTATTCAGACAGAGGAGCAAGAATCTTTGATACATGATAAACACCGAAGGGAATACACATGTCGATGAATAAGGTGGATTATTAACCTTATGGAGTTCCAGGACTGCCGTTGTCCGTTGAGAAGGCAGTTTTTTATTTTATTTTCGTGGTCAGTTCTTGGTGTCCAATCAAATATTGTGTGACATAACCTCAATTCGGCGGTGATGAGTTTAACATTATAATTTTCAAGTTTAAATTTTATATAAATATAAAAAAATGTTCAAAATCTATTGTAATAATATCGTTTTTTAAATATATATATATATATATATATATATATATTGTGTTTTGAATTTTTTTTTTATCTTAAAAAAATGATAAATTCTACCGTAAATAATAATATCGATATTTGTTGATGAAATTAAAATTTTAAAGATATATTTATTTTAATTTATATTATATAAAAATAAGAAGAATATTTATCGACTTTTTTTTACACAATTATAATTATCAGTTGAAAGTTTAATTTTAAAAAATATTTATTTTATTTATTTATCAACGAAATTAATTTAAATTGTTATAAAAATGAATATTGCGAATATATGATGATAAGATTTGGGTAATGCTTGTAAATTAATTAAAATTAACTGTAACTCTCCACTTTTTAATTTATTACTAAGTTAACAGCTTTGATCAGCCACACACATGTGTCTTCACATAATTTTTTTCTATTTTTTTATTTCTGTATAGAGTTTTAATTTCAACCGAACTATATTATTAAAATATATTTGAAGTTCATTGAAAAATACTAAAATTATTATGTTAAATTTTATATTTAGAATTTAAATCTAAAACATCATATTTTTGTATGTGAATTTTTAGTAGTATTTATTATTCAGTGTTTCCTTTTTTTTATATGGGAATTTTATCCTTATATAATGGAAAAGGACTAGGAAAGCTTATTAGTAGATGCATTGGAAAAGCATCTCTTACATCATCTGAAGGAACTAATTAAACTAATAGCATGAGAGAACTAATAGACAATTCTGAGTAACAAAATATTATATGATGGTTTATAGATTGATATTCAAAAATCACTTAAAGTTTTAATGGGACAGACATTTTCATCTTTAAGCAAGAGTATGGAGTTTTTTATGTTCTTACCACAACAAATATAATAAATAACTTAATCATTGTTTATTCAACAAAACAATAAATATAATATAAAAACATATAAGCTAAATTTTGAGTACAATTTCATTTTATTTCTTCCTAAACCAACAAGGATCAGGTGATAGTTTCAATTTTATGTCACTGGCTTTTAATTATTAGAAGTGTCATTCATATAGTTGCTACAATTTATAATAATTTTTAAATATCAATTAGTTACATATTATATGAGATATTTCTCTATCTAAAAAGTCATTTTTTAGTGTATCTCACGTTCAATATTTTTCTCGCAACATGAGAAGACAATAAATGACAAATGACAGACCCACTTGAATAAATTGACATGAACACTATGAAGAATTATTAAATACTAACTAGTTAGTTAAATATTTACTTACAAAAAACTTTTTAATTAACAAACAACTGTTTGTATTTAAAATAACTTATTTAAAACGTTGAATTAATAACTGTTTATTTTTGCATGAATAAACAATATATTTCCAAAGAATAAAATAAATAAATTCAAAATTCAAATATATTTCTTAAACAAATTATCATATGTTTTGACCGAGTGATTATTTTTATTAGTGTATTAGACAAAAAAAAAATTATTTAATAAATTTTATTTGCTGTAAAGGTTATTTTTGTATTCTTCTATTTTTAACTTTTTGTGAGTGTTGTAAAGGGGTAAGTCACACATAGATCCCTTTTTTTTATTTTAAATACCAAAATGCCACACATTGAAAAAATAATATCAAAATATTCTACTTTTTTGCTCCAATTGATGGTCGCAACCTGGGGATGCGACCTCCTATTGAAGAAATTTGTAAAATTTAATTGATGGTTGCATCTTGGAGATGCGACCTCCTACTTACATATTTTTGTTATTCTCTCTCTATATATATTACATATACTCCATGTTCGATCAAATAAGGAAAAGAAAAACTTGTATTCTTCTATTTTTAACTTTTTGTGAGTGCTGTAAAGGGGTAAGTCACACATAGATCCCTTTTTTTTATTTTAAATACCAAAATGCCACACATTGAAAAAATAATATCATAATATTCTACTTTTTTGCTCCAATTGATGGTCGCAACCTGTGGATGCGACCTCCTATTGAAGAAATTTGTAAAATTTAATTGATGGTTGCATCCTGGAGATGCGACCTCCTACTTACATATTTTTGTTATTCTCTCTCTATATATATTACATATACTCCATGTTCGATCAAATAAGGAAAAGAAAAACTTGTATTCTTCTATTTTTAACTTTTTGTGAGTGCTGTAAAGGGGTAAGTCACACATAGATCCCTTTTTTTTATTTTAAATACCAAAATGCCACACATTGAAAAAATAATATCAGAATATTCTACTTTTTTGCTCCAATTGATGGTCGCAACCTGGGGATGCGACCTCCTATTGAAGAAATTTGTAAAATTTAATTGATGGTTGCATCCTGGAGATGCGACCTCCTACTTACATATTTTTGTTATTCTCTCTCTATATATATTACATATACTCCATGTTCGATCAAATAAGGAAAAGAAAAACTTGTATTCTTCTATTTTTAACTTTTTGTGAGTGCTGTAAAGGGGTAAGTCACACATAGATCCCTTTTTTTTATTTTAAATACCAAAATGCCACACATTGAAAAAATAATATCAGAATATTCTACTTTTTTGCTCCAATTGATGGTCGCAACCTGGGGATGCGACCTCCTATTGAAGAAATTTGTAAAATTTAATTGATGGTTGCATCCTGGAGATGCGACCTCCTACTTACATATTTTTGTTATTCTCTCTCTATATATATTACATATACTCCATGTTCGATCAAATAAGGAAAAGAAAAACTTGTATTCTTCTATTTTTAACTTTTTGTGAGTGCTGTAAAGGGGTAAGTCACACATAGATCCCTTTTTTTTATTTTAAATACCAAAATGCCACACATTGAAAAAATAATATCAGAATATTCTACTTTTTTGCTCCAATTGATGGTCGCAACCTGGGGATGCGACCTCCTATTGAAGAAATTTGTAAAATTTAATTGATGATCGCATCCTGGAGATGCGACCTCCTACTTACATATTTTTATTTTTTTTCCCTCCATTTTGCCCTTATGTATGGCATATATATTATATATATTATTATTATTACATATTTTAAAATTAATAATAACATTATTATAATTAATTAAAATTATAAAAATATTTAATTTATTAATATTATATAATTGTTACTAATTATAATAATTAATAGAATAATAATAATAATAATTAAAATAGTAATAATAAAAATAAAAAGAAAATTTTATTAATAAAATAAAAATAAAAATATATTAATTTATTAATATTATATAATTGTTACTAATTATAATAATAAATAGAATAATAATAATAATAATAAACAGAAAAGTTTATTAATAAAATAAAAATACATTAAATTAAAAGAAAAAAATTTCATTCCCATTGCTTATGCTCTTGCGGAAGGTGAGACAAAAGAGGCGACAAAAGAGGCTTGGAGTTTTTGTTTGAGAAATTTGAGATCACATGTCACTCCACAAGCCAACATTTTATTTTTATTTTATTAATAAAATTTTCTGTTTATTATTATTATTATTATTCTATTTATTATTATAATTAGTAACAATTATATAATATTAATAAATTAATATATTTTTATTTTATTAATAGAATTTTTATTTTATTTTTATTATTACTATTTTAATTATTATTATTCTATTTATTATTATAATTAGTAACAATTATATAATATTAATAATTTAATGTATTTTTATTTTTATTTTATTAATAGATTTTTTTTTATTATTATTATTATTATAATTAGTAACAATTATATAATATTAATATATTAAATATTTTTATAATTTTAATTAATTATAATAATGTTATTATTAATTTTAAAATATGTAATAATAATATATATAATATATATGCCATACATAAGGACAAAATGGAAGAAAAAAAAAATGAAAATATGTAAGTAGGAGGTCGCATCCCAGGATGCGACCATCAGTTAAGTTTTGCAAATTTCTTTAATAGGAGGTCGCATCTCCAGATCTGGAGTAAAAAAATAGGACATTCTGATATTATTTTTTCAACGTGTGGCATTTTGATATTTAAAATAAAAAAATGGGACATATGTGTGACTAACCCTGCCGTAAAGTAGATGTTACTTCCTGTTTGTTTAGAAAAACATTCGTTCGATGCATTTTTCCTAACTGAACATAGTATTTGAGTAGGCTTGTCAAGTTTTACTTGTTATACTTATACCTGTCACTTGTAAGACTCTTACCTAAGCTAAGTTTAATATAAGCTTAGACCGTATAATCTTTTTAGTCAGTTTGATCTATTTACAATAGATTCACTTTACATTTTAATTTAACTGTATAAAATAAAAGTTCATACCACCAATAAATAAATTAATTAAAAGTTTTTTCATTTTTTTGTTCTATATAAATGTCAGTAGGTACTATTTAGAAAATTTTAAACAGGTTATAAACTACAAAAATCTGTATATAGTTTCCAATTTTTTTAAATTTTACTTGGAATTTTCTTTTATAATAAATAACAAAATATTACAAATGTTTAAAAGTTGAAAGAGTCCAATTAAGGTCTTTTAAATTCAAATTTTTAAATATAAAAAATTAGTAAATTTGAAAACTCAGATTACAAATATTTTAAATTTATTAATCCATGAAAACCTCTCGAATAATTTAAGAATTTTAAGAATGATTGGACTTTATAGTTATCATTCTTTAAATTATTATTTTTTATAAAAATTGATATATTTAATATGATATGTGAATTAAATACACTCATTTTTATTAATATAATATTATTATATTTAAGATCTGGTAAAATATTAAGAAAATATCACAAATGAAATAA
>JBBPBS010000968.1:20625955-20656728 GCA_037974835.1 Cicer judaicum
ATTATATTGAAAATTAAAAATAACATTTTTTAAGTGTAAATACGATATTATATTCTTATGAAATTAAAGAAATATATTAAAAAAAATCAGCTAAACACATATATTCAATCAATTAATTATTAATTGTTTTTTTAGAAATATATTATAAATTTTAATGAGTTTAGGGTCTTCAATATTACATATTCGAATACACGAAATATTTGAATTTTATTATATTTATACATATGTAAATTATAAATTTATTTATAAATTTATTTTTTTTATTTTGTTTTTATTTTAAGCAACTATAAATTTGTATTATATCAGTGTGTTATAGAAATTTGAATACACAAAATATAATTTTTTTGAAATAAAATAATAAAGAGAAATAATTTCACAAAAATAAAAAGAGAATAATACTATAATTTTTTTTTGAGGTCAAACAAATACTTTGACGTATTTACTCAAAATTCAATAAAAAGTTGCGAGAAAAAAAAAACCCAATAAAAAGAGCATGAGAGATATTGAGACCAGAAATCAGAAACAATAATAAAACAAAATAAATAAAAAAACCCTCGCCGAAGATCGGAACGGAGAGTTTTGGGGACAAAGAAAAGATGGTAGTGAGGAGGAAGAAGATGGAGCAACGCTTCACCTTCTTCTTCTCCTGCTGATTTCATGGCTTCTTCTCAGTCTCAGCATCGCTGTGTCTTCGGTATCTCTCTCTCTCTCTCTCTCTCTAATCCTTCTTCATTTCTTTCATATTGAAATTCCTCACCTTTTGTTGATGGCGGCGTTACCACAATTGCAGTTGGAAATATACCGTACGATGCAACAGAGGAACAGCTTATTGAAATCTGCCAGGAGGTTGGCCCTGTAGTCTCGTTCAGGTAAATTTCAATTTTGTTTGCAACAGTTCATCATTTATTCAATTATGCAATTAGGGGAATTTCTTTTTGACACTATATACTACTACTAGTAGTATTAAATTCATTAGTCTTGGTTTAAAGAAAGCATTTTTATGTGTATGTAGTAGTGGATAAGTTATATTTTAATAAAAAAAATTGTTTTTTGTTTTTTTTTTTGGCTTAAGTGTGTTGATATTCTTTTATATACAGATTAGTTATTGATAGAGAAACTGGGAAACCAAAAGGTTATGGGTTTTGTGAGTATAAGGATGAAGAAACAGCTTTAAGTGCTCGTCGCAATCTTCAGGGCTATGACATTAATGGGCGCCAATTACGCGTTGATTTTGCTGAAAATGATAAAGGGACTGATAGAAATAAAGATCAGGTATATTGTCAGAACTTATTGAAGGAGCAAGAAAATTACTTTTCCTTAATCGTTGTTGTGTTTTCTATTTGGAAGTTGGGAGGGAAAGGGAAGGGTTTTGGGGGAAAAGGGAGGGGAGGGGGGGTAATACTACCACCTTGTTTGAATGTCAAATCCCCCTCAATTTGGGAGAACTTCAAAAAATGGGTGAAGGAGGCTTTTGGAATTTTTTAAAAAACTCCCCAAACCCTTTCCCTTGTTTAAAAGTGCTACCAAAGGGAGGTATTTAACATAATCATTTTTCTTCCCTTCCTAAAACCCCCTCCCAAACAAACCCTAAAGAAAATGCAGTGAATAAGCTTAGGAGAAACTTAATTCCTAACTATTCATACAGGCATACGTGGCCCGTATGTAATGTATTATGGAACATGTGTCAGTCACATCTATATTTACTATTTATAATTAGATTTGTTACTGATCAATGTGAGAGTTGAGACCAAAGGGGAATAATTATTATTCAAAAAATATTAGTACATTGATTTCACATTGATTCATGTCTTCTATTTGTTAGTGATTACATTTTTGACCAATTAAATTGAGCTGAGCTAACCACATGGACTCAAAGTTGTAATCCTTAAATCTTACGGAAATAATAGAATGATGTGCATATGTTAAAATTCGCTATTAATTTCAAAAACTGGTGTGAGCGGCATAAAACACCAAAAAGATTTCGTTGTTGTTGCAACCCCTTCCAACCCATTTTTTTCCATGCTCCTATAGGTCAAACAATAAGTCATGTGCTTAATGTTAGTTTCATCATGTATTGAAATGTTTCTTTTTCTATTACTGCAGGGACGTGGAGGACCTGGAATGACACCAAATGTTGGTAGGTTATTTATTATCTCTCTACTTTTATATGTTTTGCTAAATTATCTTGTGCATATAATCACTGGTTTTTTGGTCCTCTGTTTTCCTGATAAAGACACTCAGAAACAAGTAGTCATCCCAGCTGTTCAAGGGGAATCTTCTCAACATCAACCTATCGGTCTTCATATTGCCATATCAGCTGCAGCTGTCATGACTGCAGCTCTAGGTGGTTCTCAGTCTGCCATCCAGTCAAATCAAAATGGTTTGCAGAATCAGTCAGCATTGGCAAATGATCCTTTAACTTTGCACCTGGCCAAAATGTCCAGGAGCCAGCTGACTGAGATTATCTCTGAGCTCAAGGTAAATACTGGGTAAAACTAACTTCTTTTTCCTACATTACCTTTTCTTTTCCTTGACTTGTTCTTGTTATGATGGCAGGGAATGGCTACCCACAACAAGGATTTAGCTCGCCAGTTGTTGCTTTCAAGGCCACAGTTGCCCAAGGCTCTTTTTCAGGTCTAAACTTTTCTCCCATATCATTTCCTTTGTGCATTTATGCAAGGACAGCATTCTTAGATAACACACTTGGTCTCTATTTACATATTCTTATATGTTTTAGATGTCCTTCACTGTTGTAGCCTTCATTCTGGCGATGTTAAATTTCGTAATGAGGGGAATGAACAAATATGAAAGAATGATAAGATCTTAGATCACTGTGTAGTGGATAATGATTACATGAACCTGAATATAATTGCTACAAATCCCAATACTAATATTAATTCCAAGACTATCTGGAAAGTGGAACATTAATGTGGTTCTATTCCTAACAATTATGCTATCTGTCCATTTCTTACCAGCCGTGTGCTTACCTACAAGGGTTGCGTACTTCTAGGATTTATATGTTATGCCTTGGCCTTAGACTTGTAGTAGACTAGTAGGTTATGTGCTTTGGACACACAATTGTTCTGGGTTCTATGTATGATTTGCAACAATTGGTGACTCGATCGTGTCCCATTTATTTGACTTGCTTGAGCAATGGCTACTCACCGCACTTATTTTTCTAGGATGTGGAGCATTTAGTTGGAAAGCCTTACGAGAATTTTCTGTCAAAGATGCTTTGCCGATACAACTTGATATGTTTTGGGATATGGGTTGGCCCATTGTGGTTTGTGAAAACATTTCACAAACTTTTTGTTTAAAGAAAATGAATGCTAGTTGATATTCATCGTGTGGGATGTCATTTTCAGTCTTTCAATTTGGCGTGGGTGTGCTTTTCTACTTGTTCATTTTGTCAAATCAGGCATATCTGATCTCTCTTTCCTAAGTTAGATTTTGTCGGTACCGTGTTCTAGATATCGAACAATATTTGTTACTTTTTTGAAATATAGCTTTTTTGCCTCTATGTTGAAAGTTCTAACCTCCATATATATGATTTAATTTCGTTGGATTTATATTTGGATTTTAATATTTTGAATAATTTATTTGAGCATTATATATTCATAATTTGTTGTATTTGCAGGCTCAGATAATGCTAGGGATGGTCACCCCTCAAGTGGTTTGTTTCCCTACCTCTTTTTTTTCTTGATTTTGTTCCATTTTTTAAAATGATTTTTGTCATAAGTTAAATAAAGCTCAAATAACTGAAACAAGTTAAGGAGAAATGGAAAATGGCTCAAAAGCCCATTCACAGACATGCTGAAATACCTAACTAAAAAAATACTACGATACCCTTGGGACTATATATATATATTAACATTAACTGAAGTAACTTCTTAGAAAGCCAACAATAACTTTAGAAATATGATGACCTGTTAAGGTCTACATAATATTGGATTAATATTAGATTTATATCAGAGTACTAATTATTTTTTCTTCTTGAGCTTATTCTGCCCATACTTTTCAGCTATCTGTATCTAGAATACATTTTTAACTTTATTTTTAATCATAATTGTTGCAGTTGCAAATGCCAAATCTTAGACTAGTTTCAGATCAAACCTCACACTCTTCAATGAATGAAGGCCACCTCGGTCAGCCATCAATGGTTCAAACTGTGGTTGGCCTACCTCCCTATGGACAGAGCAAATTGCAGCCTGGCTTGACTCCTTATATTCAAGAAGGCCAAGTCAGCACTATACCTCATAACCCTTTGGCAACTAATCAATTAACCTCAAATCCAAGGCCTCCAATGCAGCCTCGAATTCCTCTTCAACATCATCCAAGCAACCATTTTGTACAGCTCGGAACAGGGCAGTCTAATTTAATGCTTCCTTCTGTACGTCCCCCAGCTTTGGGCAGTTTGTCTGTTAGGCCTCCAATTCAATCAGCAAGTTCGACTGCTTTGAACCCGCAAATGCATGCTTCGTTCCTACAGCATCCAGTACGTGTTGGAAGCTCAACTATCTCACATAATGTTCAAATGGTTCGTCCTGATGCAAGCTTTCAGGTGCCTAATTTCGCTCGTGTTATTTTGTCTTCGTATGTTGCATAGATGCGTTTAGTT
This sequence comes from Cicer judaicum, assembly GCA_037974835.1. Lineage (NCBI taxonomy): Eukaryota > Viridiplantae > Streptophyta > Magnoliopsida > Fabales > Fabaceae > Cicer > Cicer judaicum. Next base: position 20,630,574 of record JBBPBS010000968.1, read on the forward strand.
CCATTAGTCTTGCTTTGTGCCTTTAATTTATTATTTTAAAGCAGTTTGCATGCCTGTAGCATAGTATAAGAGAGCATGCACCTGACAACATGAGAAAACACATCAACTAAGAGCAATTCCAATGGGGTTTCTAAGATGGTTCTTAGTAGTTCTTAGAGGGTTCACCATTAGAGTGCTCTGCATGGCATTATGGTTGGAAATGGGTTCTTTTACAAGCACCTTCTGTAAGCAATATTTAAGAATAAAAAATGTTTTTGTGAAAGGGAAAGTAGCAGGAAAAACACAATAAAATGTTTAACAGAACAGAAAAAATATCAATGCTGAACTTCAATGGGCTGCCTCCACCCTGTCCCCGATTCCTCATTATAATGAATGCTTTATTGCTTCTCTCTCCCAAATATTTCCCCCACAATCCTTGCTTGTAATTGATTTTCCCCAATAATCCCTGCCACTCAGGCAAGGCTGTCCTTGAGGTGCTAATCATGTGAGGCCATTCACACATTGTAGAAGTGGTGATTGGCAGCGTCTGAAATCTCACGACACAACAATTATCTGGAAACTGGGCCCTGTGTTGTCTACGGACAGCAGGTCGTGAATATCTTATAAGTGTATTACAGATTTACAGTCCAAATAAAACACTTTGCTTTTTGACGGGGCTTTAATTAGCCCTTCTAAAAGAAGCTTCAAGAGCAGTATTTCAAGTGGAATGATTTTGGATTCAAAAGTGAAAAATATGAAAGAATCTAAGTTCTGCTTCCTTTTTAATATTCTATGGTTATAAAAGTAACTGGTTAATGAAGAATAAAAATCAGAAAATTCTGTGGTGCCTACTGTTTGAATTAATCTTTGACAATGTATATTACATCATTGTCTTGCATAGAAGTTTAATGAAAGTTATGGTTATGTATCTACTTCGTGTAGAGTGATTTTCTCTTCATTCTACACTTTTGCCCTGCTGGTTTCAACTTCTATTTTTTGTTTGATTATATTTTTAAAGTAAAGTACCCAAAATCATGTATTTAACAGGTTGGCCCCTCCACGTCATCTGGTATTTCTCAGTTATTTAGTAAGGAAGGTGATAGATCTTCCAAAGTTCTTGAGGATTGGGCCACGAGTAGTAGTAAATATTCAAACATGTCTTTGGGGGTAGAGAATACAAGCATGGTTCGTGATATTCCAGAATCCCTTACTCGCCCATCAAAGCTCACTAGATTGGATGATGGAAGGGGCGCCTCTCTTTCTGCTGGGACTTCAAACATGCCTGTCTCCAATGGATCATCCTATGTTCCTAGAAGTACCTCTTTATCTGTACCTGCACTTCCTAAAGCAGAAGTACGGCACACTGATCAACAATCTTCACAGGTATGTTGTTTAACAGGTGACAGTAAATACTGACTTGATCGATGTAAACCTTTGGTTCCAGATTTATAAAATCATCATTTTTGTTTTCTTTGCTCAGTCGCAGCAGCTTCCATCTGACGTGGAGTCTGTTTTACTGCAACAAGTGTTGAATCTAACACCAGAGCAATTGAGTTCCTTGCCACCAGAGCAGCAACAACAGGTCATTCAGCTGCAACAAGCTCTTAAGCGAGATCAGATGCAGCTCTCATAACACACGCACAATTCAAATATGCAGCAGCTATTTATTTATGACAAAGGTGGTCGGTCAATTTTGCCAACTCAATATCCTGAAGATGGTTTGACAGAAACCAAGTCTGCCGCTTGTATATTAGCATTTGATGTAGAATAGGTTCAGAATATCAAAATTCTTTTTATCAGTCAGTATTTTACTTACTTATTTTTGTAATTTGTTTTCTAATTAGTGTCCAAACATTTGTTGCGGTGATGAGCTCCAAATGAGCGTGTACGAAATGATTAGAAGAGATATCATGTACAATAATAATTATCCTGACTAAAGTTTTGCCGTTTACATATCCTCTTTTTAGTTGTCGTGTGTTGAACATCTTTGCTGTTTATTTTTGCTTGAATATGTAGTCTTCTCTTGCACGGTATATTGCTGTGATGTACCACTTTAAGTTAGACATCACTCAAAATGTTAAATTTAGACAATGTAATCTAATCTTGCAATTTTTGTTCGTCTCTTTCCCTTCTTGCACTACAGACTAAATATCTTATTTTCACTCCAACCCTTTTCCTTCCTTTATATGACTTGGCATGGCAGTGGCACACAGGTCCTAATCACCTGTTCCCAGTTACATAATCTTCAAACAAACGCAAACATGTAGAATACATGCCTAAGCACATGCTTGGATAATACAGTGGAACCAAGCATTAAACCAGCAAAATCTCTACATCGTGGTTCATTTACTTTAAACTGCTCGAGCTTGGACGAAACTGAAATCAAACTTCCAAAAGTAAAGTCGTCGGAGGAAGCTACAACTTTGAGCTTTATTCAATCCAAAGCACACTGCCGTGGTTTTTATTTTTTTGACATAAGTATGTGATAGTTTAATTTATTGGCTAGAATATCAAGGCGGATTCGTTGCCAAGTTTCCAACAACCAATAAGATAGATCCACAGGTAGTGCAAGAGTAAATAAAATGATTAGTATATAGTCTGTTAGATATCAAAATTTAACCTTGTATACAACCAAAAAGAATGATAGATTAATAGGATAGAAAACTATGTCGTTCACAACCACACTAAATGTGTAACTAATTGTTGACTTGTTGAGAAAGAAGAACTAGTAATCCTTGTGGACCTACTAATATTTCGTTAAGAAAACTGAGCAATCCAAACCAAACCACAGGAGTAACATCCACACCAGCAAGAGGTGGAATCACTTTCCGGGTAGGAATGAGAAGTGGCTCAGTAGGAGCATAAGCTATTACATATGGAAACTTTCCCACAGGGAGTTTTGGATACCAAGACATTACTATTCTAATTATAAACAGAAAACCAAACACTGAGAGGAAGGGACCTAGAAATCCAATAGCTAATTTTGCAGTGCCAGGATCAAGATCAGCAAGACTCATCAACCTTGTCATGAAATCAGTAGAAGTATGTAAAGTTTCTGGTATGTTAAGCTTGAGGCTATTCAAGTCTACATCCAAATCAAGACATTTTGGTGCAGTAGCTGCATTGAATGTTGAGAATGTTACGGCAGTAGAAACTCCAACTTCTGTGTAACACGAACAGCATCGCATCATTCGTGAACTTCCGTTGACATCTCTTCTAGAAGGATGCTTCAAACTTTTCTGCATAAATTAAAGGCCAATCAGAGTTGAGATAACTTGACATAACATGATATTTTGCAGTGTGGAAGAAAATGCATATGTTTCAAGGGTCAACATTTGTCTATATCGTTTTGTCATTCACGGATCACAAAAAGAAAAAAAAAAAGCAGTTTATTCAGATTCCGCTCTACAGCAGTACAATAACACCAGTATTTGATAACTTTTTATACTAAATAGTATTACAAAACAATAACAGTTTGTTTAAATTCCACTGCTATAGAGCCTTTATAACCATTATTTAACAACACTAATTTAAACAAACCTAGTAGTATGAATTGAAAGAAGAAAAGCAAAATACTCAAACGGGTACGCGGAAAATTTGAAGATAAGAAGACTTACGAAAACGCCAAAGCCAAAATTGGAAGGCTTGAATGTTGAAGGGTTCCATCCTACAACATAATGGGAAAAGGGAAAGAACAAAAAAAGAGTGAAGCAAGGGTTTGATAATAGAAGGAATAGAAGAAGGTTGAATAGTTTACCTGTGATTCCTGAATGGAAGGAGTTGAGATTCACAAGATAGGATTGTGTCGCCATTGTTATTTGTCACCAACACAGTACCACATAAGGAGGGAACCTTATCGTACATGTAATTCATTATTACTACATTCAAAATATATAAGTAAATAACATTAAATTGTATAATTAGTAAAAAAGAATAATAAAATTATTTACTACTGCAGTCGTCATGCAAATATATTTTTTTTTTAATTTTAATTTAACCTCTTGTAAAAAAATCCAAATGTGTAATTCTTGTAATCCAACAAATATAAACATCATTTAACTTCTTTTTAATAACAATCATAAAAACAAAATTATTTTCCCTCTTTTTTCTTCTTCTTTTTCTTATTTTATTTGTGATTATACAAACATCACTCTTAGACTTTTGGATTGAAATATCCTTTTTTAAGTTATAATTCCCTAAATGTAATACCTTAAAAATTTTTTCACAAAATGACACACTTTTTAAACTCAACAGGAAGTCTTTCTCTGGGGAAGCGACCTCCTGAAGAGGAAGCCTCTCTCTAGGGAAACGACCTTCTACTCGAATTTGGTTTTTTTTTTTTTTGAAAAATTATTTATTATTATTAATTTAATTATTTAAAAAATAAAATATATTAATAAATTTGTAAATAAAATTTATAATTTAATTATTATTATTATTATTATTATAATAAATTATTATTATATGTATAATTAAAAATTATTATAATTAAACTAAATTATTAATTTAATTATTTAAAAAATAAAAATATGTATTATAAATTAAAAAAATATATTAATAAATTATAAATAAATATTATATTTTTATTATTATTATTATTATGATAATAAATGATTATTATACTTATAATTAAAAATTACTATATTTAAAATTATTAAATAAAAAAAAATATATATATATATATTATAAATTTCAAAATAAATAAATAAATAAATGATAATAAAAATTGAATAATAATAACAATTAAATGAAAAGAAATTTATATTGCTAACATGAAAATTAAATGAAATACATTAAATTAATAATAAAAATACATCAAATTTGAGTATATGTGTCACCAACGTTTGGACAATGTTTTCTAGTATGATCAGAGACCCGACGTAATCCGTATTTTCTTGGTACTCTTTCTTTCTGTACTGTTCATTTATGTTCTAATACGTTTGCTCTTTGGGCGACCTTTTTAAATTTGATTTGTATACCACAAAATTCAATGAATGTTTTAGATGGTAACGCTTGATTGCATGTACGCATTTATCTTTGTTATGAAACTTCATTCCAACCGCAAGAGTTTCATCTACTGTTGGATCTTCGTTAATGAACAACTGATCAAATTCACTTGGTACAGAAAGAGTACCAAGAAAATGCAGATTATGTCGGGTCTCTGGTCATACTAGAAAACATTGTTCAAACGCTGTTGACACATCTACTCAAATTTGATGTATTTTTATTATTAATTTAATGTATTCTATTTAATTTTCATATTTGCAATATAAATTTATTTTATTTAATTGTTATTATTATTCAATTTTTATTATCATTTATTTATTTATTTATTTTGAAATTTATAGTATAATATATATATATATATACATATATATATTTATTTATTCATTTTAAATATAATAATTTTTAATTATAAGTATAATAATTATTTATTATCATAATAACAATAATAAAAATATAACATTTATTTATAATTTATTAATGTATTTTTAAATTTATTATTAGTATTTTTATTTTTTTAAATAATTAAATTAATAATTTAATTTAATTATACGTATAATAATAATTTATTATAATAATAATAATAATTAAATTATAAATTTTATTTACAAATTTATTAATATATTTTATTTTTTAAATAATTAAATTAATAATAATAAACATTTTTTAAAACAAAAAAAAATTAAATTTGTAGTAGAAGGTCGCTTTCCCAGAAAGAGACTGCTGTTGAGTTTAAAAAGTGTGACATTTTAAATTTTTTTTTTTAAAGTGTGATATTTTAGAAATTATAACTCAAAAAAGGGATATATCAATCCAAAAGTCTCACTCCTAATCTTAGTAACTCGCACGTCATTTTTTTTATTTATTTAGTAAATAGTCATCCAAAATATTTGATAAAGTGATACTGTAGTGTCTCTAAATATATGAATTTTTAAAAAGAAAAGAATAAAGTGTCTCTAAATATATGAATTTTTAAAAAGAAAAGAATAAAGTGCATTTAAAATACAAGTGAAGAAATGGTGTTTTAAATTCAGTACATCAAAAACACTTTAAAAATTTTAAAAGTGATTTTTTCAACGTATATAAAATTTTTATTTTATTTTCTTTTTAGTTTCTTAAGGACATTCATTATGACTCAATTAATATTATGTTCAAATCGAATTTTTAATTAATATCTTTTATTTTACATTTAACATAGTGGATACACAAATTATAATCCTATTCCATGCACCTCAAACATTAAATGTAGTATTCGTTTAGACGATTTAACTTGTCACAGTAGGAGATTTCAAATGTTTCCAGAGTCGATCCTGGTTCATGAATATTCAAATCTAAATAAAAATATTTGTTTTTAATATGAATTGATAATAGACACTTAGCGATCACAACCATAGTTTATAAAGTCTGAAGAAACCAAAATAAGGAATAAAAGAAAATACTTTATATATTTTAAAATAATGTTTTAAGTTTTTTCACACAAATTAAAAAAAAAATTATAAATAAATTAAAGATGGTTGCAATTTTATAAAATTATTATTAGTAACTATTAGTTATTATCATAAATATATATTAAAATGACTTGAAAGTAATATAAATAATATAAACTTAGATACAGAGTTTTAAAAAATTTAATTAATGTCATTTTGAGAAAAGTAAACAGTTATTTTGAAACATTTTATATATACTAATACTAAAATGATGAGAGTAGAAAATAAAAAACAAGAGAGATCGAGAGAAGCATATTGGACAGATATTAATAAATAAATAAAAAGAATTGTTGGTAAAAATATATTATATTTGCAACTAAAACACAAAAATAAATTTGGCTAGTAGAACATGTATTCCGTATTCGTTTCTTTAGTGATGCTTTTAGTCTATTTTATGAGAAACTCTAAATAATAATATAACAGTGATAATAATATTAAGAAATTGGGAGAAAAAAACATGAACACACTGAAGAATGGAAAAAACACAAATAATAATAAGTAGAAAAGCTAACTCTTTGGACCGTGTTAGACATTGAAAGTTGAGACTGAAACAAAAAAAAGCTGGGTCGTGCAAAAGGGGAGAAATCATTGACTGAAGTGCAAAATCTTTGGATAAAAATCCAGTGTGGTCAACACTCAAAATTCAATTAATGGCAAAATTAAAGAACTTTCCTATCCTTACAGCTGTGTAGGTCCGAAGCTCTGAGCTTAATCCATCAAAATAATTTTAAGTTTAAATTTGACATTGGTTTCTCACAATAACATTTATGAAAGTATATAACAGTCTATTAACCTTTTAAAATATTATTTTACTTAATATTTTTAAATAAATAAAAATATTTGCCGACCTGTTAATTGGTTGTGACATCTGCCCTATTAGTCAATCATCATTTTCAAATTAGATTTGGAAATAGATTCTTAAGAAATCAAAGTAAAATCCTATAAAACCAAAAGACTAACAAATTATAGATAATTTGATCCACGATGGAGGTTCATATCTTGCTATTATTCGTCTCATTAACTCTAATCATAACCCGGTTCTTTCTAAACCGCAAAAAGAACAAACCGCCCGGTCCAACCGGTTTACCTATAATTGGAAACCTCCACCAATTAGGCCCAAAACCTCACTCTTCCCTCTCTTCCCTCGCCAAAACCTATGTCCCTCCGTTTCGGCTCCGTCATCGTCGCCGTCGCCTCTTCCCCTACAAATCCTGCAAAAAAACGATCAATCCTTCACCAACCGTCCCATCCCTGAATCAGTCGCCGCTCAGCCAAACGTCAACGACACCCTCGCTTGGGCCCCAGCCGACTCACGGTGGCGAAACCGTCGCCGGATATGCACCACTCAAATATTCACCGCACAACGCCTCGATCTCCTCCAACACCTCCGTCACCGGAAAGTTCAACAACTAATCCAACACCTTCACAAAAAAGCTGCAGAGAGAACAAGCGTAAACATAGGCGAAGTCGCTTTCGCCACGATGCTGAACTTGGTTTCCAACACGGTGTTCTCTGAGGACATGGTTGACTCAGAATTCGAAAGTGCGGGTGAGTTTAAAGAACTTGTGTGGAGGATCATGGAAGATGCCGGGAAAGTGAACGTTTGTGATTATTTTCCGGTATTGAAGAGATTTGATTTGCAGGGTGTGAAAAGACACGTGAAGGTTTCTTATTTGAGATTGCATCAGATTTTTGATGGTATGATTCGGAAACGTGTTGAAGATAGAAAGAGTTCGCGTAGTGGTGGATCTATTAAAAATGATTTTTTGGATGTTTTGCTTGATGACTGTGAAAAAGATGAAGCCTCTGTTTTCAGTGTTGAAAGTATCAAGCCTTTGATTCTGGTAAGCCAAATTTGTTATCTACATTCATTGCATTTTCAACAAATCTATTTTATGAAGAAAAAAAAAAACTTAGTTTTTTACTGCCTTATAACAATTTTTTATTTTTTTATTTTTTTTTATTTTTATTTTTTTATAAATTAAACAAATGAAGAATGATAGATATAAAAAATGACTTGGTAATTTGAAGGAGAGACATAAAAGATAAGGTGATAGCTACATTCAACTTCCCAAACTCGTATAATATTTTGTACGTTTCCCGATAAATGTCATATTTATGAATAATAAATATTTAAAAATTAATATTATTTTCAATTTTAAATATAATTATTAGTCTTAATTACTTTGGTGAAATTATTATTCTTTTGTTTTATTAATAATCATTTTTAAATATGTGTGAAGTAAACAAATGTGATATTCATTGGAAAAGGAAAAATAACAATCAACGATGTATTTTTTATTCATTCAAAAAACAAATAATGTAGAGTACACTTTTAAAATGTTAAAAAGTTGATATATCTATATTTTTCTAATCCTTAAATAAACGGGCCTAAATAGTAAATACAATGTAAAAATGTTTTATGATTAACGTTACTTGAAAGTTATATCTTTATAAAATTTGTATTATATCATAGCAATAACATCCTGTCTTATTTAGGAGTATTAATATTTTGGAAAATGTTTCGTATACATCTAAATACCTCTTAGTCAATTTAAGAGAGATATAAATAAATAGAATAATATGATAAATATAAATATATTGATATCGTGAGAAAGAAAAAATGAAACTTTGAATCAGTATTTGAATATGAGAGCTATAATATTTTATAAGTAGTTTTCTTCTATCAGAAGTTAGTGTAGTAAATGTAGATTTGACTGAGAATCAAGTAAGTAGCTATGCATGGTCCAATAATTGTTCTGCGTGGCTCATCAACTACCCCCTAATTACTATGTTGATCAATCAATTGAGTGTTAATTTCAAAGATAACTAGTACTAGTTTTTTTGTTTTCAACTTCATTTGTCAATCCAATAATTAAACGTTACTCCCTCTTGCCCTCAACTTTGAATTAACCAAAATTGATTATTTAGTCTAAGACATATAGTTTTTTTTCATATTGATTTTTAATTTTGACCCACAAAACAATTGAATATATGTTATTTTAATTGGTTCCATTAATTGCAAACAATTAATTTGTCCCATTAGTTCAAATCTTATTATGTCACATAGAAATGATGTCTATACTCAATTGTATAAAATGTCAAAATACAACAGAGTCTAAATTGGATGTCGAAATAACACAACTGATAATTAAATGTGTAGATTTTGGAATCGACTAATTATGCATATATGTAGCTTTAGTTAATTTTGACTCACAAAACAATTAAATACGTGTGATTGTAATTGGTTCCATTAATTTGAAACAATTAAGCAGGATTTATTCATTGCTGGAAGTGATACTTCTGGATCAACAATAGAATGGGCAATGGCAGAACTTCTCCACAATCCTGAAATAATGGAGAAAGCAAGAAATGAATTGATTCAAGTAATTGGTGACAAATCCAACCAAGTCAAAGAATCAGACATTCCAAAACTTCCTTACATCCAATCAATAGTCAAAGAAACACTTAGACTCCATCCACCTGTACCACTTCTCTTACCTTACATTGCAGGAAATGATGTTGAAATCAATGGTTACACAATTCACAAAGGGACCCAAGTTTTGATTAATGCATGGTCTATTGGAAGAAACCCTGAGTTTTGGAATGACCCTTTGTTGTTTCAACCTGAAAGGTTTCTTAATTCCAATGTTGATTTTAAAGGAAGGGATTTTGAGTATTTGCCTTTTGGTGGTGGAAGGAGAATTTGTCCTGGTCTTCCACTTGCTAATAGAATGATTGTTTTAATGTTGGCTTCTTTGTTGCATTCTTTTGAATGGGAGCTTCCAAAAGGTGTTAATCATGACATGCTTGAGCAATATGGAATTACATTGAAGAAGCTTACTCCTCTTTTTGCTGTTCCAATTTCAGTTGTATGAAAATATATACACATGCAGATATAGAGTTGTGTTGGGAAAAAGGCGCTTAAGAATGCATGGTTTGATCTTATCTTGTTTAAGACACCAAATACTAAGTGTAGACACCTCCAATTAGAAGAATGTCTTTGATGTTATATTTGTTGTGTTATGATATAAATGGTTAAGTTTTACATCAATGATAAAAAAAAACTAAATATTGATCATATTAGAGAGATAATTTATATTTCTATTGTATTTTCTTTTAAATACAATAAATTATATAAAGATGGTGTTAACAAATATTCTTAAAGTTAGACCATTTGTTAGCACTTGTTAAATAATTCAAAATTACAAATTTTGAATTAAAAAGAACATATTTTACGTTTAAAGTTTAAAAATATAACTTACAATTCATTTTCAATATAAGTTTTTTATTTTAGTTCTTTATCAAGTGCCTTTAGCATTTTGCTTTACATAAATGTGAAAGTAGTAACTTTAGAATGATACAACAAAATAACCAGAAACAATACATTAATTGGTTATACTTATACATGATACATTATGCATCATTTCACAGTCCAAAACCAGAGCTACTACTAACTTAGTAGAGTCGGGGTACCTATATATAACCTTCTTTTAAGAAATGTATTTGTGTTTTTCAAATATAATTCACGTATTCTTGTATTAATTGTTTTTTACTTAAAACTCCTGATTAACTCGTCTCTTGTGCAGATTGGGAAAAGATGTTGTTGATTAGTTCCTATACAAATTAATTGGTGGATAGTTTATTGGCTTAGTTGCACTTTTGGTCCCCCTATTATAGGTGAAAATTGAAAGTAGTCCCTTCATTTTATTTGTCCCCAGTTTTAGTCCCCAAACAGAATTTAATGCCAAATCATGATGAGTTGTTATTTTTCTAATGATGTGTCAATAAATAGGTGACGTGACAGACGCTTACATTGAATAAACTTATTATTATATTATTTTTGATTAAAAAATATAATTTTTATTTTCAAAAATCATTTTAATAATTGTAAAATATTTTTAAAAATATAATTAAATTGTTAAAATTATATTAAATTAAAATAAATTTGCAGAACCCTAACAATAATCAAAAGCCCAAATCATTCGAATCACCAAATCATCCAAATCATATGAACATGTTTCAAATTGCCGAAACAATACTAACTTCAGTCCACCTTAAAAGTCAAGTTCTCTATATGATACCATGCTTAAAATAAACAGATAGAATCACTATAGCACAGTTAAATGAAGCAGAAAACAAGAAACAACGTCGTTCAACAATTCAGTGAACATACAGATTTCAAGGCTGTTTTGATGAACTTCTTCCATTTTATTTTGCTGTTGACAACACTTGTACAGTGAGGTGCTACTATCTCTTCTTTCTTCAACTTCTTCTCTCCTGCCTTCTCTCCCTGAATTACTTCCCTGTTTTCCGCATTAACAGAAGTATCATTCTTGCATTTTTTAATAAGGTCACCCTCTAATGCTTCAACTTTCCTCTTTTTCTTCTCTGACGAAACTTCGTTCCCTGGTTTCAAGTTATTTTGTTCAGAAGACTCTTGCGATTTCGGAAGCTCCACATTTTTGTCATTACTTGTCGTACCATTAGAAGCGGTCTCCACTGCACCCTTTGCATCAGGGGCAGAATTATTGGTCTGGACTGGTTGTTGCTGCGAAGCATGGAATGCTCGGGCTTTTGCCCTGTGTTTCTTTCCATCAGCATGGAGAAGAAGCGCTTGCTTACTTGTAGCTTTTGTATTGCAGAGACTACAAGGCGCAAATAAGAAGGGCTTAAGGGTTCAAAGATTTGGGGCTTTAGCTTGAAACATGTTCATATGATTTGGATGATTTGGGGCTTATGATTATTGTTAGGGTTCTGCAAATTTATTTTAATTTAATATAATTTTAACAATTTAATTATATTTTTAAAAATATTTCACAATTATTAAAATGATTTTTGAAAATAAAAATTATATTTTTTAATCAAAAATAATATAATAATAAGTTTATTCCACGTAAGTGCCTGCCACGTCACCTATTTATTGACACGTCACTAAAAAAATGACAACTCATCCTGATTTGGCATTAAATTCAGTTTGGGGGACTAAAACTGGGGACAAACAAAATGAGGGGACTACTTTCAATTTTCACCTATAATAGGGGGACCAAAAGTGCAATTAAGCCTAGTTTATTAAATGAGAGGAATGAGAAATTGAATCTCAATAACAATAAAAGTAATATTATAAGACAAAAATAGTTCAAATAGTTCACAAATTTAATGCCATTTTTATATAAAATTTGAGAAGTTAACTTAAAATTTTGTTTGAACATTTTAAAAATAAACAGAGTAGAATACAATGAAATGGAGCCTAAATTTTATTTCTTTGTGTAGAAAGAGAACATAATAAAATGAGATATAATATTTTTACTTTTTTTTACGTTTATTTAAAATATATCATGTAAAACATATCATTTCTATGATTTTGCACTAATCTTTCACGCAACTCCTATAATGCTCCATCATGATTCATGATGAATCAACACCAATCTTCTATTTGTCAAAAAATAGAAGTGGCACCCATGTTGATGTCAACATCCAATTTGCCAAAACACGGTTCACTAATGCCAATCAATCAAGCAATTTGATTTCCATAAAATATACATAAGCAATCAAAAAGTGGTTAAAAGGCTCTAATAAATCATAATCATAACCATGGCACTCAAAGATAATTTATAAAAAAAATATTATAACAAACAAAAATTATAATCAAATCGATCCAAAGAGTAAAATATGGCTTATAGAGTATGAATTGAGTGGACGGATAAATCAACTCTTACAAAATTAATTTATAAAGTAGGAATTACTTATAAAAAACACATACTGAAAACATATTAAATATTTATTTGGTCACCAATATTAATAAATATTATTTGAGCATATACATATAAGAATATATACCATTTAATTATTTTAAAAATACACATTATTTTATTCTTTCATCATTTATTTTTATTTGTTTGTGTGTGCGGATAAAAAAAAATTATTTGGAGTTGTGACGATTAAAGTTTTTATCATCTCAATCAATAAGAGATTTCTCAATAGATAGAAATGTCAATCATCATGTATATAAGAATCACCCATGTGCCTACAAAAAGTTGACATGTGAGAGATCCGTTTGGGCTTAGATTTTCTCTCTGCCACATGTAAGGGTAGGCCAGCCGATTGACTGGTTGGCCCATTAGAAAGTAGTTTTTAGAAAATTTTACCATCTATCTCAATATTTATACTCTATCCTCACATTTTATATAAACTATTTATTTTATTTTTTCTATTTACTTTAAAAAAAAATAAAATTATTCTGCTAAATTTAATTGGAGTTTCGGAAAATTTAAAAAAAAAAATTGAAACACATCTTTTAAAAAAATTTAAAATATGTATCAAAAAATTTTAAAAAAATTATCACGTTGTTTACCGAAAAATTTAAAAAAAAAAAATTTGATACACAAAAAACATATTTATGTACTGAAAAACTTTAAAAAAAAAATTCCGTATACAAATATGTTTTAATAGAGTTTAGGATTTAAATCCGAACTTTTGAAGTTTTTCGGTACACAGATATATTTTTTGTATACAGGAAAACTTTTAAAACTAATAAGTTTAAAACTAATTTTTATTACATCATATTATTCAATATATCATAATTTTGAAATTAATAAGTTTGAACGAATAATCTGATGCTAAGCTCGTATTTTAAATTCCTCCAGCTGCTAATATAAAAATAAAGTGGTGAGATAAAATCTCAATAAACTCTGAAAATAAATGGAATGGTAATTTAAAAAAAAAAACTTTCATAAATATGCATAAAAATATGAAATTATGATGAAGCTCTTAACTAAAATCATTATTTCATTGTGATTTTGAAATATATGCATGACCTTAAATATTTTTCTATAAACAAGGAAATGTCGTCAAATATCTTGATGCGGGTCACTAAGAAAACTGAGTCTTGATTGGTAAAGATGGTCTGACCAAACTCTAACCACCGTCTTGATTGTTCTCCTTTATTTGTTGCTCCATACTTGGAACAAACCTGAATGTCACACTGTGAATAAGCTCATGCATGCTTTGATTAATGATAATGTAATGCATTTGAGATGTTATGTGTGCAATGCATTGATAATATTATATTTGAAATGGATCATTACTCCATAAAACTTATAATAACTTAACAATATATTGAAAATCAAGGGAAAATTAAATCCTAAGTCCCTAAGCATAGCTGAAACTAGAGGCATACTTAGTTAGAGGCATAACTCGTGACAGATGTGGTGCATCTTTGAATAGCATATCAAAGGCAACATGACCAGAGACAAACTATAACCAGAGGCAACATGACCAAAACTTTAGGTCAGAGACATCATAATCAGAGTCAGAGGATATGTGACCAAGCACAGAGTCAAATGATATGTGTCTAGAGGTAGAATCAAAGGATACATATTCAGAGGCATAATCAGAAGATAAATGTCCAGATGTAGAATTACAGGATACATGTCTAGAGGAAGAATTAAAGAAAATATGTTATGAGGTAAAATCAGAGGATACATGTCCAAAGGTAGAATTAGGTGATACATGTCTGAGGCAACTTGATCATAGTGTTTTGGTTCAGAGGGAAGACAATTGGGAAACAATAAAGGCAAAATGGAAGGAGAAAGTCGAAAGCAAGGCAGAAGAAGAAAAAACAGAAGGCAAAGTAGAGGACTATTATCATATGCAAAATTGAAACATTTCACCAAAGACAAAAATAGAAGGAGAAATCAGAGGTAGAAATACTAAGAGTTGAAAAACAGTATCAGAGGCAACATGCCCAGAAATTTAAGTTAATCATCAGAGGTATAATGCTTAAAATCACGAGTTATGAACCATAGGCCGCAATATAGGCAATAATTATCATAGGTGAAAATACTTAGGTTTTTAAAACAACAACCAGAGGCAAAAACCTCAAAGTTACAAAATAACACCCAAAAGTAAAACTACATAGGCGAGGGTGAAAGAGCATCCAAGACATACTCATTTGCCTTCAGTGATAGGATTCACACATTAAAACTATAATTCTTTACTTGAAATCATGGGAGTTCCTAAATTTTCAATACAACAATCATGCAATGATCAAACAAACAACATGCATGACATTTTAAAATCATTTGGGTGCAATTTCAAATCATCTATATACTAAAAATGTCATTTCCTCACACTCTAAGTTCTTCTAACATGTAATACCCCTAAAACAGTTTATGACAAGAAGTAAAGAATTTCAGTGAATGAATTCCCATAACCCTCGTGCTAAAAGAAGTTAATGTAATCAAACTCACATAAATGACACTAAAGAAGAATAAGATTTTGGTCCATAGTAGTTACGAGCTCCTCTTGAAGACTGATTTCATACTTCACTTATTTGAGTTGATTTGCAAGGATGAAGAGATGGATAATGCATACAAGGTTGTTGGGCAACTTTGGGGACTTTAGCAAATTTATAGTCTTGGAAGATTTGGAAGAGAAGGAAAAATAGAGAATTTGGAAGATAAGGTGAACACTAGAACAAAATTCCCAAAAAAAGATAAATTTAAGAGAAAGAACAAAATTCTCCTTTTTGTCTCTTGGACATTCTACATATTACCTTTATTACCTTTTTTGTCTATTTCTATTTTAATTAAAATTCTTTATTTCTAAATTAATGTATTAATACTTTGATTATCCTTTACTTTTAAGATACTTTAATTAAATGAGTTATTACATGAGTACAAGGAGATCTGAGTTAGATATCCACCTTCAAAAATAATACTAATAATATTAGCAACGCTAATTACTAGTATTAACCATTATAAATAAAATTGACATTTATTGTAAAAGACAAAACAAAAGTTATTTTGAGATAAATAATATTTTTTCGTCTCTCATATTCAATTTTAAGTATTTTACTTTTGTCTTAAAACTTTGATTCTTTTAGAAAAACAAAATACAATTAATGATATTTTTCATAATCTTAATACTCAAAATCATACATTAAATAAATTTCATTTTTATTTAGTAAATAAATAATAAATTAAATTAAATCTACTTAAATTTATTATTTGTTAATATGCATATTAAAATTTAAAAGAACCAAAGTTAATGGACAGAGGGAGTAGTTACAAACATAAGGTTAATTAAAAAACACCAAGGAATAAATTAATACAATAAATCATATTAAAAGAATAACAAGCACGAAAGTTTACATATAATTGGATTCATTCACTAAAAATATACATATAATTGGTGGGCAATGTGCATGACTTCTGTAAGTTCATATCTCTATTATTTATTTATTAAATTCATGTTTATTTGCCTTCGGTGTAAAAAATGATATGGAATACGAAATCAAGGAAACATACGTGTATCTTTAATTGCTTTGACTCTATGCATTTCAAACTTTCAACCCTGATTAGGTTTACCTTATTGAATTGTTTGGAGTGTTTTTCTCTCTCTCTCTCTCCAATGTTTAGACACTTTATAGTGTCAATCAGGTCAAATATAACTTTATAGTGTGAATCAGAATCAGTCAAATATAAGTGTATATTCTAAGCGAACTTTAATATGAATTTAAAGTAATGATTTCAATTTTTAATTAATATGATAGTATTAAATTAATATAATTGATTATTTTTAAAATAATTTAATATTATTGAAATAATATTAAATTTTTAAAAAAGATGTTTTAATTTTAAAAATAGTAAAAAAAATTTAAAAAATTAATAATTTTTTTTGAAGTCTTTTTATAAAATAATTTTATTTTTTATTTTTTATGAAGGCTTAAAGCTGTTGTCAGCTCTTCAGGCCAGCCGTGGTGAGAACTTTTATGGTATATTTAAAAATTAATATATTTTGGTTTTTTTAAATTAAATAATTAATATTTAAATATCATATTCATTTATAAATAATTTGACTATGTTTTATATTTAACACTATTAAATTTTAATTTTTTTTAATATATTTTAAAATGAAATTTTTTGTTATAATTTTAATTTTAATTATCGAAACAATTTATTTAACTATCAAAATTAAATAAATAAAAATATATCAAAACTATTAATTTAATCAATTTTTATAAATATTAAGTAATATCACATTGAAAAATTAAAAAAAAATTGTTGGTCCGAATATTCAAAGTACTCGTAGACACTCTTTTTTATAATATCTAGAACTTGTCCTTCGTATTTTCTAACATTCATTCAACGTGTATTTATATATATATTCTATATTTTGATTTCATGAAACCATCTAACACATTACATTACGTTTCTCTTCTAAGATGTATTTAAAGTGCATAGCATCCACACATCATATTAGTTAGTTTTAAAATAGTAGCGATTATTATTATTATTGACCACCGACTGCACATAGGAGCTTAGAAGAAGGGTAAACAAGTTGTTTGAAGTTTGGAGAGTGGAGTATTAGAGTATATATTCTTGAATAGCTCATCATGTGCATGTGAGATGAATGGTTGAACAGCGTGCTTCAAGATGTACTACCTCGTCTCCCGCCCTAACACACGCCCTTCTTTCTCGATGATCCGACATTCAAGGGCGCACCCTATTGGCGGATATCGGAACTTGCACTTCGTTCAATGTAATAGTAGATCCGAATATGTTTCATACCTAGGAATGAAAAAACACACACATTCATACATCATTTATCCGCCGCATTGTAAGTATCTCAATAACTAACTTGCACAATTTGTTTCTCTTCTAAATAAACTAAAAATAATTCTAATATGTAATACAAAAATTATTTGCGGATAAATATTGTTTGTGAATAAAAAATTAATCAATATTTTTTAAAATTGTCAATATAAAAAAAACAATTATAATACACTAATAATATTTTTTTATAATATTTGATCATACACAAGATAAATATTTATTATTAATTAATTAATTAAAATTAATAATTTTCATATTTTTTACATCAAAATGGTATTAATTATAATTTAATATAAAAACCGTATATGCGAGTGAAACAATTTTTTTTTTTATTATGTAGTAACCAAAATCACATTTCTTGCATTTTTCAGAGAGTAAAATGATTTTTATTTTATTTTATCAGGATTAAAACTAAATTTCATAAATTTTGTAGAGATTAAATTTAAAATCATTAAACAATCAACCGTTAAAATATTAACGGTACTAAACATTAATAACTATTACGAAAACATTTGCATTTAGCAAGAATTTAAACTAAAATAATTTATTTTGAAATGGCTAAAATCAAACTTCTAACATTTTGTAAAGAGTAATTGGATACTTAAGCCCAAAATTTTGAAGTGAATTGCCTTTTGGAAAGGGAAGACCATTTCTATGGCGAGTCGTCAAGTGTTAATAAAATTAATTAATGACTCAAACTCTTCCTACTTATTGTATATTTTTGTGCACTTCCTCCCAAATACCTTGAATGATGAGATTGAAAATATATATGTTAAATTCGTTTTGATGGGATAAGGGTAATCATAATTCTAGAGGAATCAGATAGCTTAATTGGGATAAGTTAACTATCCCAAAAATGTATGGTGGTTTTGGGTTTCTTCAATTATATGTTTTCAACCTATAGTCATGATTGGTAAACTAGTTTAGAAATTCATTAATGAATGCACTAGTCTCGCGAGTATTTTGAGCGAAGTATTTTCTAAATTTCTCCACTGGTCAAAATCCATCTTATGTTTAGTGTAGCATTCGGACAACCCATGCTATTTTACGTCTTGGCCTGCTTTGACTTATTGGTTCTAAAGACTCGGAGTATTACTCGAGTGAATGACAATTATCATAACGGAATTAACACCTGTAATTGAATATTTGATTCAATAAATTCCTTATTTTGGATATTATTTTATTTATGTGTATCGGATATTGAGTGTAGACGCATTTTTTAATTGGATTTAAATTAATTTATTAAATCATAAAAACCTAACTTCTTATATTAGACTCAACCTCCGTTCCTCTTGATCGAATGTTAAGAAATAAAAAAAAAAAATTAACTATCATGTTTATCACAATTAAAATAAAAAATGCCACTTCTACTAGAATATTAAAGTAGCCAAAGCAAATAACAAGAAAGATAAAAATGGCGTTTTATTCTCCGCACGTACCTGTAACCCTATTTGCACGCAACAGGTATTTTTCCCTTCTAAAAAGGATAAAACTGTCCTTTAAGAATAACATAGTAATTTATAGAAAAAAATTATGAATCACCATTTATACTTATTAAATTCCTAAAGACCGATGAAACTTTAGACTTTGTTTTCTTCAAAAAGAAAACTTTAGACTATGTTCGTCAACCAACACGTTACCAGCTTCTTTTTTATGAGGAGGGGTAAGCCCCAAGAACAAAAACTAAAAACCTAAGAGTCTAGAGAAAAGACAACAATACCTCTATCTATCAATATGGTTAAAGAAACAAAGTCATGCATTAAATTAAATATGATATCTTTATTGACCAAATAAATGACAAATTTAACAAAAGGATCGGTTATATTTTAGTCTGACTTAATCTTTAAGTTATTTAATCATTTAACCATCTTCCAATAATATATTCGGCACAAAAAATTTAAATCTGACTTAGTCTTTAAATTATTTAACCATCTCCCAATAATATACTCGACACATTTTATGAAAATGTAAAATTCTACGATAATAATAGAATATGTTACAATATAAGAAGAATAACCAAAAAAGAAAGCTTCATTGTTACCACACCCTCACAACCAGTTTTACCATTAAGATGAGACACATCATAGTTGAGAATCATTCACCATTCGGAAGGTTGTATGATTCATATTGTTCATATTCAAGGTGACGCTAAGGGCTTACTAGCTTATAAAATATATCTTACTGTGTATACATTGCAGCTCTCATGAATTTATAGTGTTTTTTAGTTGCTACTTTAGTTTACAGTGTATCCATTTTTTCACATTTTTATTTTTGTTGTCTTATTCTTTAAAAAAAATTTCATTATCCAAAAAACGTTGTAGCAAATAGATAAAATATTTAAAATATATTTTTTAAGATAGACTACTTAAACTAATTTTTTTAATTAAAGTTTTATTTTTAAAACTCTTTTTTAAAAATATTATAAGAAAAAATACTATAAAAACAATTTTTTTTAAAAAAATCATAAACAAATAGAATCATCGTCCCCTCTCCTAAATTTATTTATTATAAGAAACTTTTCCATCTCTACCTTATGAATAAGATTCATTAAAGTTGATCGATTTACAAAAGACTAATTGTTTAAATTAATTCATGGTTTTCAATTTCAAAAGACTATATTATTATTTTTGTAATTGAGGATTAAATTATTCATACCCCTATAATTATGATGATTCACACTATAGTATATTCAAATATCTTCAAACTCACCCTACCATGCTACCCCAAAACCTCAATTTCATGCATGCACACAACTATATATACCAGCCTTCCTCGCCTCTCCTTACAACATCAACCCTCCAAATTCCCATTTTTCTCTTTCTATATATCTCTTTTACATCCTCTGTTTTCATTCCCCTGTCCACCAATATCTAATGGACTTCCCTTCATCATCATTAGAAACATGGTGGATGTTTATACTTCCAACCATGACATCACAAATCAACATACTTAACAATCTCCTCTTGACAATCCTAATTGCACTTATCTCCATTACATTTCTAACATGTACTATCCCAAAAGGAGGCATAGCTTGGAAAAATGGAAAAAACCAAATGGGTCAAATCCCTATACAAGGACCAAAAGGTCTTCCAATATTTGGAATCTTACTCACCTTAAATAATAACCTACCTCACCGTACACTTGCTTCATTAGCTTCCACACTATCAACCACAAAACAACTCATGGCCTTTAGTTTAGGCTCAACCCCTGCAGTTATCACCTCAAACCCTAACATAGCACGTGAAATATTGAACTCACCCCATTTTTCAAATCGTCCAATTAAACAATCCGCTAAAAGTCTTATGTTTAGTCGTGCCATCGGTTTCGCACCAAATGGCACATATTGGCGTTTACTACGTAGAATTTCATCAAATCATCTATTTTCTTCAAGGCGCATTGTAGCCCACGAAGAAGGTCGTAGGCTAGATTGCGCTATTATCCTAAGCTCTATAGCTTATGAACAATCCAAACATGGCTTTGTTTGTTTAAGAAAACACCTTCAAGATGCAGCTCTTAACAACATTATGGGCACCGTTTTCGGAAGAAGGTTATATAATCGAGAACAGTGTGACGTTAAAGAGTTGCATGAGATGGTAAGGGAAGGGTTTGAGCTTTTAGGAGCTTTTAATTGGTGTGATTATGTGTCTTGGATTAGCTTGTTTTATGATCCTTATTGTATTC
This sequence comes from Cicer judaicum, assembly GCA_037974835.1. Classification (NCBI taxonomy): domain Eukaryota; kingdom Viridiplantae; phylum Streptophyta; class Magnoliopsida; order Fabales; family Fabaceae; genus Cicer; species Cicer judaicum. The sequence goes on from JBBPBS010000968.1 coordinate 20,652,343, forward strand.
GTGAAAGGTGTTTGTCTCTTGCTCCTCGTGTTAAGAAATTTGTGAAGAAGGTTTTGGATGAACGTCGAATGACTCCATCTAAGATGATTTCTGATGATTCTGCTTTTGTTGATGTTTTGCTCTCTCTTGAAGGAGATGAGAAGCTCCAAGACGATGACATCATTGCTATTCTATGGGTTTGTGTGCTTTTATCCTTCTACTTTAACACATATTTTTTAACAAGTTTTCTTTTATTAGTCTCGTATAATTTGAGGTGGCCTATACATATATATATATATATATATATATATATATATATATATATATATATATATATAACATTATTAATCAAACCCTACATATGGAGAATTAATTATTTGCTACCACGTGAGAAAAAGTGGATTCTTAAAAGGCATAATATAAAATTTAAATAGATTAAAAACAATTAAATATAAAAAAACCGAGGTGATTTAATTTGGTTGTTGCTACTTTTACACAATAAAACTTTAGAGTAAGAGGCAGTTGTCACTTAATAAACTACCTGGATAATATGGGTAAACCATATAGAGAAGAAGCTAATGAATAATTATATATAAATAAAAAAAGGGCAACAATTATAACACCAAATTTTTTATTGCATTGTAATATGAAACTTTAAAAAATTATTTTAATTAAGGGAAACTTTGAGGTTTATTTGATATATCTAATTACACATAAATATTTTAGAGATTATATTCTAATCTAAAAAATTAGACCTTTAATAAAAAAAATGCTAAAAACTAAAAAAAAAATTATAAATATATAATATCAAAAACATGTAAATAATATCAATAACATAAAAACTTTGTAAATAATATCGAAAATAAGATTCTATAATTTTTGTCAAAAAATATAGACCATTTTTTTCTTTCTAAAATTTGGTTATGTTTCTAAATTTTAGGGTTTTTTTTTTTTGTTTCTAAGTCTACAGTGCAAGGATGAATCTTTCTCTCTTAGTATTTTTTAGACCATATTGTATTCTTAAAAATTAAAATTAAAATTGGATCTTGTGCGGGTTGGTATCTTCCTTGGATATAGCTGGTTAATTTTTATTTATAATTATTTCTTTTGAAAAACTTAATATTGCAAACTATTAGCAACACAAATAAAATTTGATGTTAGAGGTCAACCGATCCCATAATTGAACTAAGATCATATTAGAGATCCCAAATCTTTATATTTGTGACAAAATTTAAAATACTAGCAATCTCTTCATTGGACAGTAAATATTATGTTGACAAAAAAATATTTTAAATAAATATCATTTTTAATATAATATTAAGTTTTTTTTTCAATCATACATCTTAATTAATATCATTATGTTAAAAATATTATATTTTACTTTATATTTATAATAGTAAAAATCTCACTAATTATTATTAAAGATGATTTGATGAAATTACTATACTATTTTTTATTTAAAATCATTTTTTTAATACATATAAAATGAACAAAAATTATACTCATATTGTTGTACAGAGGAAATATTTATTATTCACTAAAATGAGAAAGAATGACTTCTATATAACAAAAAAACGAAAAAGAAAGTCATGACTTTCAAAGAGAGAAATACTTTTTTTAATAACTCAAATATGTTTTCGTTAGTGGATGACCAAAATGTAAACAATACGAAAAATTTGCACGTGACCCAATCCTATGATAGTCATGGGTTTTAGTGTTTTGTGAAACGCACTCTTTGTTTGCATGTATCAAGATGTGTATGTTTGTCAACTTGCATATTTAAATTTCGTCAAACAAAAAATGTATATTTAAACATAAATGTACATGAAATTGTTTTATCTTAATATGAACCTCTCTCAATGTAAGATACTCAACAAAACTTCAGATCAATGTCTAAGAATTCACATTATAAAAATTGTGGATAACATCAATTAAATTAAATTGAGTCATGTGTACTCCATCAAATTTAAAAAAATTAAAATTTAATTTAAAACAAATAAATATAAAAATTACATGTTATTAAATAATTGGATGTTAGTAATATACTAAAGAAACTTTAGTATATGTAATTGATTTTAATCAGTCGTTATCCACAATTTTCAAAGTAAACATTTTCTTTTGACTAATTTTTAAAAGCTAACATAATCCTTATCAATAGTAAGTTGACTAGTTGTGTTTACACTTGATAGGAGATGATATTTCGTGGCACGGATACAACAGCACTTCTTACTGAGTGGATAATGGCAGAGCTTGTTTTGAACCAAAACATCCAAACAAGGCTTCGAGAAGAGATTGACAACGTTGTGGGAAACAAACACAATGTTACAGATGCTGATGTCACCAAAATGCCATACCTCGAAGCAATTATAAAAGAAACATTGCGACTTCATCCAATTGGGCCTCTCCTTTCGTGGGCCCGTTTATCCACATCAGATGTCCAACTCAGCAACGGGATGGTGGTCCCAGCCAACACAACTACAATGGTCAACATGTGGGCCATAACCCACGATCCAAATGTTTGGGCTGACCCATTGGTGTTCAAGCCAGAGAGGTTTTTGAAGAGTGAAGGGGGTGTTGAAGTGGATGTGAGGGGTGTGGATCTAAGGCTTGCACCTTTTGGTGCTGGTCGTAGGGTTTGCCCTGGTAAGAACCTAGGCCTTGTGACTGTGAGTCTTTGGGTGGCTACGTTGGTCCACAAGTTTCAATGGTTTCAAAATAGTGCTAACCCTGTTGACCTCACTGAGGTGCTCAAGTTATCATGTGAAATGAAGAACCCTCTCCAAGTTGTGGCTATTCCTATAGACTTGGTTTAAGTCTAAGAATTTTTATATATTTAGAATTAAAAGACAGTGTTTTAATGAAATAAAATAATTTTTAAAATTTGGCATGGATTTTTTGCAATCAATTTTATGATAAACTTATACTTGCAAACAATTAAATTAAGAGATTAAAAAAAATCTTAATCTAATTGTATTTAGTCGAAGGCATCATAAATAGGTGGCAAAAGATCTATTTTGTCCAAAGTTGTTCCATAGTGATGATAGAGTATTTATTTTTAGTTTTTATTATGTGTGGTGGTGTAACAATTTGTTACTACTAATTAAATAACTAGGCATTTTTTTTTGCCTCCACCTTGTATGCATGTGAGATAAACATCCTTTGTAATATATATATAGCTCTTTTTTGACACTATAACTTTTATGACAATATCTTTAGTATAGCAAAAAAAAGTATGAGGATATTTTTATAGTTTTTCTTTCTATTTCTCGTTATAAAATATAAAATATAAGTAGGCAATTTGGAGTTATATACTTCTTCCATCTTACAAATAAGTTCAACTTTTTTATTTAAATTTATCACGATTTATCTTACATTTTGGTATTATTAAGACATGCATGGAAGGAAAGTTCAACACAACACATCGAAATCTATAATATTTGACACTCAATTGTCTTTTCATACTAATTCTCGCACATTACATTAATCACATGGATCCATGTTGGAGAACAATTTAATTTCGACAGCCAACAATAACAACAAGAAAAAGACAAATGTTGACTATCATTTGTATCAAGCGAAGATAAATTATCGTATAATACATTCAATATTCGTTATAATACACTTCAGCCAGCTATCTCAATACTTAATATAATGTATCAACAAAGCTTCTAAATTTTAAACTTTGAGAATGCATATATTATCTTAAATCAAATATTCAACCGGACTCAAGGTGGTAGTAATTATTCTGCAGCACTTTCCTCCTCAACATCCTCAAGAACACTTATTATGGGACGTGGATATATATTTGGAATTAAATCATTAAATGTGCATAGATAAATAAATTTTTGTTTATATTAATTAATTTATCTATCACATAATGAATGACACAGTTGTCCATTTCACACTGTACTCAAGGTTCTACCTTAGTCATAGTAATTTAGTCATGCAACTCTAAGGTACTGAATTAAAATCCTCGTCAAAAATTTTGTAAAATGATTATTGTTGTGCACTTTGATTAATATAAATTTTCCTTTTTTAACATTATTTTAAAATAATAATAAAATTGACAATTTCACATCGATATTATAAGTGAATAAATGAAAGAAATATAAAATTATGTTATTAAAATAGTTTTATGAAGTATTAGTGCATTCACTGTAACCATTGATAAGAAGTAAAAAATATTATATTGAAAGTTATGTACATTATTAATTAATATTAATTAAACAAAATACGTGAGGTTCCTTATTTTAATTTCATTCGAAATTTAGTCTTTTATCTTTCTGGATCGATTTAATCTTTTTATATTTTAAAATATTAATAATATTATTATTTTTTATATAAATCTAAAAAATTCAATGTAATATTCAATGATACATTATTCCATTTCTTTTAATATATTTTCTG
>JBBPBS010000968.1:20662377-20738801 GCA_037974835.1 Cicer judaicum
GATTGTTAATTGTTAATAATTAAATAATTTTTTTTAGAATTTTTTAAAACAAAAAAAAATGTAATTTAATTTCTTTTCATATATTTTTAAAGTAAAAAATTATTAAAGTGATATTATTTAATTTAAAATTAAATATACATTCTACATCACTATAATTTCTATATCATCACGTACAAATCACCAAATTACAACTCAATAGTACACTTGATCTTATTGGTGAGAATATTTTAATATGTAATCATTCGATTGGTAATATCAAATAAAGATTCTCTAACTTTCGTTTTTCTACCTTTATTTTTATCTATCTCTTAATTTGTTTATCTCGTATGTATTTTTCTCCATTTTAAATATCACAATCTTTTATATTTTTTTATTTTTTTTTTGTCTAAAATCACTTTACTTTTTCTTCCAAAAATGATTGAAGATCCAAATTCACCTAAATAATGAGTTTGAGTAATTTAATATTTTTCCATGTTTATAATTTTTTTACTCAACCATGGTTAATAATTGATTTAAATAAAATTAAACTTTATTATTCACAGCCACATTTTATTCACAACTTAAGCAAAACTTAAATTTTATTAAAATTCAATGTTTTTCCTGTAATTAAATGAGATAAGGGGTAGTTCAAATTTTAAATCAAATTAACAATAGCACATTCAAATTATAAATACCTGAATAATTATTTAAGCTATTAATTTTGGTTTAAGATAGTTACAGAAATGTCGAACAACGTAAGTACAAGACAAATTTCAAATTACAGCGGTGAAAAGTTATTATGTTCTGGACAATAATTGAAATAGTTTTCTTGACAATTAATTTGGGACAAACGATCGATATGAAAGCTGTTTTTTTTTTTTACTCAACGAAAACTGTTAAAACATATGAAAATCCAAGTAGTTAAAATGGTAGAAGTTTCTAGACCCAAAAAACAATGGTACACGTTTCTCTGGATAAAATTAACACTTTTAATTGGTTAAACAATTCGAATGTTAATGTCAATTAAAAAGATTGATGTTTAATTTTTCGGTATATATATACATTACACACACTACAATAATATGATTTTTTTTAAGAAATTTAAATTATTTGCAGCAAATCATAAAATTACCACGAAAAGACAAAATGGGGACTTTATATAATTAACCTAATCTATATAGATAATTATATAATATAGTATGAATGTTGACCACAAATTCACTATAGGTTTCTCTTCTTAAATCACAACTACTAAATATTATATTATATATCAAGGGCTAAATATATCCATTTCCCCATCATAGACAAATAAACCAATATAGCCACCTTAAAAGTCGCATATATAATTTAGACTACTTAAGAACAACCAAGAGCACCACCGAATCTAATCTAATTGATGTGTAGTGTGTAAGAGTCGTAAATCTAATCTAATTGATTTCACTAAAAAACAACCAACAATAAATTAAGCATGCAATATTATATACATAGCAAGTCCTGAACGTTGAGACTAATTAATATGTCTAATTAAACCTGCAAAAAATAACAACAATTTCATTATTATACTAATAATTAAGAAGTAATTTCATACGATGTATCATAAGTGTAAATTAATTTTAATTTTACACTAATATCATATTTCATAATCCATTTTAAAATAACCAACACAAAATTTTGAAATTGAATAGTATGAAAATTACGTTAAAAAACAATGATGGAGCAAAAACTATATATTAAACATTTCAAAAAATATCGTGGAAGTGTTGTAACTTACACTAGTAGTTGTTCACGGCTCAACCAAAGACAAAGAAAGAAATGGAGTTTGAGATTTGAGATGTGGAGAGAAACTTACTGGTTACTAATTAACATATGAGAAGTTGAGATTAATTATGTTGAGGGGGTGGACCTGATGTAAGTGGAGGCCTTCGAGGACCACCCCTTGCCACTGATCTTGCATTCTGCACACAGTGTAATAAAACGATATATAACACTCTTTTAAGGTTTTTATCACTAATATTATAATTAAATAAGTTTTCAGTTTATAAAATATTAAAATTTATATTTTTAGTTTTTATTAAAAAATTCAAACAAAAAAAAAGTTACTTTCTTTTTATCTTTTATGTTAATAAGTTTTTGTAAAAATTTGATATTTTTGTAAAAATTTGATGTTTTTGTAAAAATTTGATATTTTTAGTCCTCAAATAAATTTCTGTAAAATCAAAATAACGAGTAAAAATAAATAAAAATTTTTTATGAGCTACACTTCAAAAAATTTAATTTTACATGAACTAAAACATATTTAACTCATAATATTAATAAAAAAAAAAAGTTAGCTTAATTAATGAGGTTAAGTTTGGCTTTGGAGAAAAAGCTAGAATATTTACATACAAGGGTTTGAGTAGCTGTGGATGGTGGATCTGCAACACTTTCTTGGGAGCTTTTGTCACTGCTGCTTGAAGGGTTGTTATCTTCTGAGGCTGCAATAGGAGATGCACATGCAAGAGGTTTGAGCAATGATGTTGATGATGAGTTTTCCTCTTCTTTCATTTCTGTTGACTTATCAATACCTAAACATTTCAACAAAGTGTTGAGTACTTCTCCAAGACAATAACATGGATGGTAAACAAAGAAAATCATTGTTTTCCCTTCTTTCTTAGCTGGTAACCTCTCCATAGTTTTTTCCACGTTTCTCATTTACCAATCTCTAGTGTTTATCAATGTTTGTTTCTGTTCCTTTCCCATAAAATAGCTTTTATATATAAGCTTTTTATTTTGTTGAGATTTTATCATTAATAGCAAAATGTGCAAGAATATAAATATATAATATGATAATATTATATCAATATATGTAAATCATATATTTTTGGTAAAGAAGGTAATTAAGAAATTTCTATTTTATAAAGGTAATCAATGTGGGAAGGAAAGTCATTAAGTTTTGTACTATATAAAAGGACCATTAAGAAATAAATCAACTTTTGTTGATAAAAACAAAAATCAATATCCAAGTAATTGAATATATAAGTAATTAATAAAATATATTTAAATAAAATTCTAATTTAAATAGTTAATAAACTTTAAGTTAAATATAAATATCATTTAGAAGAAGACCAAAATATGAAAACAATTTTAACTATAACATCTGTGTCGGTTTTGTCGCGTTGTGTTTTGAATTGTAAGCGGCAGGTTACAAGTTACAACATTGGACCGCCAGAATGAATTATGTATATATTTGAAACATTTAAAAAAAGAAAGTGCAAGTGAGTGTGACTGTATTCTCTACATTTTGCAGGTAGAACTTCTTAGTCTCAATTAATGCTGCCAAACACAAAGAATTCAAGTTATAAAAGCAATGCCACCAACTCCACCTATGGTGTCCAATAATATAACTATTCAAAATAAGGTCCTCCTTCAAAAAATTTACATATTAACTATGGCGATTATTTTTAGTAGACAGTGTTTAAATATACTAAAAATTTATAATAATTGGTGATACTTGTTAGAAGTAGAAATTTATAATTTTATCAGTTTATTTAGTTAAGATTGTAAATTGATTAATGTTGGTTTGAAATTTATATTAAGAAAACAGATATTTTTAACTGTACACACCATGAAGAGAGTGGAAACCGACAAAAGGGAGAAGTAAAATCACAAATCATAGAATCATAACACTAGCGAGTATTAAGATTACACTATTTCTAATACTCATATGGACTTATAAATTACGTGTCTGATAGATTCATATATACTGTTATAAGATAAATAGTTATATCTATATTTATTAAAAAAATTAATTAAATATAAATAACTTTTTAGTTTTTTTTAATATGATTTAAATTTATTAAATTATCTTTTTAAATGTTAAACCAACTATCAATATTAAGTAAAAGTATATTAAAAATATTAACATTAAACATGTCATAAATAATTAACTTTTATTCACAATATTAATCAGACGGAGTATATATATATATAACAACATATATAAATATAAGTAAGATATTAACATGAGTCTTTTTAAAAGAATGGGGAAAAGAAGGAGAATATAGAGAGAAAGAATCCAGGGGATTAAAGAGAAAATGTATGAGTGAGAGATATAGTGGCGTTGTTTTACTTAGATCAAGTTAGCTTATGTGTGAATGATTACGAATTGTAATATATTTGTATAATAGACAAACTATAAAATCAATCGGTTCACAAACTATACAAATATATTAAAAAAAATAACTTTCTTTTTTAAATAAACAAAAAAATAACTTTTTTTTTTAAATAAATCAATGTTGTGTTTTAGAAGAAAGACCAATCAAACAGTCAAATTTATAGAGAGAAAATAAAATATAATAGATTATACAACCTCTTTTACTTTTTACATTATAATTTTTTAAACAATAATAATATTTTTCACTATTTACTTACTATACAAAAATTTAGAAAAAAATAATAATTATTTTCTTAGATTTATTCTGTCGTTCTCTTATAATAAATTAAATAAAATATATTCAATGTCCTCAATTCTCACGTCAATCTAAAACTATTTCTTACCTCGTTATCTTTTCTGACGATCAAACATGCCAAAAGGTATGGGAAAAATATCAACATTTTTTCTGTCAAGCCAACTTTGTGAGTCTTTTTAATTAATAAGGTAAGTTTTATAAATACAATTTGCATATTTGCACCGCCTAATAATAGTTTTTCAAACAATTAGTATATGGGCTTGAAACCATAAGATATCAGTTGATAAATACAGGGCCAAACTAAACTTAGGCAATCACCCAGGATGGCCCGTTAATTTTTTTTTACGTCAGGCCCATTATATTTTAAACTTCATACATTGCTATATAACTTTATAACAAAAAATTCCCTAAAAATAGTTTATAACTAAAAATAAAATTTACTCTTGCCTCCACAATTCCTAAAAAATTTCAGATTGTCCCTGAAAAATTCTCTTGATCAAGAGATTCTAGATGTGTTTAGAAAAACTTAAATTAAAATTTTAAAAAATTCAATTTAGATAGGTCGGAATATTGATAAGTTTGTGTTTTATAAAATATAAATATATTCTAAGAAATTTAAATTTTTCAAAACACTCCAAGAACAATTAAATTAGAGCTTGTTGGTACAATACTTTTTAATTTTTTTTAATATTTCAAAAATCTTTTGTTAAAATTGTCGGTTTTTCTTTTTCTTCATATTTTTCATTAAAAAAATGTAAAAGGAAGGGTTTGAGTAAAATATAGGAGTTCGAATATAATCAACGATAGGGGTAAATTTCTATTTTTCAGTACACAAACTACAATTACTATCACAAACTTTATGACTAATGAACCGGCATTTTGTATTTAGCAGCAAAATGAGACTACGACAAAATTATTTTGAAATACAACTTTATGAGTAGCCCAAAAGCATTCAATAAAAAAGGCCCAAAACATTATGAAAAAATATACAAGCAACCTTTTCCTTTATTTAATCAGAAATTAAAGTAAAATACACAATGAAGATTATTAAAGCATGTAATATTAGTAATTTCTTTAGTTTAGTTTATATCTTTTGTCTCTAAAATTCACATCTAACTTTAATATTAGTAATAATAATAATAATAATTAAAAAAAAATAATAGTAGTAGTAATAATAAGTACCTAAAAAAATAATAGAGAAACGCAAAATAACACGTGTGAAGATGTGAGTGATATGGATCGGGCCCAAACCTAAATTATATAATCCGTCCATCTTAAAAACGAAATCCAAATGGACAAAAAAATCGACCAAAAAGAAAAGACAATTGGCCCCTCATCAACAAATGTCTGATGAATGCGACCATTTGGTTTTTTCTTCACCACAAACCAATTGTCATGCATGAAGTTCCAATCCAAATAAAAAATGAAAGAAAAGCGCACACGTGGGACTGGGAAAGTACCCCTCAACCAATTCGGACACTTACATAAAAGTCAAAATTTAATGGGTTTTGATATTATTATTGGATTAAATGTAATCTTGATTTATATTTTGGTTGATTCATCATTTTGATATTTTATTTTTAAAATAAAAATATTGATTTAATGTTTAAAAAATGGTTGAACTTTATTGTTGATGTATTCACTGGCAAAGTTTGGTTTGGATGGGGCCACGGCTAAAAAAAAAAAAAATTATAGTTCGAGTATCTGTTCCTTAAACAAATCTCTTTTTCTCAAAAACCTAAAAGAAAAATTTACTCTATACTCCCATAATTTGCCTTTTACCCCACAAAATATTCAAAATGCTAAAAATATCTTCAATATTTTTTTTACTATTTCACATAGTCTAAAGTTAATTTCTTTTTTTCCACTATTCTATCATTTATGGAGCCGTGAAAAACAAAATCGGTAGGTTCAAGTTTTCTGTTAGTTTCCGGAAAATATTTTAGAAGATTTCCAGTACACATTTTGTTTTCGAAAAACTATTTTTAAGTTTTTCAGTACAGAAGGTTAATATCGGAAAACGTAAAACAAAGTTTTCCGGTACATAAGTGAAAAACTGTGTACTGAAAACCTTCATTCACAAGTCCTCCGGTACAGTAGTTGATTCCGAAAAACTTCATATACAAGTTTTTCGGTACAAACCTATTTTTTAAAATTTATTTTTTAAGTTTTTTGAATTTTATTAATTTTTTAAAATGTTAACGGATATGAATAAACCGTTGTTATTACGGGATAAAACATGCATCGAAACTACAAATATTTCTGACACATATCACGTATGAATAAATATAATTAATAGTAATATTGTAAAAATATATTATTATGATTAATTATAATTTATTTTATTTTAGATATTTAATACAAGGGACGCTGTTGTGAACTGGACAAATGAAATTGATATAAAAAATAAAGTTCCTGTTATAATCAAAATATCATATATAGAGACGAAAGATAAATGAATGAGAAATAAATTAATATTAGGTTGTAAGAAAGACGGAAAATGCAAGTGTGCTGCTAGTTCAACTTGAAGTTCAACAAAAAAGTGTGATTGTCTTTTCAAGCATAGATCAAAACCATTAAAAGATGGTTCAAGATGGACAATTAAAGTAGTTTATGGAATTTACAACCATGAATTATCTGATACTTTGCAGGAGTATGCATTTGTTGGACGGTTAGATGAAGAAGAAAGAAAACATGTTTATGACTTAACAAAATATAATTTGCACCGAGACACATATTACTCTAATTGCAACACCGAGATAAGAGTAATGTTACTAAGATCTCACAAATGTATAAACAGAAAAGTATGATTCGATTGCACGTGAGAGGTAATAAAATAGATATGCAACATTTATTCAAGTTAATTGAAGATGCAAAATATGTGTGTTGCAATAGAAAGCGTGAAGACTTCGATGTTATGAGATATATTTTTGGACACATTCAGATTCAATGAAATTGTTGAATTTGTTACCGATTGTGTTGATTATGGATAATACCTACAAAACCAATAAATATATAATATCGTTATTTAAAATTGTTGGTATGACATCAACAGAGAAGACATTTGTATTTGAGTTGAAATGTGAGCGGGAAGAAAACTTTTGTTGGACATTAGATAGACTAAGAGATTTATTTGTTACACAAAGCAAATTTCCTAAAGTAATTGTGACAGACATAGATCTTGAGTTAATGAATGCAGTTGGTATTGTATTTCCACATGTGTTAGTTTGCTTTGTCGATTTCATATCAACAAAAATATTGGAGCAAAATGCAAGTAATATGTCTTAAAGTATAATCAAGAATAGGTATTGAATTTGTGAAAATACATTATGTATTGCAGTGATGAAAAATAGTATATCATGCGCTTACACGTGTTTGAGCAATCATGTGTCGATAATAACCAGCTCAGTCATCAAAGAAGAGACAAACCTCTCAATCGAAGAAACAACCCTCTCAATCATCTTAATCTTCAAAGCATTTGTTCTGAAGACAATTTTCTGATGTTATTCAGTCATGCATTGTGACATGTTTGATGTGACAGCGGATGGATATTGTGGGTTTTGCACTATTGCTTAAACACTATGAAGAGTGTTGGTCTTTAATCCGCAATAGTTTAGACTATGAGATTGCTTCTCATGTAACTTTATGTGATAGACTGTTCACATCACACATTAAAGAAGTAAGAGATTCCTTGAAGATATCCGATTTAGGTATTCAACTCATGGATAAATGGTTGTCAATGCCTAATATAGGTTACGTGATAGCGACAACATATAATGTTATTCTTGTCACGTGTGGTCAGATATTTTCAATGACTTTATTTCCTATGAGGGATTCACATTCAATATCGACAAAAAAATGATTGCATTTGTTGTATTGGTTTTGTTAACAGAAATCATTGGGTTCCATTAATTATTTTATTCTGTTTTAGTTTTTTGAAATAATCAAATGGATCGTCTTTCTTTCGTAATTATCTTCTTTTGCTTTGTTAATTTATTTAATTTTTGTAGTTAAAGATGAAATATGGATTTCCAATGCTAGACATTGCACCAAGTTGGAAGCAATATCGCACCGATGAAGTAACTTCTCAGGCAATAGCATATATAGGGCATCTACATCACTGGGGGTATTTATTAGGTCGATTGTCACGTGTTACCCAAAATCCATCTAGGAAACTTGTAGATGCTATGTCATTAGATGAAGTATAATGTTTTAAAATTGATACAAAATCACTTATTATTAATTAATTTTAGTTTTTTGTCATTTGATTTCATCTTGTATTTATTTTATTGTTCTTATATTTCATCACATATAATTTAATATACCTCACCAAATCATAGTCTAGTTGAAACATGATGACAGTATCGTGTAAGAACAGACAAATCATAAGATCCTCCAAGATACCGTGTGACCTCATTAGGTCCCTCAGCTCTATCATGCCCCTCCTCCATGTGCTCTCCCTCATAAGTAGGTGCAGCCTCCTCCTGTTCATATACATCCTCCTTCTTGGTCGAATCCTCTCTAAAAGATTCATAGCAGATGATGTAGAAGTATCAGTGTCATATGTAATTCGTATGATTTTGTTGTCTCTTTCTCATGTGCCCACTGAAAAATTAAAGAATTAAAAGAAATAAATCACAATTAGTTATAAAATTACAATTTAATTAATATATATAACTTATGGGGAACTTGAGGTTAAATTTCTCCAGTAACTACCGAAAATGTTAAGCCTCAAGTTTCCCATAACAAATCTCTTTACCAGATAAGTTCAAAAAAAGTTTTCTCGGAAGAGTCTTCTGTATCGGAGAACTTCAAAAAATGTTTTTCAGAAGAGGCTTATGTACCTGAGAACTTCAAACAAGTTTTTCGGAGTGTATCTTGTGTACCGGAAAAGTTGTATTCAAGTTATTCGGAAGTTTTAAAAGAAAAATCCACTCTTGAGTTCCAGAAAGCTTGAAATGAGAAGTGATAAATTTTTCAAGTTTTATTATTTAAATGAGGGCAAAAACTTCATTTCATTATTGATTTGGGAGTATAGGTTTAATTAGGGGGTATGGGGTAAAATTTTCAACCTAAATCTCTTTTCCTCTGTCTTTCAGATCCAGTCTCCGTATTTGTCTCTCTTTTGGTTTTTTGAACGTGAACACAATTCACAATTTCACCCTTTTGTTGTCTCGAGCCGATGATGCCTCGCTTCAGCTCACCTCAGCCGTTTGTCATCAAAACTCCAAAGATTTGGAATTTGTTGATTTCCCTGGTTTGGAATATGTTGATTTGCTGATTTTCCAGATTTGTTGATTTGTTATATTGCTAAATTTTGTTGCATATAATGTGTTTGTGTTTTTGCTGATTTGCTAAATTGTTGGTTGACTGTCTGGAATGATGGTTAAATTGGTAAATTGTTGATTTTAAGATGACTTGCTAAATTGTTGGTTGTCTATTTAAAATGATGGCTAAATTGTTAAATTGTTGATTTTATAATAATTTCCTAAATCTTTGGCCGCTTGTTTACAATGATGGCTAAATTGTTAATTTGCTTATTTTATAATGATTTGCTAAATTGTTGACTGTCTATTTATAATGATGGTTAAATTAGTAAATTGTTGATTTTAGAATGATTTACTAAATTGTTGGCTTCCTGTTTAAAATGATGACTAAATTGTTAAATTATTGATTTTATATTGTTTTACTAAATTGTTGGTTACCTGTTTATAATGATGGCTAAATTGTTATTGCTATATTGATTGATTTAAATTGTTATTACTCTGTTTATTAAACAAGATACATGATAAATTTATAATGATGACCCCTGCTTGCTGATTTTGTTTCCTAAATTATTAATTTTATAAATTTAAAATAAAGAAACATAAATAATAACCGCATGTTTTAAAATACAACTCTTTAAATTTAAATGTAAATATTAATTCTAAAATTATTTAATATTTTACTTTATACTTGTTACAACTTAATTTTTTGCTATATAATATTATTTATATATTTATTTTATCACAATGCATAGATATTTATTTTGGAAATTTTTTCTTTTTATGATTTTACGATTTTTTTATTATAGTTTTGTTTCTTAAACGATCATGTATTAGTATGACAAAGAGAATAATAAGATTTAATTAACATGTAAATATTGTCATGTCATCTATAGTTTGTTAGTTGATTATTCAAGTTATACACTAACAAACGTAAGTTACAATACTAATATTAATATTATTATTATGATTATTATTTGTTGGTGTTCGGCGGGTGTTGAGTTTGATGGATGGATATACAGTATACATGTTATGTGGATTAAATAGGAAAATGTCTCTTTCTGTGAACACCATAAACTTCATGCTTAATGTTTGTCCTCGTGGTTGGAAGCACCACATATATCAAACATTTATTATCCACTCTTCTTTCACTTATGTTAGTAATTAAAAAGATTGATGCTACGTGGCTATTTAAATTTCTTACACGAAAAGGGTGCTGGAATTATTTATTCCAATATGTTTGTTTTAAGCAACTTTTAATAAAAAAATATAATTATACAGAATCGAAATGTCTCTCTCAACCTTTCATTTACTTCCCTCTCTTTCTTCTCCGTCCAAAAAACATAAAAAATTGTTTTGAAGTCAATTTTTTATTTGGAATCTTTGATTAATATCATTTTTTTATCAACATAGTTTTCACATGTATCTTTTTCTTCTCGCCATTTTATCATTTAAATGCGGCGTAGTCTGGCATGTCTTCTTGAAACAATTTTTTTAGATTTTTTTTATATATATTATTTGATTTATATTAAAATATTAAATACATATTTAACATGTGTGTATTTTAATTACTTTAATTTTATTATCTTTATTAAAATTATATTATTTTATAATATTAATCTGAATATTATAAGACATTGGAGTTTTGTTTTAAGGTAACAATGCGAGTTTTTTCAAAGCTAACGAGGACAAATCAAATGGTAAAGTTTAGAATAATAATAATAACAATAACAATAATAATAATAAAAGAAAAATAAGTAGTAGAAGTAGTTGTTGAGGTGAGTGCATTTATCTTGCATGTAATGTAATGGGCTTGCATTTAGTGCTAGTGCCCCCACTATAAAACTTGGGGTGACAACACAAGGTATATAGTACCTCCTCCTTGACAAGAAAATATCACGATCGAAATCATTTTATCACCGTTGAAGCCCCTGGTCAAGATTGAAGCATATACAGGATAATGTGGCGGAAAGGATACAGCATCGTTTGCACCTCAACTTTTTACTAGCGTGGCTGACATAAATTGACATCTTTATAAACAAATTTGGTACCATAGTCCTATGTTTTAGGCTTTTTAGACCAAATTTAAAGAAAAAAACTTGAATGCACGTAATGGCATAAAGAGACTTTCTTTTTAATGAGGCTTAAATACTATTAAATCACACATAATGAAAGGTTATGAGTTTAAAACCGCAACATAAAAATCATCTTCAACATAATAAAATAAACAATTGTCGATTGAATTATGTCTTAAAAACTATTATAAGGAGATGTTATTAAAAATTATGTATATCAACTTCATTCTTAGCGTATTATTAAAAATGTATGTTTTTTTTAATGATTTTTAACTAAAAAAAGTATTTGTTCATTCAAAGTCATTAAAAATAAAAATGATAAATTTGTGAACAAATTCACAACAAATAAGTTAATAATATAAAACAAATAAATATAAATAAATTAAAGTGTATGAACTACTCATATATTTAGAGCTATACGTTGAATACGTTAAAATCATTAATTTAATTTGTAATATATCAAAATTAGATTTTCAATATGAAATTAAACAAATACCACTACAATACGAAAAATTAAAACAACACTGCAACAAAGCATAAAACTAAAATATCGTCACACTAATATGACTAAATCACATGGAGGAAAAAACCACACCAAAAAATTAAATATGTTTAAAAATCACTTAATTTGACAAAAGAGAATGATAAAAATAATTTAGATGAAATATTTCATACCAAATTTTGCACTTAAACCACCCCTCTTTTATTAATTTATTATATATCTTATTAGCAACATTTTGATCGATTATTTATTTGGTAGACTAATTTTTTAATGTGCACAAATGTGAGATTATTTTTAATCCTCTAAATTATAGAGGAGTAAAGTCCTTATAATCTATAATTTGGTCGAAAGATAACTCGAATATGACTCAAATGTTTAAATTATGATTCAAACTAAAGCTATCTTAAACGATTCATTTTTAACCAAAATTTATTAACTATTTGTGTTCAATCATTTGATTACACAAATGTCGAGACTGATATGTTTTCGAGATAATGAAAATTATTTAAGAAATTGGATTTTCTCAATATTTTTTCTTACACATATATCAAAAATTAATTTTGTATCAAATGACTAAGAGATTTAAGGGAATATATTCAGTTACAATTTTAAAATATAATGTAAGAATTTAAATGGCTTACAAGATTTTTATAATAGATATTGATAGATTTATAACCTCATAATTCACATGATTTGAAAAAAAATCATAGATATATAAGATTTTAAAAAATAACTTTTATTTTTTAGCAAAATTTTAAAGTTAGAAGAGTAAATGAAGAAAATAAGAAAAAAAACATAGATATATAAATAAAAATTAAAATCAAAGCAATTTTCTTAACATATTTTAAAAAGTTATACTAATAGATGTTATCGTATCGATTAAATTTATCAAAGGTATATAGAAAATATTAACAAATCATTTTTATTTTAGATTAATAATTTAAATTATTTACAAAATTATATTTTAAATGACTATATACAATATATTTTAAATATTAATTGAAATAGGTTTAATTATTAATTAAAAATATCATTTTTATTTTTAAGTTAATTGAATTGTTAACTTTACAAAATACATCAATTAATTTATTTGTTATCGATTATAAGACATTCACTCTTAAGTGACAATTAACTATTAGTATAAGCTCATTATGCAAATTTTAACCAAAAAGAGCCAAAATATTAAAGATGTAACTCACTGTATCTTTAAGGATTTGGTCTAGTGGTAAAAAGTTAAGTCTTAAACTGAGACATTACTGGTTTGAGTTACATTAGTGTTTTCGAGTGATTTAAATATAAATCATACATGTTGTGAGTTTTCTTTGAGCTAAAAAATCTTATCTACCTTATACCGGAGTACTATCCATTTATTCTAAATTTATTTGACAAAAAAAAATGTAACTCAATATCATATATATCGTTTGAGGAACCAAGTCTGATTATACCTTAAACTTGTAAATTTGATACTCATAGTATCTATTTTACATTAAGGAAACATAATATGATATAATGAAAAATTATAATATAGATTATGGTTCACCGTAGAATAGTACTTAAAAAATATTTAAAATTTCAATTATCACAAACGATGATACTTATAAATAGATATTAATAATCATATTTATTTTCACAACTATGATAATGACTTTAATTATACTAATTCGATGAAAATAAAAAATAAAACAAATATATTTATATATATAATATTAAATAAATAATAATTAAATCATCATTTTATCAATAAAATCGATGATAGTCACAAATGATTATTTACGAAGAAAATTGTCAATAAATAGTTAAAAAAAATGTTAATGGTATATGTTATTTTGAGACGATGATATATGTTAAACTCTATATTCATTGAAACACCAATACAAAAATAAACATACTCATACACACAAAATTACTATGAAACGATGTCACAATTAAAATCTGCTAACACAAGCATTAGGAATAAAATGATGGCTCATAGTGACTCAAAGTAGAAACGTGGGCTCATAATTAAACACAAACACTAACAAAGCAATATGTGGGCTCATAATAATCCTAAATTCACATGCTTTCAGTTACATGTATGCATCCTTTCCTAGTTTGCCCTTTTTTCTTCAGTCAAACACATTTTCCTCCACTTGGAGTGCATGATCTTCTAGCCCAACCAATCATATTTGATTTTGCATAAAAAACGCATGATTTACCAAATGAGACACATACGCATGGCAAACAATCTCAAACATGCTTTATCACTTTTAACAAAAAAAATTAGGATAGATAGAATTAAGTATTTAACAAATGCTGTCTTATTAAGAGCACTAGCTAATTGAAGTTTTCCATTTTTATTATGGTGTTTTGGATTGACAAGTGAAAATCTATCTAGAAATAGAAATGGTCACAATAGTAGTAATAATAATGTGTTTTTACTCATATGATAATAAAGTTCAAAACATGATTTTCCAACCTATCTTTGCAATAATCATATGTTTTAACAACAATTATTTTGCATGTAGACGTGATACTCACTAGCTTATTTTTAATATATTTCTAGCTTAATTTAATATATTTAAGACTTTTTTAATGTGCAATATATAATAAAGTTTAAATGTGATATACACTAATTAATCTAACATTTATGATAATATTACAATATATATATACTTTGTATAAGATGTTTCTACTGATAGAAGATGAAATGAGAGTAAATTAGTTTAAAAAATATTTTTTTTAAACATTTACTAATAAAAATAGTATTTACTGATAAAATTAAAAAGAGTTTAACTTTTATATTGTGCAATATTTAATGTGATTTATAAAGTAATTATAATTTAAATTAAACAATTTTTATCATTGAATTATTATAATTTATTGATATTTTACTTTTTTCCAAATTAAACATGTATATGAGTTGAATGAAATTCATTAAACATGTATATGAGTTGAATGAAATTCAATAATCTACACTCTAATTTTTTAGAAAATAAGACTAGTAATTAAAATTTGATTTAGAAGTAAATTTTATCAATAATTATTGAAACTCTAATTTTCTTAATATCTAACAAAGTATGTGTTTAACTTAGACTCATTTTTGTAGTCAAGCAAAATTATTTGGTGTAAATAAAAAATAGTTTTGATATGTATAAATAAAATTGAATTATAATAAGAAAGTAAAGTAGTATTTTGAAGTTGATTTTGTGAATTAAATATGGAGGAGAAGGAAATGTGTTATGCTAGATGGCAGCACCCCCAAAAAGAAAGTAACGTTGGGCCCACCAAACTCAATCCCATTTTGACCAAAAAAACGGGGTTTTGCCTCTCCATCTTTCAGTCACGTCACTTTCCATCATATAGCGCGAATGCGTTTTTGACTGCGTTCGGGCAGCGGTCACCACCGTTCGGGCACTTTTACTTCCCTCTTTCTCTCTCTCTCTCTCTCTCTACATACACTCTCTCTCACTCACTCACTTCCTCTCTCTCTCTCTCTCTCTCAGCACGCCTCACTCAGAAAAAGATAACAATTTACACTCTCACCAGCTGAAAGAGAAAGAGAGCGTGTTTGTGTTACTGTGTTATTATTAAGCTAGCTAGTAGCTACAGAGAAAGGAGAAAGGAGGAAGCATTTATTTTATTTTATTTTATTACATTTATTTTTATTTTAATCATTTGAGTGAAAGTATAAAAATAAATACATTTGACAGTGGGAAAAATGCTGTGATTCTTTTTGGTATTTTTTTAAAAAAGTTTATTTTTTTGGGGGGTTTATGTTTCTGGGTCAGTTTCAAAAAGGTGTATTTTGACGAGATCGGGTTCTGGGTGTAGTGTGGTGAGTGATAATGGTGAAGATTTGAGGTACTTGCATGTGAGATTTGGGGGTTAGGGTTTTAGGGTAATTTGGATTTGTTGTGGCGGTGGTGGTGGTGGAGGTGGAGGAGGGGGGTTTGTGATGGTGTTTTATAGTGTGAGTTATTGTTTGGATCTGAGATTATTAACTATATAGTCAGATGGAGAGAAAGTTCTGTGCTTTAGCTTTCATTTGGGGTGTTTTGTTTTTGTTGCTTCATCCACTATGGTTGATTTCTGCTAACATGGAAGGTTTGTGTCAATTTCATTCATTTTTGCTTTTGTCAACCAAAGTTAACAAAATAAGAGAACTATTTTCAAACGTTTTTGATTTTTATGGGTTTGGTAATTGAGGTTCCTTTTTCTCCTTGATTATTGGTTCTGTCTAAATGGTTGTGTTTTCATGCTATGTTTGATGTGTGTTTTGGTCTTTCAATTTCCCCTGCTTGTGGATTTGTAGATGGAATGTTGTAGAATTTATCAGATGGAACCACCGTTGTTGTTTATTTATTTATTTTTGGGATAACAAATTCTCAAAGATTTTACACGTCTCAACTCATGTTGTGTGCCTTTTGTGGGAAATGCCATCTTATCATGTGTTCTGCAAATGGGTTATGCTTTCTGCAATCCAAACAAAGCAATGCAATGATTAGTCATATGCTTAGTAACTGTTTCAACATTGAATTTGCCAGACCCTTCAGCTTATGTTTACTTCTGTTCTAGTCAATAAATTCTTCTTTTTGTATATTATGATATTTCTTCATACTAGTTTGATGTTTATTTAGCTTAGAAATAAAAATCTCGAGACACATTTTTTTTTCTGTTAGATGCAATTTGTAAATACGTTTTCTTTTAAGATTGCAATAGGAGATGATAATTGATGTGGATCTGATACGAAGTGGATTCTGATTTTTACAGGACCTGAATTATATGTTCTTGTGTTTTGAAACAGGTGATGCTTTACATAGTTTGAGGACAAACTTACAAGATCCTAACAATGTTTTGCAGAGTTGGGATCCTACACTTGTCAATCCTTGCACATGGTTTCATGTAACCTGCAATAATGATAACAGTGTCATAAGAGTGTAAGCTGCTTGTTCCTTGATATCGTCACAATATGCTTGTGCTGTTTGAACATCTTTTCATGGAGGATGAGTTGTCTAACGTTCCTTTTGTTATTTCCTTTGGTGTTATGTCAGTGATTTGGGAAATGCTGCTTTATCTGGCCAATTAGTTCCACAGCTTGGTCAACTCAAGAATTTGCAGTATCTGTATGTTGTTACTTGATACTTTGATGATCCAATGCTTTTTTCCTTTTATCATTTGATTTTCTAAGGGCTTGATTAATGAAGTGATAACAATTGCTTTGGTCTTCTTGTTTCTATAATATTTTTATTTATTTGATATTAAATATTTTTTACAGTAGTTGCATGAGAGTTGTTTAAGATAATGACGCACTGTATGCTTCTCTTCTGAACTACTAGTTGGTGATGTTTATCGGCCTACAACTGCATTGTGGTTTTAAATTATTAGTCTAATTGTTTCAATGGAGTCAGACAATATTTCAATGTTGTGGGGAACATGATATTCTGCTGGGTTAAATTCCCATGCAAGTCGGTTAAATGAGTCCAGTTTTATGTGTTTGTTTGAGGCTAAAATAAATTGAACTTCAGTTTCCCTTCTGCAACTGAATTACTCATAAAAAGACAGGTCATGCTCTTGCTTGAAACAAATTATGGAATTGCCTCGCAATTTCACTGATTGAATTTTATGAGATATTATAAAAGTCCAATAGATGCCGATTTTACAAAATCTTGATATAAATATATATACACTCATGTTTTTTTAAATTGTATGACAGGGAACTTTACAGCAATAACATCACTGGTCCTATTCCAAGTGACCTGGGGAATCTTACTAACTTGGTGAGCTTGGATCTGTACCTAAATCGGTTCACTGGCCCTATCCCGGATTCATTGGGCAAGTTGTCCAAATTGCGTTTCCTGTAAGTGTACCTTTTGTTGATGGTTTGTTCTATACTTTAAAATATTTTTTTTTCTTGCTAAATTTTTTCTTCAAAGAAGCTTTTTTTCCCCTGTTATATATGACTTCTTTTGGGGCATCATGATAGATCTTAATATTGTTTTCCTGGAATGTATGTCTAAGGATAGCCGGCTTAATAACAACAGCTTGATGGGTCCTATTCCCATGTCACTAACTAATATTTCAGCTCTCCAAGTTTTGTGAGTTCTTCTCTCTCTCTCTCTCTCTCTAAATATGCACTTTGTTTTTTTTAATATTTTGTACATGATTCTAAAATTCATCTCATTTTATTCTTCAAATGCAGGGATTTGTCTAATAACCAGCTCTCAGGCGTGGTTCCTGATAATGGCTCCTTCTCATTATTCACTCCGATCAGGTTCCTGCTAAACTCCATGCTATTTTTACATTCATTGGTTCTACTTGTAAAACTTTTCTGAATCCCCTTCGTTTCTGCTTGCAGTTTTGCAAATAACTTGAATCTATGCGGACCAGTCACTAGTCACCCTTGTCCAGGCTCTCCTCCATTTTCTCCGCCTCCCCCTTTTGTCCCTCCACCCCCAATTTCTGTCCCAGGTAATCTTCTTTCTGCTGCAATTACTCTTTTAACTGTATATCTTATTAACAGTATGCCAAACATAGAGAATTTGAAAGAAACACTTACTTTTCAATTTCAAACTTCCCTTATACCTTAATTGCAGGAAGTGGCAGTGCAACTGGAGCAATAGCTGGAGGAGTTGCTGCTGGTGCTGCTCTATTATTTGCTGCACCTGCAATTGCATTTGCATGGTGGCGTCGAAGGAAACCACAAGAATTTTTCTTTGACGTTCCTGGTGAGCGATCCTAGATGAATGACTACTACACTGGTTGAACTCATTCATGGATATAGAATTTAACTTCCTTGCATATGTTTGCAGCTGAAGAGAATCCTGAAGTTCATCTTGGGCAGCTTAAGAGGTTCTCGCTCCGAGAGTTGCAAGTTGCAACTGATACTTTCAGCAATAAGAACATTCTCGGAAGGGGAGGGTTTGGTAAGGTGTACAAAGGACGCTTGGTTGATGGTTCCCTGGTTGCTGTCAAAAGATTGAAAGAGGAACGGACGCCTGGTGGGGAACTTCAGTTTCAGACTGAAGTAGAGATGATCAGTATGGCTGTGCATAGAAATCTCCTTCGTTTACGTGGGTTTTGTATGACACCGACAGAAAGGTTACTTGTTTATCCCTACATGGCTAATGGAAGTGTTGCCTCCTGCTTAAGAGGTAGATATCTGTTCTCCGTTGCTAGGGGACCCACTAGGCTTGACTCCTCTTGGTTGTTTTTATATATGTGTTCAACGCAACCTTTCATTCAATATTTATTATTCTTGTTATTTTGTGTTTGCTTATTCTAGAGCGTCCTCCGCATCAAGAACCCCTGGATTGGCCGACAAGGAAAAGAATAGCTTTGGGATCAGCGAGGGGTCTTTCATATTTGCACGATCATTGCGACCCGAAGATCATTCACCGTGACGTGAAAGCTGCTAACATATTGCTGGATGAGGAGTTTGAGGCGGTTGTCGGGGATTTCGGATTGGCTAAACTTATGGATTACAAGGACACCCATGTGACGACTGCTGTACGGGGTACAATTGGTCATATAGCTCCCGAGTACCTATCTACTGGCAAATCTTCGGAGAAAACTGATGTTTTTGGTTATGGTATCATGCTTCTTGAGCTTATCACTGGACAAAGAGCTTTTGACCTTGCTCGGCTTGCGAATGATGATGATGTTATGCTGCTTGATTGGGTATGTTCAGTTCAAATGCATTTTCCTTCTGTTTTTATTTAATATACTTTACCTTTGCAGTTGAATATCATGCACCTCTTGAACAATTGTGCATTCAAACTCTACCTAGAAAGAGTCACAAATATTTGATTTTTTTTTTAATTATTTTATTTTAGATTTCTGCACCATTTCGGTAATGTAAGGTCAAAATGTAACACAACTGGACCATGTTTACAGGTTAAAGGGCTACTGAAAGAAAAAAAGCTTGAAATGTTGGTTGATCCTGATCTTCACAACAACTACATAGAAGCTGAGGTAGAACAGTTAATCCAGGTTGCACTGCTCTGCACACAAGGTTCTCCTATGGACCGACCTAAGATGTCAGAAGTGGTGAGAATGCTCGAAGGCGACGGTTTGGCCGAAAGATGGGATGAGTGGCAAAAAGGGGAAGTTCTTCGCCAAGAAGTGGAGTTGGCGCCTCATCCGAACTCGGATTGGATTGTGGACTCTACTGAAAATCTACACGCAGTTGAATTATCTGGTCCAAGGTGACCTTGTCATCACAGTAGTAATGAAAAGAAAAATTGAATGGAATTAATTGTGACTTATTTTTTAATTATAAAAGTTTTTTCACCTTTTTTTTTGTTGTTTTTTTGGTTCCTTTCAAGTACCATATCATGATTACAGATCTTGTAAGTCCACTGCATTATATTATATTCATTTACATTTGTGCATAGGGGTCACTTTGTCAAGTTGCAAATTTGTATCATCTGTTGTTGTTTGATGAAGTGATGTTTTACTTAGATGAATGAATCTTTTTGTACACTCTTGTTTAATGCTTATGACTTGTGCGTGTGTGTGTTTGTTGCTATTAAATTATATGATTAGATGCGTTGGAGTGGAACATCCTTGTAAAGTTTGCGTTTTATGGTCACATCTAATGTTAATTTTGTTCTTTCTGGGTGTGAACTTGTGATCGGTTATTATGATGATAAAGTTTACTAAAAAAAATCTGAAGCTATAATGATGGAAAATATTTTATTCCTGTGCACTTTTTCATGTTAAATAAATAAGTAAAAATCTTCAAGACAAACATTTTTGCAAATAAAAAATGTCGAATAAGAATCTTTAAAATAGTGAGTTGTAAATTAAGAAAAAATACATATTAATCTTTACAAGCACACATTGAAAAATTACTAAAGCAAGGCATCACGCTTGCACATATCATATTCACCAATATATATAATATCCAAGCTATATAATGAATGAACTTTAAGGGCTTACAATCGAGTTAGCAGTCTGGTAAGAAAACCTTGTAAGCAGGTAATGGGCTTAACATTGTCGGTGGCAATAGCTAGAGTTCTGTTATATTATTTGATGATAATCCCTTTTTTTTCCTTTCAATTGAAAGGTAGTTTTTTTGAATGATTATTATATTTGTTTAAGCTTTTTAAATTAATTAGTCTTAAAAATGTTTTTTTTTTTTAATCAAAATGAGAAGTTGCTTTTAAAAACTTCTGAAAAGAAAATCAGTATGGTAAATGAGAAAAAAAATAAAAAAAATATTTTCGCTATTATAAACATATACAGATCAATTTCTATACTTTACATAAAAATAATCTCTTTTTTATTTTTTGCTAGTTCTAAATTATTTTATTTAATAACCACTTTCAATTAAATTTTAAAGACAACTTTGTCA
The DNA here is from genome assembly GCA_037974835.1 of Cicer judaicum. Taxonomy (NCBI): domain Eukaryota; kingdom Viridiplantae; phylum Streptophyta; class Magnoliopsida; order Fabales; family Fabaceae; genus Cicer; species Cicer judaicum. The sequence goes on from JBBPBS010000968.1 coordinate 20,683,980, forward strand.
AAGTATTTGTTCAGTTTGTTACTAGTTTGATAAAAAAAAATTAAAAGGTTAGTTTGAATATAAATTTGGTATTACTTATCTTCTTAATATTAAATATAATTTATTAATCATTTCAGTCAAATTACTTTATTAAAAAAAAATGTTAAAATCTTCTCTCACATTGACTAAACATAAAAACTCTCACATTAAATAATAATAATAATAATAATAATAATAATAATAATAATAATAATAATAATAATAATAATAATAATAAAAAAAGTGTCTTACAAAAAGATTCCGTCAAATTTATTTAAATTTGTTGCACATTACAGATCTCATATTTAATGGCAACATAATGGGGTGGAATGATTTTTGCCTCCACCCTGGCACCCGACTAGCGGAGAAAACCCGCATCTATTTTATAGCGGGTGTAATATTTAAACATTCATCCTCGCCTACAATGTGTTTCCCCGTCCACACATGTACCTATTCATAAATATATAAAATTATAAATTTAAAAATTATATCCGTTATAATTAATATAATAAAATAATTGTTACAAGAGAATAATAAAATTAAAAAAATATTTTTTATAGAGATAAAATTATAATTTTTAATATTTAAAAAAATATTAAATTTATTTAATATATATATATATATAAAATTTAAAAATTACATTAATATTACTTGGCGGGCGAGTTCGGGTGCAGGTGCGGGGGTGAATGTCACCGCCTCAAACCCGTCTCTACTTTGATTTCGAAAAAATCCCATGTTTACATTTAGTTAAAATGAATTTTATCCATTTAAATTAAGAGGATTTAGTGGAATACCTATGCAAGTTATTATGCTATTCCTACTCATATTTGAACATGTAGTTTGAAGCAAAAAGTCTTAACAAAACAATAAAGATGTAGTCTCACAGGTTTATTTCAGCAGGTCACAATTATGCTTTTGGATAATCGCTAATTTAGACATGGGCTATGTTTATATGGGCCCTGCTTTTTATATGCTTTGAGATTTGAGATATTTTTAAATTCATATATTTAATTTAATCAAATTTGTTTATATTTTAAGTAATTCTCATACTAGGCCCAACAACATACACCCTATAATAATTGGTACTCCGCAATCATAATAATAATTATTTTTCTTGTAGGAAGTAAATAAATAAAAAATATTATCTTGTATAATACTCTCTTCAATTTAAATATTTATTAAAGTTTAGACAAATCATGATTTTAGTCTAACAGTTATAAACTATTTTAAAGTTTTTAATAAGTTATACTTTTTAATAATTATTTTAAAAATTAATTACATTTTTGTTTGAATCAAAGACATAAAAGACAATATTCCACACTTTTAAAGATTAGAAGATTGATACTCTTAAATTTTTACCAAAATATTTCTAATTAATCAAATGTAAAAAAAGTAAAATATTCAATTACTTTTTTTTTTTTAATTAATTGGAAGATAATTTTGAAGAAAAAAGAAGTCGCATAATTAACGCGAAAACCACCCATCTCAAGCATCGATCGACGAGGGTATAAATATCAACCATTTACTGAGGCTCCATGTTACATTAGTCGCCGTTATTTAAAACTTTAAAACCTGAAAATCAAACGCTACCAGACAGCAGCAGCGCATAGCCGTGTTCGTCATTCTCAGGTCCGTTCTTGTCTTACCTCTTTCATCTTGGTTGAACACTTTGTATTCTATTCAATTCAATTCCATGGTTAGTACTTGCTAATAATAAACCCTTGGCTTTTGGGCTGGGCCTCCACGTTCAGAACTCCGAAGGCCCACACTTTAAGTCTGCAAGCGTTTTCCTCACCGCACCGCTCTATCCTCTACTTTCTTGCTTCCACAGATTCTTTTTACTTCACTTCCCGTGTTGTAACAAAACATTTATTAGTTGAAAAAGTGAGCAAGTTAGCAATTAAAATTGATAAATTACTCACTAAATTATTCTTACTTTGTTCCGCATCCACCCCAGGTTTATACAGTTGAAAATTTGAAGTTGATAATTAAGCAATACAATGAATAATCCACACAATCATGACAATGAAGACCACAACGATGAAGAAGATAACAATGATGTTTTCCTTGATGAGTCTGATATCATTGGTGAAGTTGCCTTCGACGATGAAAATCTTCCTGATGCAGATGATGATGATTCTGAATCCGAACAAGTTGGTATGAACTTCATCTTAATACTCTTTAGTTCCTTTTTAACTGTCACTTTTATAGAAGAATTTGGTTTTATTTATTTGTCGTTCGTCAATAATTATCTTAGGCTATGTTTGGATATTTTAAAATGAACGGAATGGAGTGAAGTGGAATGAAACAAAACATCCACTCTACTGTTTGGATATGTTAGGATAGACTAAATATTTTAAAGGGGATTCTATCTCATTCCTCCCAAATTAGAGGGGAACAAAAGGAGAGTAAGTGATGTAATAAGAATGGAATGGCCATTGTATTCCACTCCATTCCATTCTCTTTTTGACAATCCAAACAATGGAACATAAACTTATTTAATTCAATTCCACTCCATTCCATCTCATACCACCAATCCAAACATAGCCTTAAGTCTTAACTATCTATTGCAGAGTGAAAAATAAGTACAATGAAATAATTAATAGTCAAAGGTATAGTAGGGAAAGGAAAATTGATTTAATAGAAACAAAAATATTTATTGATTTTCTTGATAAAATCTTAAGGCTATGTTTGGTATCACAATGAGTTTGCCAGAATCACAGTCTCACAAATCCACCGTGATCCAAAAAATGCACTGAAACGACACTTAAAAAGGAACTGAGGTACAATTGTAAAACGATCCATTTTTTAAATGTTTCCAGTCTTCTGTATTATGCTTTTACTAATGTTGGAAACGAGATGTAATTTTTTTTCGTTGTATTAATATATTTGATAGTAATATTACTTTGAATATTACAGAGGAGATTGATGATTCTGAGCACATATTCACTGGTCATACTGGTAAGATTCTACTATTTTTGTTTATGTTTCTGCTTTTGCCTTCCTAGTTCCTAACAGGCCTTCAATTATGTTGAGATTAAATTTATGTTTTTTAATAGCCTGATATTTCATCAATGGTTTTACTAACTGGTTTGACAATCTTTTTCTGTTCCTTTTCATATTTTGAATTCACACACATCATATGTGTGCAAGGTGTTAGAAGGAATGTATGATATTTTTTATGCTTTCTTTGATTCTTGTATAGGGGAATTATATTCAGTTGCCTGCAGCCCAACAGGTGAGGCACTGGTGGCAACAGGAGGCGGTGATGACAAAGGATTTCTCTGGCAGATCAATAAAGGAGATTGGGCTTCTGAGCTTACTGGTATTTGCATGATTGACTGCTATTGATGGATGGATTTTTAATATTTAGTATAACTGTGGCATGGCATGATAATTGGTAAAATCAAGATTGTATTACTTGCAATCTGAAAGCGAGTTTGTTATTATTAATGATGTGCAGGTCATACAGATTCTGTATCTAGTTTAGGGTTTAGCTATGATGGAAGATTTTTGGCATCAGGAAGCTTGGATGGAACTGTTAAAATCTGGGATGTATCTGGAAATCTGAAAGGTACACTTGACGGTCCTGGAGGGGGAGTTGAGGTAAGATTGTTAAATGATTCTTCTTGCCTTTTCTGCTTTTAAGTACTTTCTAAATTAGTTTCCGTTAAATCTTTCAGTGGCTCAGGTGGCATCCAAGAGGAAACTTACTCTTGGCTGGTTTTGATGAGTCCTCCTTGGTTTGGATGTGGAATACTGATAATTTTGCCTGCCTTATGTCGTTTGCTGGTCATGGTAGTAGTGTGACCTGTGGTGATTTTACTCCCGATGGTAGTAATCTATCTTCATCTTGGCTCATTCAACTGTTATGATTTACGTTATGTATTTTTACATTTTTTAGTTTCCTTTTACTTGGTACCTTAGGGAGATTAATATGTACTGGTTCTGATGATGCAACCTTGAGAATATGGAACCCAAAATCCGGAGAAAGCATTCATGTTGTGCGAGGTAATTTTAACTTCAAGTTATAGTGTCTTTGCTTTATATATGAATCATAAGCTAATTTAATGATTATTATTAATACCCAAAACTATTGAACTACAATATTAAGTTTAAGAAGCTTTGAACACCACATCAACACATCTCCTGTCTACAAGAGAACTTGCAATCTTTGTCATTCATATTTGTGCAATTTTCTTATATGGAAGAGAAAGTACCTCTGCTTGCCTCTATTAGAATTTGCAAAGTGAAGACACAACAAAAAGTGCTAGAAAGTAAGACGAATTAACTGTTTGACAGAAAATGTGAGAAATCTGAGTATTTTTGTAGAATGGCATATGTATCTCTGTGACAGCAGAGACCAAGAAGTAGACATTCAACGATATCTTATAACAGGAAAAGAATCAGCTATATCTCTCACTGCAGTTAATGGTACAATACAGTGATCTACAACTACACTCAGGGATAAATCTCTGATTAGATAAGGCTTTAGTTGGCCACTAGTGACAGTTACTTTGACGACGACAAAATTATATGATGTCCCAAGAAAACACGCAAACGTTATCTTCTATCATCCGGTTAGATGCCCAATTCTCATCACAGTAAGCATTTAAAGAGGGACTGGATGATGATGCTGGCTGAAGGAGGGTGCATGGATTCCTTAATACACCTTAGAATTCATTTGACAGCCTTCTAATGCTCCTCTAGAGACTGGGGAGTTTGATAAGCCTAGTATAGCAAAACTATTCTTTATCCTTGTGATAGTAGCAGATTGCAGGGCCCCAACAATAGATCTATGCAAAATAGAAATTTAGAATAAGCTAAATATTCTACCCATACTTGGAAAGTTTATAGCCTCCTAACCATTGCAGTGGAATTCCTTATAGCCTCCTAAAAGGAGTGAACTATCTTCCAAGTGTTTTACTTCAGTTGTGTATTTGTTATCTATTTTCTCATTATCAAACAGGGTCAACATTCACAAAGTAAAACTTGAGAACTATTCTCACACTCACAATAGCTTCACAAAGAGTTCATGACAAGTTCTTCTATTTTCATCTGCATATTTGTCTTTTCTTGTTAACCTGCTTAATTTACTTTCTAGGTCATCCATACCATACCGAGGGATTAACATGTCTAGCAATAAACTCAACTTCAACTCTTGTTCTTACTGGTTCCAAGGATGGATCTGTTCATATTGTGAATATCACCACAGGAAGAGTATGTATTTTCATTGCATTTGATATTTGATAAGCTATTTCCTATAATCAACTAGTCTCTTTTTGTGTATTGTCTTTGAGTATGAAGTCTCACTATTTTGAGAACCCTTTTGTGTGTCTTGAGTTATGTTTCTAAAATTTGGCACATATGACTATGAGTCACACGTTAGAGGAAAAATGGCCTGGAAATGTGCATATGAGTGGAATAAATTCATTACCTTACAAACTGATTTTTTAGGATGGATTAGACTCATATCCGAAACCTAAAATGGTATTGGAGTCTGTTTAAGATCCATTGTTCCACTCGCTATTGGGCGACCCGGGTCACGCTTCATACATCCAATCCTAGGTATGAGGTTGTGTTGAGAGTCTCACATTGATTGAGGTATGGCCTGAAAATTTGTTTATAAATGGAGGATCCCTCGCCTTACAATCCTAGGATGGCCTTACAATCAATTTTTTAGGGTTAGTTAGACGGTTAGGAACCGAGCCGACTCAAGAGTAAGGCCACTAAAGCAAGCGCTTTAGCCTCCCTAAAAAATAAATTTTTTTACTTAATAAAAAGGCTTCAAATATTTTTTTATTTAAAAAAAAAAAAACCTCACATTTTAATATTCTTAAAAATAAAACTGATAAAATTTTATATAAATTAAATAAAATATTTTGTTTTTATTGCAAATTATTTAATATCCTTCTTAATGCAACTAAGTTGGTTAACGAAAGTAGTAGAGATGCGAGAAATATTAATTATAAATTGAAAAATTATGAGAGAAAAAGTGAACACATTGCTCATACGAGAAATATTAGTTATAAATTGAGAAATCATGAGACAATTAGTGAACATATTGCTAACATAAGTTATTGGAGTGGTACAATATATACACACTATTTTCTTCTCCAACTAAAATATGGAAAATTTTACGCGAGTTCTTGATGTTGCTGTAGAACCGTTGAAATGTCTTATTTCATTTTTTGAAAAATATAGAGAAAATAGATTTGAAAATACCATTAATTCTGCTAAAGAAAATTTCTATAGTTATTAAATAAAATATTAATAATTTATTTATTAAATTTTGAAAAGTCCCGTCTAATAATTTCGCTTTATGCCTCATAACATGTTGGGTTGGCTCTTGTTAGGAACCCAAGAATTTGATTATAAGGATTTAGAGGAAGGACACTAATATTTAGTAAGAAATCATAGGAGAGAATCTCTCCAAAGAAGATGATACACAAGAGCAGATATGCTCCTATAATAGTTTACATCACTCAATTTATAAATTTGATAAAAGGTGATTTCATAAGGGGCGAAACCTTTATTTATAGATTCCATGTACACTTAGGATAAGAAGGGAAAATGATCACTAACAATGATAATAGTCTAACTACTTATACCAACCTCAATTACTTATTTACTTCTACTAACTAATTCTCCTTTGTTGAAGTCCTAACATATACCCAACCTAAATTCTAAGAATGACATTGGTTTCAGTAGTTTTGAAAGTTTACCAAAATGTCAGAGACAAAATTGATGCCAAATAGCTCAGATTTTATTAAAGGAATGATTACTCCAATCGTTACATGAAATCATCTTTAATAGGTTCATGAAATCTTTTACGTCAGTTGCTAAATTTCTTAGGTTTTATTTTAGTGGTTGATGCCAAATAGAATTTTTTTATGGATTATTGTCAGCTCATGAAATTATCTTGCATTTCAAGTGCTAAATGGAATAAGCATTTCAACATTTAAGAGAATCGGATCAAAGAGCATTGGGTACCTTTCTTGAAATATTTTTATGTTCATGAGCCGAAGTAGTCTAAATGATTTTTAATCAGTGTTGTTGAATAGCTGCTACAGTGGCACTATAATGCTCTAGTGTAGTGGAATTTTAAAAAAGCTCTATTGTTATGTGATAAGCAACTTAGTAAAAAATGTTGTCAAATAGCGGCTATAAAACCATGATATAGTAATGTTGCATAGTAGAATGTGAACAAACCGCTATTTTCTGCGGTCCATGATTGACAACATTGTTTTCAATTCAACAAGTGGAAGCCAGCTGATAGCTTATCACCAATATAAATCAAAATTGGCATATTAATTCATGCTCAAATACATTGAGAGAGAGTAGTTTTTTAGGTGATTTATCTGAAGTATGGCTTGGTGGCTCTGTGACCGAGAAACACTGAGCGCCTTGAGTAGGTAATCGTCGCCAACTGTTTTTGGTTTTATCACACAAATGTAATTATTGAAAAATAATGTTCTAACACAACGTGGCCTGTCTGGTACTCGAGCAAGATTGTAAGAGCCCACTAAACAAGGCCCCGGATTTTGATCACTTATCCCTGTGCCAATTGTTCCTTTGTCTCTGCTTGCTGCAACTTCATTTATTTTTAAAGGTGTTTGAGCATATAAATTTAGTTTTCTGTGGTTTCTAAGAAACGTTGTATCCTGGTTGACAGGTTGTCCGTACTCTGCCTTCTCATTCAGATTCCATTGAGTGTGTTGGGTTCGCACCAAGGTATATTATCAGCAAACTGTTCATAACCTGTGTGTATGCGCATTTGTACACATTTTCATGTCCATGTATGCTTTTCGGTCATGCATGTGTATGGTGGATGTTTTATTTGATTCGATGATTGTTTGAAGGACAATAAAATAACATATTGGAGAGATAGATAACAATAGCAAATGTGTACCAAATTTGGCCAGCAAAAGTAAAAATAGTCTTGTCCGTGACAAGCAACTTTAAATAGGGTCCCTTAATAAATATGAAACAAAACCAAGTGTCATGCCTCGTAAATTGGGATATATTATTGAACCTACTTGATATAACACTCAATGACTTGATTTATGGTATACCACCGATGTAAAAAATAGTTCCGTCTCATTTCCAAGGAATAATAGACTGCAAAGTGACCTAAACCTGAAATATGAATAGTTTGTACAAGTGAAAATTACGGGCATCTTTTCAATCATGCTTCGGAATTCATTAATCTATATTATTTCAACTTTTCAATAACTGCATGTTTTGTTTTAATGTAATGATAATTATTAACTTGGACTTTGTAGTCATAATTGAATATGGGCCATCAGTAACTTTGTTCCTTAAAACTTTATGACAGTGGTTCCTGGGCTGCAATTGGAGGCATGGATCCAAAAATGATCATATGGGATTTAGAGCACTCCTTAGCCCGAAGCACTTGTGAGCACGAGGTTTGTTGGAATCTTGCTTTGTGCAAGTGACGTGCCTTTGCATTAGAAACTGAATTAACTCTATCTTCAGTTATACTTTTATTTGGAATTGTGAATTTTCATTATATCTGATGAAAGGAATTTTTCCATTGTGGCCAGTATGGAGTGACATGTATGACATGGCTCGGCACGTCGTATCTGGCAACTGGATCTATGGACGGAGTTGTGAGATTATGGGACTGTCGGTCCGGTGAGTGTGTCAGAACATTCAGAGGGCACTCTGAAGGCATTCAATCACTTTCTTTGTCGGCTAATCGTGATTACCTTGTCTCAGCTTCTTTAGATCACACAGCTCGTGTTTTTGAGGTTAAAGGATTTTGTTAAGCAAAGCCTTTTGTTTGATTGCATATGAATGAGGTTGTCGACCATCTAAGTGAAGCTCTTTTTCCGGGCACAAGCCCCATGTATATGTCCTTGAGGACAGTGGGGGTTACGCGACAGCCAGATTGTTAATTTATGTTAAGTTGTGGTAGAGTAATAACCTGTTGCATAAGGTTTTGAATTTTGAAGGACCTAGACATTCTGGAACAGAAATTTTGATATTTTAAGGTTACTTTTCCTTTTTAATATTAATTTTGATGTTCATACTAACTCAAAAACTGCGAACAATCCATATTTACAATTTAACATAATCGCAAGGAAGTAAATGATGAAGCTTTCTAGACTGTGTTTGGACGAGGGAATTTCAAGTTCCTTGAAATTCTGAATGAGTGGAATTATTTAGATGGTCATTTTGTTTTTTCGATCTCTAGCATCGCCATACTTAATACGATGGATTTGAGTGGAATTATTTAGAGGGTCCCATGTTTCTATTTTTTTTTTTTTAAGAATTACACCTGTGATTAGAAGCATACTTCTCGACTAGAAAAAAAAAATTGTTTTATTTTGGAAAATAATTTTTGGAGTAAAAAAATGTGTTTTTATTTTGGAAGTATATTTTTGAAGTCTATGTACTATGTAGGAGTGAGAAAAGAAGTATTCATAGACATTGCTTAGAAGCCCATGAGTATTAATGTTGAGCTGATAGGTGATGTTTGATTTCAGACTTTAATTTCTATTTTATGTAATCAAGACAAGAAAGATACTCATGTTCTCTTATATAATTTTATAATCCATAATCTATATTAGGGCATGATATTTTGAAATGATAGAATTCGGTATCAAAAATTCACTTATTATATGAAAAATATTTCTTATTTTTATTTCTTAAAATTTGTATTCATTTTATTTTAATGACAGACTTTTGAAGTAAAATTAGACAATGAATTGTAAATTAGAGTTTAATTCTTAATGTTTATATTGGACAGGTAAAGAATATTAAGTAACGTAAAAGTAGTGAAATTTGCTTATATTGAATGAGTATTTTTTTTTTCTTTTGTCATCTTCTTACATTGTTTATATTTTTTTTAATCTGATACTAAATTTTTTTATTGTTCTATTTCTTGATTAGCATACTAATTCAATCTCTAATGTTTATATATTGCCATATACAGATTGAAAGTGACAATACCAAAGACAATGAACCTTAGATAGAGTCGCATGGCTATTAAACGTTCAAATACGTGCTTGACATCACAAATGGCGGGCAATGTGCATTGAAATTGGAAAATTATGCGCTTAAAATATTAGCAAGTTGCATGTTGCCCAATCCAATACAACAAATAGCAAGTTGAAACGTTTTTTAAATCTCCCACTTGCACATTTATGATAAGTAATTTGACATTTAACTACACCACAGTTGTGTTTGGAAGATTTTGTCAATATTAACATGATTCTTATGGTATGTATACCCAATTATTTATTGACAAGAAAAAAAATGCAAATTTTATTAGGAAATATGTTTTTTTCGTATATGTCAGGGATCATGTTATGCTTTTTTTCTTCTTCTTTTGTGATTTCACCTCTAATTGTTTATATAATAGTATTAGAAAAAAATATATATGATTAGTGTTTTCTCTTCACTAATACTCATTCCGATCTAAAATATAAAAGAAAGTAAATTAACAAAAATAAATATATTTAATTATATTTTAAATAAAATACATCAATTTTTGTTATTTTTTTTTTTATATTCAAGACTAAAGAGACAGAGAATAGTTGTTTTGATGTAGATCATGATGAACAAATTATCTTTTCTATTATGCCTAAGTTGTTTTGACATAACAACTACAAAAAAAAAATTCTCAAAATTACTAACTCCAAACTCTGATGAATCAAAAACAACCATTGCTATCTTTTTCTTTGCATCTTTATGCATTAGAACAATTATCTGCTAATTCCCAAAACCCTATCACCATCATATCAAGAACATATAAAAAACCAAACATAACCTTCGATTGAACATGTCATTGTTCCTAATTCTTGCCACCAAGAATTGGTAATGTTTTTGGGAAACCACAATTTCCAGTCACGATCACTTCACAAATAAAGATAGAAAATTTTCTCTCAGTATTTTATTCAAAGATGGAACCTATATTATACCAATTTATTAGCGTGGAAACACAATTTTACGTTGGCAATACATTGAAATTATTCTCTTAAAAATTGTAGATATATATAAAATATACATTCGTAAATACTATATAATGATTGAATTATGTGAAATAAATTATGTAATCATATATGTTAAATTTCAAATAAGTAAAATATAATGGATAATTACGATTGAATAATTATTGGCTGTGCACTATGAATAATTACGATTGATTGTATACGTAAAATAATTTAATGACTATCAGAATAATATAACATAATAATCATAATTGTTGTTAGAAATTAGAATATGTTTTCATAGAGATTCCCCTGCCCAATTCTACACTAATTATTCGGTATTATTTGTGAGTGTGTGTGTATAGGATCCGTTTGGCATTTGCAGCTTCATTCTTTGAATTGTTTAATGGCCGGTCAAGTTTGGCCGAGAAAGAAAAATATGTAATACAATGGTTTATAATTATAAAAAATCGTTATAGATTTAATAAAGTTGTGAGTCGGACGTTTGTTAATATCATTTGAGAGAGAGATATATAAATTCAAATGTTCATAAATTAAAAATTATTTGTCTTATAATAAATGTCTTTTAAAATTGTTTTATATGTATTAAGAAAAATTATATCATTTTATTAAATTATTCATTTTAATTATTAGTGATTTTTTCTATTATAAATACATACAATAATGTTTTCTAAGTTGTGCATAAAATAATTTTTAGGAGATAATATAAAAAATAATAATTAAAATTGTATTAAAAATTGAAAATAATTTTATTTCAATGATAGGGTATATAACTTTGACTTTGACTTTTATTGAGAAATCATCTCTTACTTTAAATTTTTGTAGAAAAAAAAAACAGTTTCTTATAACAAAAAAGGAATCCGTTTCCCAATATGGAAGGAAGGAAGAGTCCAAATTTGGGTAAAGTTTCCATTTTGTTGTTTTGTCTTTTATCCTCTTTTTTCAATCAGAACACTATCCCCTTTAAAATATGTTAAAAATAGTGTGGCTATGACAAATTGTTCTTGAGGTCTCTTAAATGAGAGTCACATCTCATCTAGTTTTTTTCTTTAAATATATAATGTATATATCATAGAACCAGAACGGTAGAGTCTTGAATTTTCAAGTAATTTAATTTAACAATATTGATATTTATTCTCTTATAATTATTAAAAAAAATATATAATATTTTATTTTTCGTCACACTTTCAATTTTATGTTATTTAACAAAAATACGTTCTAATACATATTTCGATTGTGCCATTAAAAATATACCCTTTAAAATTATAAATATAAGATGTTTGATTGTACATTAATAAATTAAAATGAAAATTTCAATTGTATTATATAATAAATCACAAAAATAAATGTAAGTGTGACAAAAAAAGAAATATTTGATATCATTTTTTAATGAGTATTTGAGAGGTGAATGTATTTTCAAAATTAAAAGGTGACAATTTCATTTGAAGAGAATTTATGGGAGATCAATGCAATTTTTTCAAATAAAAAATTATATAGGTTAAAAAACCAACAATATTAAAATAAATATATAGAAAAATAAAATTGAAAATATATGAAATGTTGAATTTAATATGTTTTCTATCACAAAAATACCATAAAGTTAATGACAAAAAAGACGTTTAATAATTTATAAATAATGATCCCCTTAAAAAATTATTAAAAAAAATTCTTTGAACATAAGGAAAAACTTCATGGTAACTAAGTAAATAGTTAAGAAGTACTACAAGTATTTTGTAACCTTTCAAACATTTATTCTTTCTTTCTTTTTTTTTCTCTGATAGAAAAACATTTATCAAATTGAAGATATGTGTTACCCCACGATATTTAATAAAAAAATAATTACATAATATTATTAAATAATTTTAAAATACACAATTTGTCATATTTTATTAAAAACATATTTTTTATATTAATAGTGTAAAACATTTAATAAAATACTTGTTCAATTTTAAAAAAATATTATATATTTAAATGATGGGATGAGATTTCACGTGTCTATCAAAATAAAGACTAAATTATAACTCTTTTAGTCTCGTGTTTTATAGGTTTTATTTTGATCTATTAATTAATTTTTATTTGGTTTTAGAAAACTATTCTACACAATTCACGAAAAATAAGATGTAAAAAAAATGAGTTCATGTTTTTTCATTTTACTTTATGTTTTTACTAAGTATTTCAGGTCCAACAAGAAATAAGAAATAATAGGGGTGCTATAAACAATAAAAACAACAACAAAAAATGGTTTCAAATAAGTGGTTCGTTTCATTTTACATAAACATAATGATGGTTTTAAATCTATGGCTTCATTTGATTTTATAATTTCGTGAAGAAGAAGGAGAAAGATGTATGAAAATTTTGACTTTTATTTGAATAACTCAGAAAGTTTAATCACGAATTAAATTTAACATGTAGACTAAACTTAACGTTTTTTTTTATTAAAATCAGAAAAACTGACCATAAACACTAGTAGAACCATAGATAATGAATAAAAAAAATAGAACGAAAACTAATCTTTTAAAAAAAGATCGAAATGATGATTGAACTCAAAATAAATTAAAGTATCAATGTATAAATTAAACTTGTTCATCAAATGATATGGTAGATATAATTAAATATTTGTAAAATAAAATGTATAAATCTTCTATACTAACATTTTTTACTCTTTGTTACATAATATAAGATTAGATTGTCGTTAAAAAAATATTATTTGTTTTTAATTTATCTTTATTTTATTTTTTTTATTGTATCTTTCAATGAATATCATGAATCAAATACTTGTGGTTAAATGATAAATGAATATTAAGAATAAATAAATTTGAAGAGTTTGAATTTAAATTATAATCAATTTAAAGAGCTCGAATTTAAATTTTAGTCGAAAGTCATATTTTAACTATACCGCACAAGTGAACTCTGAATTAAAAGATTTTTGTTCGTAATCAAATAATTAAAATAATATAAAAAATCATATTTATCATTTATAATTTATTATTTTACACTTTATATTTATAACAATAAGAACATACAAATGATTAATAAAGATATCCGGTTGATTTTATTTACTTATTATTTTTTTTTAATTTGTGTAAAATCAACAAATATAATGACTTTTGTGGGATAAATGAAGTGCAAATTAGATTATAATTTATCTATTTCAAAATGATTGTAATTGGAGGATCAGAGGGAATATATTTTTAGATGAGGATGGATTATATTTTGAATATTTAAATTTATAAGAAGATTGTGATTGTGGTGTTTATTTATTTTGTAAAATGAAAGGGATGTTAAATGGGCGGAAGTGACAACCAAATAGCAATTATAGGGTGCAATAATGAGTTTCCAATTTCCATTTAATACAGAAAAAACAATTACACCCAATCACATTGCTCCATCTCATAATGTAAACCATTATCTTCACAAACTCTTCACAATAATTAAAGGGTTATTTTAGTCCATTAATGCCACATGGCATGCCACTAGTGCAATGATGTAATCCTTGTTTATCATTGAAGCAAGACAAAATATTTGGCGGCTCCTATATCTCAGCTACTCTTTTAATTCATCAACGATACGTACATGGAACAATCAAAATTCCCACGTCAATGCTTTCAACCTTCATTATAAAATTATAATTTAAGTTTCCATTGGCTAAGAAGAAAAGGAGAGGAGGCAAAGGGAAGGTGTGTGTGTATATATATATAAGGGATTCTTTTTTGGTTTGGTTAACAATAAAATGTGATAAGTATATTATAATTTTTTGTTTGATTAAGAATAAAATATCATCAATATATTACAATTTTAGGTTTGATATATTATAATTTTATATAAGTGATTTTTTTTAATTTTATATAAAAAGATATTTAATTATTAAAATTTATCGTTTTCATAATTATCTTCGTTACTTGTATTACCATCCTTTTCTCCTTCTTAAAAGTGGTTAGTGTTTCACCATCGATTTGTACCATAAGAAATTCACGACAAATTTTAAAGTTAACAACAAAATCCAAAAAAATTAATAAAATAATATATATCTTTTTATAAATAATAAATATTTGTTGGATTTTATTTTATTTTATCTTTTTCTTGAAAATTAAGAAGAAGAAAAACACCTCAATTCTTTCTTAATTCTTCATGTTCTTCTTCTTTTTGGTTGTCAATTTTGTTGTTGTAAAATGTTGAATTCAGATTATTTCTTTGTAACTTAGACTTAGATTCTTTTTTGTTCTTGGAGATAGACGAACTCATTGAATCGAAAAAAATGAAATTAATTTGATGATAAAAAATATATAATATTATTAATTGAAATTAGAGTAAATATACAAATAATATAAAACAAATAAAATAAAATCAGTAAATACACATATAATAGAGCACGCTCGACTATATTTTATTAGTGTCATGTCACTAAACATATCATAATACATCAAAATGCTAACTTTTCACATAATTGTTCAATTTATTATTTATCTTTAATTATCAAGTAACAAATACTTCCTATAATTTATAGGTTTGATTCTCGCTAATGTTATTGAATAAAACAAATATAAATATATGTGTTAAATTAACTTTAAAGTTTTTCTTATTTTAAATTGAATATTATCTCATTACTCTAATTTTCTTATAAAAAATATATTCTATTTGATGTCACTTATAAATATATTTAATGCTATCTTGATGAAATATTTTTTTTTTTGGCAAATTGATTAAATACTCCTTAATTAATTGTTTTTGCCAAATTTCTGGAATAATGGCTTAGGGATATTCCAAGATCAGCGCCCAATGCCCCCAAGTTACATGATTCAATTCCCCTTAATTAATGCATATTTCATTTCTCAATATGTATTTTATTTTTATGCAACACGTTTTTATGAAGGATGATTTTGAGAAGACAAATATTTTTTTTTTGAGAAAATTAAATGAAGCAATTTTTTTAAAAAGAGGTTAAATTAATTTTCTTCCTCGTACTCGAGGGAGTAATTATGAAGTTCAGAGCATTTACTATTGTTTACTTCTCTTTCGGTTTCTAATTTTCGGTAATTTTTATTTTTAAAAAAAATTAGTTGTGTTCTTTTTTAGTGAAAAATATAAGGTCAAGCTCCAAGAAAGTAAAACTAAAAATTCCTACAAAAATTATCAAACTCCTATAGATCAATACATAAAATTGGTTTGTTTTTAAAAAATAAAAATATACATCACATAAATTTTATTTTTGTTAAACAAACTAATGGTACAAAAGTGAGAAAAATCTATAATCATTTAAATTTATTATTTCTTAATAAAAGAGTTTAATTTCTTTTTACTAATGCGGTTCAAAATGACATATAATAAAGTAATGATGTAACTCTAATTAAGACAATTTTCAAGTGGCACCCTCATAGTAATTCAAAATCTCATCTTATTAATCTTTTTAAATTTCATTTTTCATTCAAATAAATAAATAATAATAATCAAAATAAAGAAAATGATTTTAACATTTTTTAAATGAAAATCTCCGATTGATATGCAACTTTGCCAAATGAAGCTCATGAAATCATCCTCCATATCAACCCAAAAGTCCTTTAAAAACTTATATGAGATATCATTTGAGCAACAACTCCTATAGCTACTTGCGTCCAATTAAAACATTCAAATTAACTCCTCAAAACCCTTCATTACAATTACTGCTATTAATTAAACAGGAAATTTACCATAAAGTTATTTCTTAATGAATTGATTGAAAAAAATAATTTAAATTGATTATAAATTTTTAACCACCCCATTGATACCCACCTTAACATGTTTTCCATCATTAGGGTACAAAATTTTGTTGGAACTTCTTTAAGCCGCAAATATTCTATGAAAAAACGAATTTTCACCCACCTCCTTTAACCAAATTAAATTAGGCTTTTGTCATAAAACGCTACAATTTATTCTAAATACAGAAAATAAGAATGTATTCTTCTCACACATTTCCCTGATTGCATGTTTGCCTAAGTTTTCAATTTCACTTTTGACATCCAAATTGTTAATATATTTATTGGTCTCCTAAATGTTTATCTCCATATTCTGAGAGCTTTTGTATCACTCCTTCAAACACTCTTTTATTTTCTTTGATGCCTCTTTTGGAACAAACAAAACCCTTAAAAATTAGCTATTAAGCATTTAATTTTGATTCAATATTCTAAATATCTGATAAAAGAGTTTTATTGATTTATTACTGGAATTTAATGCAATATATACTACTTTTTATTTTATTTCCATTAGAGTATAGTTTTATAAAAATTAAAATTACATTTTCATTATTGATGAATATTAATATGGGTAAATATTTATATCTTATAGAGATATAACTAAATAAAAAGCTCATTAATATGCAAGTTGAAAAAGATAAATATATTTTTATAAAATTCCATCAGGATTTCTAACTAAGTACTTAAATTATAGAAGTTTATAAATTTACATGAAAGTCTATCCATATAAAATTATAAAAGTGTTATAAATAAAAATATGTTTAAAAATATAGCATATAAAGATGAACAGTTTAAATAAATACATATAAATATTATGAAAAGTATATTATAATTTAAATTACAGAGTGAAAAAATATCTCATAAGAATATTTGACTTTTTGTGTGAAAGAATATTAAAATAATATTTTAATATATATATTTCATAGTGATATAATTTTTTAAAATAACTTTTTGTTATAAATAATTTTTTTCTTCAAGATTTTTGACTGAATTTCAATTTAAATTTGTTTTGATTTTATTCTAAACTTTTTATTCAATAATAATTTATTTATATGTTCTTATATTTAATAACATTCTTATTTTATTTTTATAATTAATTGTATAAACCAAATTTATAATCGTGAATAACACAGGTCCCATTGTTTGAATTAAGTAATATTCAAGTGAAATGTCACGAGAAAAATAATTGTCATAATCACAGTTTTATTGCGATTCAAACGTAATTCGAGCTTTAAAATATATTATTCATTATTTAACTCAATCACGCTAGAAAATATTTGATTTGTTATATTTAAATTTATATACTTCAACAAACAGTTATACATAAAATATTTTTAATTTTATTTCATACACATCGCAACATTTTCCAGACTTTTCAATGAAAAAAAAAAAAACAACGTTTTTGAATTTTTTCAATATTTCAAAAATTTAATTAATATATAAAACAAAAATAAACTGCAAGTATATAGTAATTTTTAAAGTATAATAGTAACTACGAACAACAAAATATCAGTTAAAAAATACCAAGAATCAAAACCAATTAAAAATTTTGGAGACTTTTTCCTCATAATAATTAATGTATAATTAACTTTATAAACTTTATTCTAGAATAAACAAAAAAAAACTTTATTCTTTCAATTTCTTCGGTCAGATTTTAGGGTGCACGGAATAGAGTGTTGAAGTATAAAATCTCTTAACTTAGGGACCTAATAGCAAAAATACTTTGAAGATATATGGAAAAGTACTAGCTTTCACATTGACGACATGCGAAAAAGCACTTATTTGGACAAAGATTACCCCAAAATCTAGCATATAATATAGCTGTCTGCATACGATACATGTAACGTAACATGCCACCTTCCTAAAAGTAATGACTAAGTTACTAATATTTTTATTTTGACAAAACCAAGTAGCTATTTTTTTATAGACTATTTACTAGCTCATATGAATAAACGATTCAATATTCATATATTTTTCAAATAAATAACATAAGTTATAATGATTAAAATAAAATTTATTTTAAGCAACATTTCAATGTTTTTTTCGCCACATAATTTTAACAATTAATAATAATATTAATATGATATTAATTGTTTTTATAAAAATAATAATTATCATTTTATATGTGTTGTAATATTTGATTTTTTTTAACGATAATTATTGATATTATTAATTATTAAACTTTTCACTATTTATATATATATATTTTAAAATTATTATATACAAATCAAAAATTGACTTTGATTAATTAACAAAATTTGAATATGTTATTTAAATTTTATCGGATCATTTTCATTTATTTTCTATAATTTTTTTTTAATAAATTTAATATATATATAATATAAAATAATAAAAGATATTGTAATTCACGAACTCATCACAAATTAAGTAGTAAACTTTTTTTAATTAATGTATTAATTATCTTATTTTTGGATAATTAGTCGCGATTTATTTAATTACTAGTTTGATGTTTGTATTATATTTATTGGGATAAATAATTTCTCTAATGAAATAATGGATAAAATAAATTTAAAACTAAAAAAATAGTTTTTATTTTAAGAGATTGACAAAAAATAATTAAAATAAATTTTTTGTTTGAAAATAACATATAAATAAAAACGATTTTTTTCTAAAAATTGAAAATAAAAAAGCAACGGAAAAAATGATTTATTTTCCTTAAAACATATTTGGATATTTTAGGAGGCAAATAGAGGGTGGTGGGGTCCACGCAGGTAAATATATTTTCTTGGTTGTTTGTGTTTTTGTTATATTCTTCTGTAACAGTTCTTCTTTCTACTTATTATTATTATTATTATTATTATTATTATTATTTTTCATTTCATTTCATTTGAAGCTTCAACAATTCTTCCATTCTTCATTTCTCTCCTTTCTATTGCTTTCCCTCTCTTCTTTCCTCCCAAAGCTTCAAACTTTGCCTCTTTCGATTGCTTAATTGTTTTCTTCGACTATTTCTTACATACAAAATTCTTTGCTTTTTTTCTGAAATTAATACTAGATTTTTTTGGGTTAAGATGATAACCCTTTTATTCTTGGTGCCTTGAGATTCATTTGGAGGTCACATCCATCTATTGTTCTTGGTTTTGCTTTGACGTTAAGGTTTGTATTTATTTTTTTAGCTTTTCTTTTATTTTTTATTTTTTAAATTTCAAATTACTTGTTCTTAATTTAAGCTTTCCATGGAGATGAAAATGGCATTTTTGTCATATATTTTTTTTATCACATGGCAGGAAATTGGTGGTTTATTTTGGAAATTGAAGATTTGATTGAAGTGTTCATCTGATTTTTGTGGATCAGTCTTGTAGTGTATGGGTTCCATTTTTAATTATTATTGTGATTTTATGCTTTCAGTTCTGATCCATTTATTCACTGTTTGGATTGAAGCTATATCTAGTTGTTGGGAGAGTTTACCATTTTAAAGCTTCTAATTCAAATTCAAATTCAAATTCAAAATTTTGGATTCTCAATCCTATGTTGTTTGATTTTGGGTTTTATTTATTTAATTGTTGTTGTTTCGTTGGTATTTGAAATGTGCATCTAAAATGACTATGTTCATTGTAAAAAAAAAATCACTTATTTTCATGTAGCAAAAAAAATTGAACTAATTTCAAATCTGCAATTGTTGCACATGCCTGAGTTGTATACTGTCTCGTGTTTTAGTTTCATAGCGGTTAATGAATTTAGGTCTACTCAGTTTTTTGTACTTTTTGGGCTGATTCTTTTGATGATCTTGTGTTTCTGTTGTTGGGTTTTGTTTAGTACTAGTTAATATGGCCACATGTCACAGTAATTCTTAATATTGTTCTCTTCTTAATCCTTTGATGGAAACCAAGTTATCTTTTCCTCGAGTTTCAGTCGATTTCACTAACTGCTAACTAGTTCTGTGTTTTTCACATGTTTATTGCTACAATAGATAGAAAAAGGAGAAATTTTTCCTATGTAAGGTGCACTTTTTAATTTTATTTTTCTTTTTCTGATAGTTCGGCAAAAGCAAGACCTTCTTATTATGCCAAGAGCCCCTTGTCCATCGGCGTAAATGTTTTCTACAAAATTAGGTATTTACCATAGTTAATGATGTCTATAAGTTGTCACTAAAGTGTAGCTCAAGTAGTTGAGACGAGATTCACGAAGGAGCTTGAGAAGGAAGTCTAGGGTTCAAACCTTGATTATAACATACTAACGATTAATATTTGTGTATGAAAAAGTGATTTCTATAAACATTTTGTACTACATCAAACAGTTTGGTTCGTAATGCAATTGATTAATTATTTTATTATACTTATGAAGGGAATATATGTTCAACATTGTATGCTATTGTGATTTTTGGCTGTTATTCAGGTAGATGATGTGTTTCCTTCTCCGTTTTTCATACTTTATATGTGCACAACAGTTATTTATATTTATGCAAACATTTTGATTTAACTATGTAGTGTTTGATGAATATTACTTTAGTCAGAAAGGAAAGAACACTGAAATTAAACTCTCTCTCTGTGTAGTTTGTCTGTATAATGTAATAGGAATATTATCACGTGGACAAAGAAAGTTATTATAGATTAGTTCTATAAAAAGAAAAAGAATTTCATAACTCATTCAGTACTGATATATTTTTTCTTGTACCAGAATAAGCAATCAATATCAGGCATCTTGCGAATAAAGTTTCCGGATCAGCATTTGATTGGATGTGTAGTATGTGCCATTATTGTGGTGCAAGCTTGACGGAATCAAACACTGACAATAAGAAACACGGAAATGAGAGTAGTTTAAAGCTGAATGGAAAAGTCCCCTTAAAACCTTGTAAAGCTTGCAGAGAGAAGCTAGAGCAAGTAAATGTGAAATCGTATAGTTCAACAAGTCCGTATGCTACACCATATATCAGTCCAACTACATCGCTGTCAAGTACTGACAGCTGTGTGTCCACTTGCAGTAAACTACTTACCCTCCGTCTTTCATTTTTATCATGCTGATGATGTTAGTTTTATATTACAAAATTTTCGTTATGTAACTCAGTGTCTCTCTCATATCTGATCTTTCAGGCGAGTTTTCAGTTGACTTTAATTCATCTTCATCTGACAGGTAATTTTGTCCAACAGAAGTGTGAATATAATGTTTAAGTTAGCCATGCTTATTTTGTTTTATTTTATTAGGAATAGCCGAGAAGACAGTATAGTTGAAGGTGTTATGGTAGATCTTGATTCTAAGTGGAACGCAAAATCACCGACTGTGGCGAAAAACAACACCCAAGAAAGAAGTAATGATATCGAGGGCTATACTGTAAGAGACATAGAGATTGCAGATGGAGATAGCTTTCAAGAAGCTAAGGCCGAGGATTCTGAAGGCCCAACCCTATCCTCTGCCGAAGAAAATGAATATTCTTTTCGTGATGATTTGGATATCCAAACATGGGAACCACCCGAGCCAGAAAACCCGCAGGATGATATGGACAATTGTGTGGCATGTAACGATGATGATGAAGATCAGGGCATTGGGATTGCGAACTGGGGCGAGCCAACCGCCATGAGTAGTTCTAAGGATGAATTAGGTGGGGGCTATAGGTTTAGAGAGGAAAGACAAAGAGAATTGGAAAAAGTATTGAATGGGAAATTTAAGGCTCTTGTAGGTCAGCTTCTTAAATCTGTGGGAGTTTTCTCTTCTGATGAAGGTGATAAGAGTTGGGTTGACATAGTTACATATTTATCTTGGGAAGCTGCGGCGTTTTTGAAGCCCGATGCTATTGGAGGTAATGTGATGAATCCTGATGGGTTTGTTAAAGTGAAATGTGTTGCAGCTGGTACTCGCAGCCAAAGGTAAAAATCTTCCCTTCTTCAATAAGAATCTTCTTTCCATTATGTGTTTATACACACTAGTAAACACGTTAATTTTTGTTTAAATAACATAATGTTTTATTTTATAGTAATGTGTTAGTGATTTCCATAAATCATCATATCATATTATGTGATTATCAAGGTGTTTTGTTCTCCTACCTATTTAAGAAAAATTTCCTTACTTAACCACATAAAGTCACAGCTTATCTTTTTTGTTTGGTGTTTCCTTTAGCAATAAGCATAACATGTTTTACATGGTATTCTCAACACACTTCTGTGAAGTCACGGGAATCTTTCTTTTGCCATAAACATAATGTTGTCAAATAATGTGTAATAATCTTTCAATCTGTAAGCTATGCTTTGCCTCCATTCCCTTTTTATTTGTTTGCGGCATGCATTAATTATATATAATTGACTCATTTCAACTGCTATGCGGCTTCCGCTATTTGCTCGCAATGCTATTTGCTATTTCACATAGCGGATTTTTGGCGTTCCACTGTTTTCAGAAATCCACTACTGATAACACTTCATAAACATTTCAATGGAAACTGAGCATATAAATATTTTTGAATACAATTCGTCTCACGATACCCAATCTTGAGAAAATAATCTTAGAGAAAATATTTTGTATCAGTCAACTATTCAAAGGTTTGGTCTTCAAAAAGCACGCCGCTCACAAGCATATGCCAACTAAGTACAAAAATCCAAGGTTGCTACTGATTAAGGGCATGCTTGGCCATTCTATGAATGCACTGTCCTCGTTTAACTCCATGGACCAGGTAATTTTATTTAGATTGGAAACAGTATCATTGACATAATATTCTCTTGCTGATTATTTGCTTTCTAACAGGAGAAAGACTATCTGAAGTCTAAAATGGATCGTATAAAATTATGTCATCCAAATGTTATATTAGCGGAGAAAACAGTTTCTCGTGATATACAAGAGGCAATTCTGGACAATGGGATGACACTAGTACTTGATATGAAGCTTCATCGACTGGAACGAGTTGCACGTTGCACTGGTTCGCCAATTCTTTCATGCGATGATTTGAACGGCCAAAAACTACGACAGTGTGACTCTATTTATTTTGAGAAATTTGTGGAGGAACATGATGGTACTGGTGAAGGAGGAAAGAGACCCACCAAGACCTTGATGTTTATCGAGGGATGTCCTACACGTCTCGGCTGTACGGTATGCCTTTAGCTATCCTCACTCAATTGCGCAAACTAATGAGATGGATTCTTCATCTTCTGTGACACTGCAAATTTTTATCGTTTTTATTGGCATAGATTCATGTATACTTGAAAAATACTCAGTCTTTTTGGCTTAGGTGTCCAATGGCTATATCATATGTAGACTTGAATACATATGAAACTGACCTGTGTACATGTTATTAAAATTATGAACTTTCATTGTTTTACATATATACT
This sequence comes from Cicer judaicum, assembly GCA_037974835.1. NCBI lineage: Eukaryota > Viridiplantae > Streptophyta > Magnoliopsida > Fabales > Fabaceae > Cicer > Cicer judaicum. The sequence goes on from JBBPBS010000968.1 coordinate 20,707,974, forward strand.
GCTTTTAGTTTTACTTACAAAGCAAATAAACCGAATATGGTTGTTGTATACTATGTAGCATGTTTGAGATGCTCTCATTTTCCAATGAATAGATGCTTCAATGTATCCCTTTATTGTTAATTTTTGAGGACTGAGAGGAGTACTGGCCCTGACTTTGGTACATGGAAATTTTCAACCACGTTAACTTCAGGACATTTTTTCTCTACCCTGTGCTTCTGTTGGTGATGTCAAGTATTATTTATTTTTGTCACCATTATCTTTCACCCTACGAATATGAAGTTAGTATCTCGTCTTTCTTTCAGAGAATGATTATTTGTCTTGAGTTTTGGATGCTATTAACCTCTTCAATTCCTGCAATTGCAGATTTTGCTGAAAGGAACACACAGCGATGAACTGAAGAGGATCAAATGTGTCATGCGGTGTGCAGTTATCATGGCATATAACTTAATCCTCGAAACCTCTTTTCTTGTTGATCAGAAAGCGATGTTCTCTACCATTCCTCCAGTTAATGTGGCAGATATCTTGCCAATCAATAAAGAATCCAGCGATTCAGCTTCTATTTATTCAAGTGTTCCGTCTATTGAGCGTTCTGATGAAAATGGAATAGTTAGTACTGATATTCCCATATACAATGGACTTCATGAAAAAAGTACCAATGATTTAACCGTAGAAACTGAAGAGTTTTCACCATTTTCTTATGAACCATATAATCCAGCTGTCTTTTCTGGATTCTCAGCAATTTCATCTTCTCTGAAAAAGGTTATGGGGGACAGTTTCCAGCTGTCTGCTCCTTATCAGTCTCTATCAACATACTTTGGCTTCAATGGAAGGAAACTTAATGTTCAGGTCAACAGTTCTGTTTCTATTATAGACTCTCTGGAGGCAGATAAAAATACTAAGATTGAAGATAAAAATAATTCTAATGAAGTAAAGTTGCTTAACGAGGGACAAACCCTGTCTTCACCCGTGTACTTGGATTCCAATGGTGATATAAGTAATGTTGATAATGATAGAAAAGAACTCCAAAGTAAAGATGAAATCAATACAGTGTTGGATTCACAGAGTATTTTGGTCTTGATGTCTAGCCGTAACGCCTTAAGAGGAACCGTATGCCAACAAAGTCATTTTTCCCATATTATGTTCTACAAGAATTTCGACATCCCACTTGGAAAGTTTCTGCAGGATAACCTTCTCAATCAGGTTTGTGCCTCCTTCTTTTTCCCTCCTTAATTCTTTACTTATTCTACTTGACTAATGGTAATCATATTCACTGGATTTAGTGCACATTTCTTAATAAGTTCATTTCATTAATGTATTACTAGAAGTGCACTATAATTTGATATCAGTTATCTTTTTATGTGTATTTTCTTTGCAAAATGAGATTGAATATGTTCTAACTGATTTTTACTGCTATGTATACAGACAAGAACTTGTGACACCTGTCAAGAATTGCCGGAAGCTCACCTTTATTATTATGCTCATCACAATAAACAACTTACTATACAAGTGAAACAATTGCCGCCAGGAATTATTTTGGCTGGGGAGGCTGAACGGAATATTTGGATGTGGAGCCGCTGTGGAAAATGCAAGTCTTGTTCTACAAAGAGAGTGTTGATATCCACCACTGCTCGTAGTCTATCGTTTGGAAAATATTTGGAGCTTAGCCTTTCTCACTACTCATCTAGCAGAAAATTGAGTTGTGGTCATTCTCTTGATAGAGATTTTCTCTACTTCTTTGGGTATTATATCATCTATATGCAACTTTTTATAGTAAAATCTGCTATACAGTTATTTCATGATTGCGTCGTGTGACACGTGCATTTTAATATTTGACATTTTGAGAAATGGTTTTAAATTTTTGTTATTGACGAATTGTTTGTTAGCATGTTCATGTTTCAATTGATAATATTACGTCTTATTATATTTCTTCTTATCATGCAGATTAGGTCGCATGGTTGCAGTGTTCAGATATTCTTCTGTCATTACTTATACCGTGTCTATGCCTCCTCAAAAGCTAGAGTTCAGTGGTGCAATAAAACAAGAATGGCTTTTGAAAGAGGCCGAGAATGTATGTTCTCTATTGGGACATTTTCATGTAGATATTTCTTGACTTGTAAAGGCTGAAATATATTATATATCAGTTGAGCATAATTATTTTCGTGATTCTCATGCACTAAAATCACCTTTTTCTTTTCTCTGTTTTAAGGTGCACATGAAAGGCATATCACTATTCACAGAAATTGCAAAATGTTTGAAGACAATACAATTTGATGGATCAACCTCTAACAGAGGATCAAAACGAGAGTTCTCTGACGTTGAGAAGATGTTAAAGCAAGAGCAAGAAGAGTTTGAGGTTAGGTTTCTGTTAGTACAAGATATCGACATTTTGTGCAAATCAACTTTCACTCCAAACTTGATTCTTCTCAAATTTGCAAGTCCTAAATATCTCTTTCCTAGCTCTAACCTTTAAATTTGGATTATGTTATATATTTAATCTTTGAATGTCCTAACTTACTTAGGTACTAATGCATTGAATGAAAGTGACATAGAATCTGTGAGAGGTAGTAGTAGTACTGTATAAGTTTAAAATTCCATATTACTATACTCTAATCAGAAGTTTCGATTGCAATCAAAATTTAATTTGTAGTGTATATATAAAATGGAAAGATTTAATTTGATGCAACTTGCAAATGATATATTTGTTAATTTTAATTTCTTCTGATTTCTGGTTTGTCCTCCCAATATTTTTATATTGCAATTAGTATGAAATTATGAATATTATAATTTATATTGTCTTCATCTGTGTTGTTTTATGTTAACAGGTTAACATCAAGATTGTTGTTGCTAAGAAAGGTGATCCAAGCCGGTCTGCCTATAAACTACTCAGTCTAAACCGATTGATGTGGGATCTTCTGATCGAATCCGCTGTGTGGGATCAACGCTTGAACGCATTACGCTCACTGGAGAAACCTGTGCAAGAGTATAGTTTGTCAAAGGTGAAAGGTATTGCTGGTAGAGAAACTGCATCTACAGGTAGTTTTAGGGAAAATGGCTATGTGAATGGGGATGCAGATGAAAAAATTATGTCGGAAACATCTGTGGAAGTAAAGGAAATTCCTATCAGCGAATCTCCTCTAGAGTGTAATGAACAGGATGATCCATCAAACACTTTTGATGTTTCACAGAATGTGAAAATACAGACTGATGGTTTGGGATCGAATAAATCTTCTGATCAAAAGTTGGAATCGAGTTCAGATGTTTTAACTCAGTTTCCTTCTGCAAACAGTCACCTTCAAGTACATGAAAAATTAACAGTTGCTACAGATATTCAACCTATTCGTCCAATTGCTGATGTTAAGGTATCAAACAAGAGTGCTTCACTGCACTCACCGGTTTCCAACTTACCTAGTGAATGGTTCTGGAAGCCATTTGCTGATATTCGACAGATAGGCATAAGGGAATTTCAGAAAAGTTTCTTTCCGAAGTTTGAATATTTTTTCAGCTCTATTGCGGAACATTTTCCAACAGGGAATCAATTAATCACCGAGGAAGGTCCAAGGTTGCACATTCCTCTCAAGACAGATAATCATATTGTGTCTGACTTTGAGGGTGAACCCTCCAGCATAATTGCTTGTGCGCTGGCCTTGTTGAAAGATTCATCTGAGGTCACAGAAGTAGATGAAGGTGATGTGAGAGAAAGTGGAATAACTTCAAAATCTACAGATTCTTTGCATGGCTTTCCAGATTCAGATTCTGTGCACTCTAATGGAAGCACTTCTTCAGAAGCGTCACAAACATTTCGTGCTACAGAAAACCATAGCATAGAAATTCATTTTGGTTATGCAAAATCACTCGGGAGGGAAAAATATTCAGTTATTTGTCACTATTTTAAGCAGTTCCGTGCACTTAGAAATTGGTGTTGCCCATCTGAGATTGATTATATCGCTTCTTTAAGCCGGTGTATGAATTGGGATGCCAAAGGTGGAAAAAGCAAGTCTTTTTTTGCTAAAACAGTTGATGACAGGTTTATCATAAAGGAAATCAAGAAGACAGAACTTGAAGCATTTTTGGGGTTCTCTTCTCTGTATTTCAAACACATGAGAGAGTCATTTGAATCGGGGAGCCAAACTTGTCTTGCAAAAGTCTTGGGGATATATCAGGTTGGTGTACTGCTCTATACATTTCTTTTCTGTCATTTGCCAAATTTTTCTCATTTTTAAGCATTTAATGTTTGTACAGGTTACGAAAAGACATGTTAAAAGTGGAAAAGAGGTTAAACATGACTTCGTGGTGATGGAAAATCTTGCGTACAACCGACATATTGTGCGCCAGTATGATCTTAAAGGTGCTCTTTTTGACCGATATAATTCAGCTGCTGTTGGGGCTGGAGATGTTCTTTTGGATCAGAACTTTGTGAATGACATGAACTCTTCCCCATTATATGTCAGTCATAAAGCAAAGCGAGTTCTTCAGAGGGCTGTTTGGAATGACACGTCTTTTCTCAATGTAAGTCTGTTAAAAGCATTCGGCTTTTTAGCCTAACTTTTCTCATTGAAATTTGCTATTTAATTTGTTTTTCCTTACCAAAGAGCTTGCACTACCAAACCAAGTTCTTAATTGATAATTTGATACTTGATGGGTTTACTTGGTAGGATGGAACTGAAAACTGGCAATTTATTGTAACCTGATCTATATTGCTTTCTCTGATTTCCTTTCATATTTGCCCTACTAATACTTCTGCTAAGGGTCTGTTTGGATTGATTTATCTGAACTTATCTAATGGCATAAATACTTGTGAGATTGTTAGGGAGAACTTATGGAAATAACGTATGACATGTCCATAAGCTCTCTAACATAGCTTATAGAAACAGCTTAACGATTATATAAAAACAGTTTGACTTCCATTTTTTCTTGTTGTAGAAATAACTTATATATAAGCACTTATACGATCAACGCTTAATTAAACTATATTTTCAAACAGGGCCTAAGTCCATGACTGGTGGTTGGTTCCTAGATTCTTAATAGACAATATTTCTTTTGCATACTTTTTCCCTTGTTCATATTTTTTCCTTAAATATGTTCTTGTTTTGGACTTTTTTTTCCTTGCTCTCTAATAGCGCATTCGTTGTTTGCTCCAATATGCAGTCAATCAATGTGATGGATTATTCTTTACTTGTTGGAGTTGATTCTCAGAACCGCGAACTTGTTTGCGGGATCATTGATTATCTCAGGCAGTATACATGGGACAAGCATCTAGAGACATGGATGAAGTCTTCACTTGTTGTCCCCAAGAATCTATTGCCAACTGTAATTTCTCCCAAAGAATACAAGAAAAGGTTCAGGAAGTTTATGTCTACATATTTTTTAAGTGTTCCAGATCATTGGTGTTCTCAGAAATCCCCTATTCCTTGCAAAGTTTGTTGCTCAGGAGAAGATGACACTTCCCAACAAAAACCCTAGCATTACTACTAGGGTCCCAAATAGTTTCTCTGCCTAAACTTTTTAATTTATTTGTCAAAAGAATTATACAAATTGAATTTATGCAATTATGCGACTGTTAGAACTGTATATAGACAGCCGATATTTGGTTTAAAACCTAGCCCTGCTATTCTACAATTTTTAGAGAATTTCAAGGGATGTTTTCATTTATAGGTTCATCCTGTCCAACATGAGATGAGCAATTTTTTTGTAAAGTCAAGGGGAACAATGTAAAGGTTTATTTTGAATTTTGAGTCAATGAAAAGTACAGTTGATAGCATTTCAACACTTTCCATTGGATTTATATTCCTCTTTTCATGCCCTTTTATTGAAAAAAGGTCTTAAGAGTTGGAATTTTGATGGAAAAATGCTTGATTAGATCAAGTGAAAGGAAGAAGAGACTAATCATTTGAGGATGTATCAAATGAGAGGACTATATTTACAGGAATCTTGTTTTACTTGTTGAGTCACATGATTTCAATGTTTTGTTTTCATATTTTGCCTAGTGAATGATTTCATGTTTTGATTTTCCTCGTTTATAGTAAGATATAGTGATTAAGATTCATTATTTTACTTGATACATCTCTAGTTATCTATTTTAGAGAAAAATTTGTACAAAAAATGTTGTGAAAAAAATTAGAAAAACTTATGGGTGGGCAGTGTTAGATATTGTTATATTTAGTTAAATATGATTTAAAATAGTTATAACTAGATAGAAGATTATTATGTAAGTTATCTTATAGGTATTATATAAAGGATCCTACACTAAGTGTATCATAATTCTTCATACTATCAATTCAAATTATATATTTTTTTTTAATTTTTTTTCTCTTTCTTGAGTTTAACCATGATTTTCAAACATGTAGTGTTGTGTTAAACATGTAGTGTTGTATAATGAATCTTATTGTGATTGGGATTAACCCTAAACCCTACTGATAGCCATGTAGAGGAGTCTATAGCTTTGATTCAAATTTTTTATATTATTAATAATTTAAGGGATTTGTGAAGCATAGATCAATATTTAGCTCTCTAAATTCTTGAATAAGGTGTCTGATTTAGCTTGATCGAATGGTCGGGGAGATGAGGGATAGCTGAGTTATTAAACTTTTGAAATTAACATAACCATTGATTTATTAATATTTATTTATAAAATAAAAAGTACTGTGTACAAGTTTCATCACACTATAAAAAAGGTTCGGTGATTGAGTTAAGAGAACTAGGGAGTGGAAAGATAAGGAGGTAAACAGTCCGATCTTCACCCTCAACAAAATATTGAAAATATTAAAAATATTAATAATAATTACTAACATTAACTTTTTAAAAATATACCTCACACTATTTAAGGGGTTGACGAAATGGATTAGTAAATTTTATTGGACGCATATGCTAAATGAGTTTTGTATTAAAATTTAAAAACCCAGTTAGCCCGGTAAGTTAATGCACTAACAATAATGATATATGCCAAATCAAAACATAGTATTATATATTATTTTTATACTCTATCAAAAACTCACCAAGGTTCGAAAAACGATACGACTCAAACACTTGAGATACATATATATTATACATCAACAAAACTGTCACATTAAAAAAGGTATTTAAACTCACACATCATTCAAATTTGAACTCAATTGGATTGACCTTCTTCGATACAAAATTAAACCTGGTCATTGAGATGCCCCACACCTAATTACATAGTTTTGGGGTTACTAAAAATAGAAGAAAGTAATGGATTTTTGAAATGTATAACTAATAACTAATAACTAATACATTTAAAAATGATAACCTGTTTTTTAATATAAAATATCTGAACAAAATAATGAGGAAAATGCTCTTCACACAATTTATCTAAAATGACACACAACTGTACATAAAACCTGTCATGCACAAGCAGCATTTCTTGATGCTTAATCGCTCATGTTGAAAATTCCTTCCTAAACATATGAAAGCATTAAAATTGCCCAAGTTGAAAGCAAAGGCCAATCGGAAGTTGTTTCTGTAGAAGGAAAAGTATATTCCTACAACCTTACAAGAACTTCCATTCCAAAGGAAGAAACCAAAACAAAAACAAAAACAAGGTCTAGAAACATATTGCATACTTGCACACTATCACAAACATCTACACATATCCTAAAATCTCATTTTTTGGAATTCTGATAGCTGCTTTGTGGAGGGAAATGAACAACTCAACCAACCAAGGTATGAATGTTCCCTTTGAACATAGTGATGATGATTATTATGATCTTGATGATTATGACATGGATGAATCTCACTACTTCTATGTTACCAATGCAATACTGAGTGGTACAGCTAGGCTCAATGTTCTCTTACCAACAGTGACCACTCTTGCCTTCAGCATTTTTGCACCTATCCTAACCAATGACGGCGAATGCAGCGTTCTGAATCACTGGCTGACAGGCGTCTTTCTAGTTATGTTAGCAGTGTCATGTGTCTTCTTCACCTTCACCGACAGCTTCAAAACGGCCACCGGCAGGTTGTACTATGGGGTAGCAACATTTAGAGGGATGTGGACTTTCTGTGGAGGCATGAAGAAACCTCGTGTGCCATCAGATTATAGGCTTAAATGGACTGATCTTTTCCATGCATTACTTTCTCTGCTCTCTTTTCTTGCTTTTGCAGGTTTGCATTATGATGTTGTGAAATGTTACTATCCAGGAATTCCTAGGAAGGTGACCAACACTCTTCCCCTTGTGGTTGGTTTTGTAGTGAGCATCCTTTTTGTATTGTTTCCTTCAAAGAGAAGAGGGATTGGTTATCCCTTTTTGCTGCAATCAGATCCAATGTACTAAAGACATTGAAACATATTTTTTGTTTCTGCATAGACCATGCAGAATCAGAGACATGAATTTCACCTCTGACAAGAAGTTTGTTACAACTTGTATCATAGTCTAATATCATAAAGACTAACCAAAAGTTCAAAATGTTCTTACTAAATGGGAAAAAGTCTTTATAGGGGATGGGATTTGTTGCTATGAGAAACCAATAGCGTTAAACTTTTGTGCATACCATAATATTCTAATTACTGTACAAAGAGAAAATAAAATTCGCAAGGTACACAACTATGTTGGTTGAAATTTCAAGAAATTGCATCTAAACCTTCACTCGAAAAGAGTATTTTCGAAAGATAGATTGGTGAGAATAAATAGTAAACAGTAACACATTTGTCAAAAGATATTTCATTTTGATAAATTTATCAATTACAATACATAGAGAATAATAAAAAAACAGAAAAATGCAGGTGCAACGAGAATGTAATGAAAATGAAATACCGAGTAACACTACTCACAGTCAATGGCAATTAATTTCTTCTATACCACGTCCAACAAAAAAAAACATTTTGATGCAAACTTGAACCAGATACTAACACATATATCTGCTGCTTTGATAGAAGAGAAACATAAAGAACTACTTAAGTACACTGACATCGTTGTGGAACCAACACACCAGGTGGTTTTCTTCTCTCTCGAATTATGGCTTCTTTTATCACTGGCAGTTTTTGGTGAACTTTCTTCCATATATGATTCACTGCACCATCCAAAGGTATAGGGCCAATACCACCTGGATGACCATTATCATAGACAAACATGGGCTGTACCCGAGCCATCTTTTGGCGGAACGTGTCTTTCTGATCTTTTGAAAAGCTTTGAAGATGATTGACTAGCCATCTTGGTTTAAGTGCATCACCAACTGCTACAAAAACTGAAAATTCTGTATAATCCACCATACCTTCAAATGGGAGCTCAATATTGTCGCTGACAATAACAGGTATACAAAGACTTTGAATGGCATCAAAAAGTCGGCATGAAGTGGGTGTGTCCCCAGCTGGGTGCAGGCAAAACTCTGATGTTCTCATCCCTTTTATTGATTGCTCTCGCCCGGTTGCATTAGGGAAGCCTTCCTCCATTATAACACCAGGCTCATTATTCAATAGATCCCACAACTTCTCTCTAACAAGGCCTCCCTGTAATTTGAACAATTTTTCAATGAGACGAGCATGAAAAAGATAAAGCATTGGCTTTTCATGACTAGAAAGACCAACATAATCACACTTCTGTTGGATGAATATCTACATAAATTATTAGCATCTATTATATAATTAAACAGTGTGGAATTGGCTTTCCAGTACTTTGTTGAGTGGAAACAATTCATCTGAGCGCTCATAGTTTTTTTAAGCCAAAAAGAGTGCTTAAGCATCATATGGTAAAATTGGCACCCCAACTATGTTAGCACCCCAAATCAACCACCTATCATTTGCAACATAGTTGGGATGCCAAAGTTACCATATGATGCTTTTGCAGTCATCAATACCCAAGGTAACAACAGTGTGTGAGAACAACAACTGCCTCATTAACAACGTTATCAGGAAAACCCAAAGGGATAAAACCTTGGTGAAGATAAAAAGACTGCAGTGCGAGGAAACAAAAGCTAGATCCATTAGGAAGTTAGCAAAATGAAAAACAAACAATCCTAGAAAAGAAGGGTACATCAGAAAAATCTAAAATTAGGAAATTGATTTCAATTTTTAAAAACACTCCTCTTAAATGAAAGAAGGGGTTGATTTCACCCTCAAGGATGTCAACTATTTTACCATCAACAGTATGCTCTAGGTTTTGCATACAAGTCAGGAAAAGTAGGTCCGCAGTCTTTAACATGAAAAGGAAATAACTAAAATTTGATTGCAAAGTTTGACATATTTACATCAAGAAAATTTCAAGGTCAGACTAATCCTTAATATATTACAAGCAGTAGTGAACATCGGAGATCAACTCTTATAGGCTTTTAAACAATTCATTCATGTGCAAGTAAGTAACTTTGAAATGTTAAAAAGTAAGGTCTTATGTATGTGGCAGGAAATGTTGGGTCTCTTGTTACTGGTTCTCAAAGGGAGATCACACACTTATGACATTGAAAACCAAAGCCCCTGTATGCTACCCAAAACAGATTTTTCAGTAAATCAAAATGCCATTAAATAGTTAAGAAGCTTATTTGCCTAGATGGAAGATATGATTAAAACTTCCTGGCGTGTGTGAAATGATATGACAAAAAGTGAAGCCATTATGCGAGTCATATTACTATGAAGCTTTAATAAGAAACCATTATATGAAAAGCTAGTAAGTGATGACTTTTATCTAGGTGCATATCCAACGTCTTTCGAGAAAACAGGTAAAGAGTAATATCACAGGTATTAACAAATTTTCAAGTTCAAGCAAGAGCCAGAAGAATAACTGAATAAAAAGGCTTGGATTTTGGGGGTGTCGACACAAGGGACAACTTTAATGCAAATTTAAGTCATAACATTTAACACAAAAACAGCAAAAAAATTAATAAGATGCTATTGCTACAACCCACAGTTAAGATTAGCTGATAAAGAAGTGCGTGACATGAAAAATCCGAAAGAACAAGTACCATAAGACAGAGAGAACAACAAAAAACAAATTTGATCACGTAAAACCGTTGAGTAGTCAAGAGTCCAATTATAAGTCATGAAAGATGCTAGAATAAAGTTCCAATTGAAAAATTATGCAAGGCTAGCCCAAAGAGAAGCAATACTGACCCGGTGCCTATGTTTGGCTCCTTTAAAATAAAGAAGGTTGCGGCGCTCCTGGTTTTGTGACAAGTGCAAACTGGGTAGCAGGTGTGTGTATGGCACAATCACATCTTTAATTACAGAAACTTGAGTGTGTTGGATCATTTCAGATGAAGTACAGTTGGATGATTTTGAGTCAAGTCTATACCACCCACCAAAATCCACGACAAGAAGAATAGCCGGGGCAATCTCATCTTTAACATGCCACATAGCAACTGGGTCTGCCAAACAATGCTTCAGTTTTAACATAACCTGACAAATGACAATTCAAAGACTAACTCATAAGCTGGTAACAGCACTCCACATAATTTTCTCATTTTTACCTTTCTATTTTATATACATGCATTAAACTAATCCCATATTTTTGCCAACACCATCATGATCAACACAAATTAATCAATCAATAATAATACACAACATAACATTAAGGAGAAGTGTAACAACTTACAACACTGAAAACCCTTATTCCAACCAGTGTTGTCAAATAGCGGTGCTATAGCAATACGGCGTAGCAAAAATTTAACAAACAGCTATTATTCTGTGATACACGATTTAGTACAAAGCGTCATCAAATAGTGGCTATAGCAATGAGATAGCTTTATAGTGTAGTAGACTTAAAAACAAAACGTAATTTTCTGCTTTCAGCGATTGACAACACTGATTCCAGCAATGCATACAGTACAATTAATTCAACACTTTGAACATTCTTAAATGCCACTTCATGCACATTACATTTAAACTCAAAACCTTACAAAGTAGCACCAACACTTCAAATTAAATGTGTGGCCGGTGTTGGACATATGTTCACATTCAATCGTTTTCATTTTCTCATTGCCGTGTATGATGTTTGTGTCGGTGTTTGACATGAACCTTAACAATAACAAACAAGGTTGCAAAAAATTGAAAACACAGAAAACATACCAGTGAGAACAAACACATGATCTCGTCCACCAGAACGTTTCCAAGCTTGAGTCTTCTTCACAAAATCAATAACCTCTCTCTGCCTCTGGTAATCCTCATTCCCATCCTTCTTCCTGAAAACACCTTTAGCCATACCCAGTTGCAATTCAGCGCTGAGAGTAGCAAAGAAAGGAACAAAGACAACATCAGCATCACGTACATCAAGAACCCGTTTTGCAAATGACCCAGTTCGCAATTGAGGAGGTGTCATAAGATCCCCCATAATCCAATACTCCGCACTGTACTGTTTGATCAGTGGGTTCTCAGGGTAGGGTGGAAATTCTAGGGTTTTACCCAAATTGGTGGATCGAATTTCGCGATCCGAGTCACTGCCGAGCCGTGAATCGGAATCGAATGACCAGTAACGGTTAATGAGGCCGTAGTTGAGGGATCTGGGAAGGTCGGCAACGTAAACTTTGATGGCTTCAAAGGTGGGAGATTGAAGAGAGAGAGAATGGCGTGAGGTGATAGTGGTGGTGGAGGAAGAGAGGAAGAATGCGAGAGAGAAAAGGGAGATGACTGTGAAGAAGAGAAAGAGTGTGGGAATAGAGAAAGGGGCATTGTTGTTGTTGATGTTGTTGTTCTTCAGAAATGGGGGCATTGCTATTTTGTATCTGATGTGTTTGAGTATCACTGATTTCCAATTCTGAAACAATGGATGGACTGCACTTTCAGAATCAAGTAGATCGATCATGGATGGAGCAGATGCATTTTAACACATATATGTGCTCTGTTAATTTAATTTTAGTTATTTATCTTATTTTCTTTTGATTTATTCGTTTAATTATAAAGTAGTTATTTGGATTTTTATATATTAAAAATGTCAAATATTAATTTTTTCAAATAAAATTTTAAAAAATTATTATCAAAATTTCAAAAAAAAAAATCATATATTAATTAAATTTATAACTTAAATTTTTATATATATTTTTATTTTTAATAATATCAAATTTATTAAATAAAAAATTTATTTTTTTAAATTTAATCACAACTCAATATGAGAATATTTTATATATATTTCTTTAAATTAAATTTCTAAATCATTTTTATTATTTTTTATGTTATAAATTTGATGTTATTATTGTAGGAGATACAAATATGAATTTATTTGAATTATAAATTTAATAAAAATATAAATTATATTTCAAATAATAATTAATTTTATTGATTTTATTTTAAAATAATAATAAATTTTTTAAATTTATATAAAAAAATAATATTATTAATATTTTAAAACATAAACAAATAATATTGTTGATATTTTATCAAATCTTTCTTCGACGAAAGCGGACGATCATTATTTGTATGAACATATTAGAACTTGTGGTCTAGTCCTTTATTTTTGGTTCATATTGGCTACAAATATAAAGTGTTTGAACGACGTGGAAATATATAGTTCAAACTGGTTGAACGGAAGAAACAAAGTAAATGGATTGGGAAAAAGGTTTAATTTGAAACTGAATCAAGCCCAACCAATAATCAGCTTGTTTCATTAGGTTACTGTAGAATTAATAAAAATACCTAACAATTGATTGGTTCTACAGCAACCTGCAACAACTAGGACTATGAGTTATGACCTCACAGTTCCACGTCAAGGATAAAGAATTGAATACACAAAAGTCAAGTCGAGTCGCTTCTTTGTTTCAACTTTCAACCCTGTCATCATTCATTCTCCTAACATTAACAATGTTTATTCTATTATATAACACAACACAAGATTTCAAAAAATATATAATGCTCCTATAAGCTAAGAAAATTAAGATGATACTCCAAACACAAACACAACAACAACATCTTCTGCTACTGTCTTTTTTCCTATTCTCCACTCTCATCTTCACCATTGCAGCAGCAACAACCAAAATCTCACCAGGCACAACAACCCTTTACGCTTCAAACACAAACCAATCATGGTCCTCTCCCAACAACACTTTCTCTCTCCATTTCCTCCCTCTCCACCCTCAAACCACCCCTCCTTCCTTCTTCGCCGCCATCGTCTTCTCCAGCGGATCACCTGTCATTTGGTCCGCCGGAAACGGCGCCACCGTCGACTCCAACGGCTCCTTCCAATTCCTCTCCACCGGAAATATTCTCCTCGTTAATGGGTCGGGCTCAACTTTGTGGGAATCCGGAACTTCCAAAATGGGTGTCTCCTCTGCCATGCTTCATGAAAATGGAAACTTGGTTCTCTCCAATGGCAAAAAATCTGTTTGGTCGAGCTTTGAAAACCCAACTGATACAATTGTTCCGTTTCAGAATTTCACTGTTGGTATGGTTTTGCGTTCTGGTTTGTACTCATTTTCTGTTCTTAATTCTGGTAACCTCACTCTCAAATTTAATGACACTGTGCCTTATTGGGATCAAGGTTTGAACTTTTCCATGAGTTTGATGAATTTGAGTTCACCTGTTTTGGATTTGCAATCAAAGGGAATTTTGCTGATTTTGTATCCTAATTTGACTTCCCCTGTGGTGGTTGCTTACACCAATGATTATGGTGATGGGAATGATGATGTTTTGAGGATTTTGAAGCTTGATGATGATGGGAATTTGAGAATTTATAACTCTAGAAAAGGTAGTGGGAATGTGAGTGTTGGATGGGTTGCTGTTGAGGATCAATGTGAGGTTTTTGGTTATTGTGGGAATAATGGTATTTGTAGTTATAATAATAATGATTCAATTTCTAAGCCCATTTGTGGATGTGCATCTCATCATTTTGAGATGGTTGATTCTAATGATAGTAGGAAAGGGTGTTTGAGGAAAGTGAGGCTTGAAGATTGTGTAGGAGAGGTGGCTATGTTGCAAGTGAACCATGCTAGATTCTTGACATATCCTCCACAGTTTGTGATCAACCCTGAGATATTTTTTGCTGGTTTATCAGCTTGTAGTGGAAATTGTCTTCAATCTGGTTCTTGTTTCGCTTCTTCTTCTTTGTCAGATGGAACTGGAGTATGTTACATTAAGACTAGTAATTTTATTAGTGGATACCAGAATCCTGCTTTACCTAGCATTTCATTCATCAAGGTTTGTGGACCATTGGCTCCAAAATCATCAACTCCATTGGAGAATGTCGCAGAGAGGAAGAAATGGAGGATACACGCTTGGGTAGTTGCTATAATTGTTTCAAGTACCGTTTTAGGTTTTCTTGTCTTTGAGGGTGGTTTATGGCTGTGGTGTTGTAGAAGCGGATCGGGATTTGGAGGATTAGCAGCTCAATATGCTCTTATTGAGTATGCTTCTGGTGCACCGGTCC
Organism: Cicer judaicum; assembly: GCA_037974835.1. Taxonomy (NCBI): domain Eukaryota; kingdom Viridiplantae; phylum Streptophyta; class Magnoliopsida; order Fabales; family Fabaceae; genus Cicer; species Cicer judaicum. Next base: position 20,723,267 of record JBBPBS010000968.1, read on the forward strand.
ATTTCTCTTACAAGGAGCTCCAAAGGTCAACAAATGGATTCAGAGAGAAACTTGGTGATGGGAGATTTGGCACGGTCTATAGAGGAGTTCTTGCTAATCAATTGGTTGTTGCGGTTAAGCAACTCGAGGGAATAGATCAGGGTGAGAAACAGTTTAGGATGGAAGTTTCTACTATAAGTAGTACACATCATCTGAATTTAGTAAGGCTGGTTGGTTTTTGCTCAGAAGGACGTCATAGACTTTTGGTATATGAATTCATGAAAAACGGATCTCTTGATAACTTTCTTTTTGTCAAAGAAGAACGATCAGGGAAAGTACTGAATTGGGAGCACCGATTCAACATCGCTGTGAGTGCTGCTAAGGGCTTGACCTACCTTCACGAGGAGTGTCGAAACTGCATTGTCCATTGTGATGTAAAACCTGAGAACATTCTTTTAGATGAGAATTACAATGCAAAAGTCGCAGACTTTGGCCTTGCAAAGCTCTTAGGTTCAACAGATCACAAGCATCTAAACTTAACAAGCGTAAGAGGAATAAGAGGGTATTTAGCACCCGAGCGGCTTGCAAGTCTTCCCGTAACTTCTAAATCTGATGTTTACAGTTATGGCATGGTTTTGTTAGAAATAGTGAGTGGTAAAAGGAACTTTGAAATCTCAGAAGAAACAAGTGGAAAAATGTTCTCGATATGGGCATATGAAGAGTTTGAGAAAGGTAACATCATGGAGATAATTGATAAAAGACTTGGCAGCCAAGAAATCAACTTGGAGGAAGTTAAAAGAATGCTTCTTGCATGTTTTTGGTGCATGCAGGAGCAACCATCTAAGAGGCCAACAATGGGAAACGTTTTGCAAATGCTAGAAGGTGTGATTGATATTTGTAAACCACCAGCACCAAAATCATTTACAGTAGGATCTTCTTCTGACTCTGAGGGAGTCAAAAGCAATGCGACTGCTTTCTCCACTTTTGCTTCCTTATCAACTCCACCTTACTCTCCCTCTTCAGCTTTGTTGCCTTGAGAAGCGCTTTAACTACAGATGAAACAGAGAAGATTGCTCCATCCACCCGTATAACAATACTCCTCCCTCTCGATGGTTTCATTGAAAAGAATGTTGTGACCGCTGAAAGCCAGAACTTTGCTGTATATGTGCAATTTTTCCTGTTTAAAAGTTTAAGTTATGTGGGCAATTTTGATGCCAAATTCTTTATTAAATTATTTTTTGTCTAAAAAAAAATCCTTATTCATATTGTTTTGTTTGTCTCAAACTTAAAGAAAATGCATTGTTTGTATAAATCAATTTGACTTTGATATCTAATGTATAAGTTCACTCTTTTACTACATCATGAACCTTTTATAACTACATCTTAAAATTAATGATATAAAGTGACATATCAGTGAAGTTTTATCGAATGTCTGTGTAAAATATATTTACAGTCCCTTAAACTATGAACATGACAAGACAAAAATTGAATATTTGAATCCATACTGCACTTTAATACAATCATCTATATTACCAATTGAAAATGGATTAACCACTTTAATTTAAGCTATCTTTTTTGTGGAAAGGCAAGAGAGGTAGAGGTTGGCATAACTGTATGCAGTGTTGTTAAAGGAGATGATGAATTTACTACCTTGCTAGGTTCTCCAACTTCAAATAGAGGACGAGGCCTGAAATTTGGATATGAAGTTATTAGCAAAGCACTCAAGGGATAGTAAAATGTAAACGAGTTTTGTTCTAACCAAAATAAACTCTCTCCATTTCTAGTTAATGAATTATGAAGAATTTATTCCAAATATTTAGACTTTAGGTCTAGCTCAATATCAAAGACAAAACATGCATTACCATAAGTGCCGAAAATGCTGTTTTGCACTAAAAATGTCAAAACTCAATAACTACATTTTTGAAATATCAATTTTGAAAATAGCAGCAATGATACTATAGGTTTTGTCCAAAAGATAACTGAAAATGTGAAGATTGTACAAGCCTTATAAAAACTACTTGTCATATCTCTAGACAATGTGAAATTTTCAAAATCCTCATACTTTGATTGGTTTGCCCATTAATGCTTCTTCCGGGACACAACTTTTTTGGTGTTTTGTATTATTTCGATTTTCAAAATTATTATCTATCCTAGTCTCAATCAAAGCAAGGGTAACAATTCTGCAGTATACTGAATCAAAGCACTTACCTTTGGCGAAAGTTGGAGGATTGCATACGAAATCGAAGCAACGAAGAGCTCAAACAACAACCAGTGGAATATGTACCATTCTCAGGTATGTTCATGCTTGACTGCATGTAATTGTGAAATAAGGCAACGGAACATAGTTTAAAAAGTTGAAAAGAAACAACAAATGAGTTATTTGTTTAAAGGAGTGCTAGTAACATGCGCATTGATTCTATATTACTAATACTCTCTAAAATTGATTGAAATTATGTGTCTTTTTGAGAAAAGATCCCACCAGACGCGCATAAATTAATGAGACTCGTGAATTTCAACCAATAATAGAGTATTAGATAAAACACTTCTCTTTGTTCTTTTATCGAGATAATAATGTAAGTACTAAGAAGACTTCATGCTAAACAGGCTAACTTATGAGGTAACAGTCTTCAGTCTATCTCTCTTTTTTTATAGCCAAGACTCTATTAAAAAGATAGATAGGCACAAAACTTTCTTGTGACAAGCTCTTGATAAATTTTAACATGTGAAAATCCATTCCTAAAAACAAAAACATTGTTTATTTGTTCACTTACAGTTTGTCCTTGAGAACTTTGAACAGTAGATGGCTCTGAAGTCCTTTTCTCATGCTTTCTTCTTTCATGCACGAGAAGAATTGCACATTTACAGGTGAAATATAGAAGCAACAATCCAAGAGAGAAAATGATCACAAATTCAATGACAATGATTGATCCTAAAGCTGTTACACAAATAGAAAGAGCTTGTAAATCACTGAACAAAACACATGTATGCTTCTATTTTGTATTGAACTTAAAGGCAGTTTTACTTCCAACTAAACTGAGATTATGAAATTGCAACTTACTGTGAGCAAGAAAAGGTGCCATTGGTTGCTTTCTCATTAAATTAACCATAGCCTCAGTATATAATGGCATTGACATTCCCTCTTCACAGTCTGGATAACACCCATAATTTCCCATATCATTCAATGTCAATGTTAATGTAGCTCCATGCTCACCTCCCTAGACAAAGAAAAAAGGAAAACACAGTCATAACCCATAATTGATCCTCAAACCTCAAGGTAAAAGAACATAGCTCACATGATAATAGAGTTGCTGCATAACAAAATTACAGTCATTGACTGTGCCTTGAAATCTGATTCCACTGGCTTTGACCATAAAGTGCTCTGAGATAGTTACATATGTTTGAAGAGGCTGCCACTGATAATTGTTTCTGTGCTTCAGTTCAGTTGTGTTGATCAAATGAGATGGAAGATTTGTTGCTAATAATCCATCATTCACTTCCATAGAGAATGTCAACAAAAAATGAGCTTGACCACCTAACACATGATCCATCAACAGAATGTCAATCCTCCAAACTTTCTTGCAGAAGGAAGCCATCAAGTCAATCACAAATTTGAAAGGCATTTAGACATTTAGTTAATCGAATTCAAAATTATTTAAAATTTATGTGAAAAAGAAATATTATCACATACACAAGCTATTGAACCAAGTGGTTGGTTACGGTCGGTTAATTCGTTTTAAGTTTTAACTAAGATTATATCGTTCCAATAGGACCTAAGTTCGATACTTGGATGAAACATTAGAAAGATAAGCATTAACATTGGACTGATGAAACATTAGCTATATAAGAGTAGAAATAAACTTAAAATTAAATAGTTGTTGTCCTAATAATTGATGAGTAATAGTATCTCATTTAAAATACAGAAAATAATTAGTCGACTTCAACTAAAATAGAACCAACAGTACCAAATTTTTTTCACTTTAAGGGAATAGCATTTGCATCTAATATGTCTTCTTATTTATGACCTTACATCATAAATCCTCAAAAGGACCAACTATTGTACAGTTATGCATCAGTTACTGATTAACTTTAACTAACCAGAAATCAACATAAAACATATTTATCGAGAGTGTTGCTAGAATTTACTTTGCATGTTTTATTTTGTATATCTTACATTAGACATTAAACATAAACTATAAAACATTGCCTTAAGACTACTTATTTCCAATCATACCAGGGAAGTTAAGAAGATCAGGATCTCCAATGTAAAAGTCAAACTTGTTTTTATCTTTGTCAAAGATAAGGGTCTCATCTTCATTACTCCTCAATATGATGAAGTAAGGGACTTTTATATATGGAGGATCATTGATAGGATCAATAAAAATTGGAACACCTAATGAATTTATTCCATTCTTATTCTTTGCGGAGACTTGAATGCTATCTGCACCGTAAAAATTCTCATTTCTGAAAAACAAAAGGAAGAATTAACAACAACACTTGAAAACACATATGTTTACACTTCTAATAAGAAAATGTTTTCTAAAACAATACATGTCCTGTGAAATTTATATTCTTAAAAACTAATCATAACCAACAGAGTTGTGAATGGTGATTAGACATACTAGATGAGAGAAATGGTAAATTATATTAAATTGATTGAATATGCCGCGGAGTATTCTTATCAAAAAGTAGTTTCATGTGGCTGATACATTACCAATTCACAAATACTTTCTCTATGATTTGAACATATTGCATCACAATATAAAAATTACCCAAGGTACTGAATTGACTGAAGCGCAATATTAATAACTTCTACAGTGCCTTCTAGTATTAAATTGGTTGCTGTTTCATTTCCTGCATTAATTGTAATTTCACTCCACATTGGTTCTCCAAATTGCATCAACATTGGAGACAAAAATATACTTCCAGATAGTGCACTCAGATTGACAGAAATATTCTCCAATAAATTTGAATATGTTATCTCAAACCCCGAAAAACCACTGCAAGAGGGCATAATAATAAGATAATGTAGAGAAAGAAAAATCAATTAACTAAGCAGTATTACATAATTTCTTCATATAAATATTTATATAGGTTGCAGATACATACCCAAATCTAGGGCTTATCAAATCTTCTGTTGCTTGTAGTTGACTTGGAACAGAAGCAAACTGAGGTGGAATGTTGAGAACAGAAATGTACACAGAAGCTGTAGCAAGATTTCCATTTATATCAGATATTGTATACCAAAAGGTATCATTGTCATAATAATCTTCATAGGGGGTGTAGCGAAAGATCCTTCCGTTCTGTATAAGTGAACCATGATCTGACTGACAAAGTACCACAAGAAGGGTCATTTAACATATTCCAAAAGAATATGAAGAAATGAAGATAAAGGTATTGGAAAATATAATGGAATTTAGTAACAACTTCAAACACCTGTCTTTAAAAAAGATCCGGTACTGTAGGGCTGAAAACTTGGGTCACAAATATAAACTAGTTAGTTTAAGGCAAGTTAGTATATCATTCCTTTAAGTTTAACTTAGTTTTCAGTCAATTTGGTCATTTATCGTTTTTTGTAACAAAGTTTGTCCCATATTCTCAAACGTTAAAAATGTTAGCTTGATTGGGACTACAGTTGGCTTTCAGTGGATGACAGATATTGATGGTTCGCCAAAAGTCAGCCATGAAAACATGGTGTTGCAGCCTACGTGGTAGATATAAGTGTGATGTGACCTATGGTGGCTGACACAAAATCCACCATGGCATAAGTCATGGTGCTACCATGATGAAATTTGATAATGCTGGTTTTACTCATGATACAATCTATACAGAGGATTGTGCCAGTGGCACGTTTGCATTTCTCCTCGTAGATGATCTAACAGTTTGCACTTGAGATAAACAGTTTAGAACATGTGGGACTAAACTGTTGCAAAATAAAAGATAAAAGATCGAATAAAATGAGAATTATTAATTTTAAGGACTAAGAGAGTAATTTTGTCTTACTTTAATTATTCATTACACAGTGAATAAATTTGAATGAACCCTTGCTTTGTTAACATCCATGACCTCTCATAATGTAAATAATAATTAAGAGTATTTCTACTGAGAAAAGTTTTAATCAAAATAGAATAACAAGAAGAAGAAGGCTAGGAAAATGTTTGGGAATTAATTGACAAAATGTCTTACTTTTGAGAATTCAACTATACTTGCATTATCACCCGCAAAATAATCATTTGCCAAGGCATCAAAGGCAATGGATTCATCCTCCCAAATAGATAATGCATCATCATTGGCTTTGGGGAAATATTCACCTGTAAGTCACCCAACAAAAAGTCCTTGAGACATACACACATTACTATAAATTACCAAATACAATGACCCAATTCTTTGTTATAAAAAGCAACATATTTTACCAAAACTAGATTAATATATAGCACATTGGTTGAACTTACTACTATAGACATTGATACTGAGGGGACATGGCAAGAAATGCTTGCCATCAAAAGAAGCACAAATCTCATAAGTACCAACATCTTTAGCCATATAGCTGCAACTGTATGACCCATCCTTATTATCCATGGTGTCCCAAATTGAAAACCCAGAACTATTAATAGAAGTAATCTCCAATTTCAACCTTGATTGTTGAGAGAGGACAGGGTTTAAATATGAATCCAAAAGCTGTACAACCATTTCATTTTTTGATAGCTTTGGTACCTTTGATGAAAACCTCACAACACTTGACAAGGAAATATTTACTTCACCTGCAGCAAGCGAAGGGCACATGAGAAATGTTGTATAGATAAATATATGAAAAAATGACCTAACAAAACCTGAGATAAGCCTAATAATTTGTGTAGTACCGCCACTTCATATTGAACATGTGTCCAGTGTCTGACACCAACATGATACTGACACATGTGGCTACATTCCATCACACCAATTTTCTCAAATGGTTATTAGTGTCTAAGTATCGTGTTTGGTGTTAGTATCAGTGTTCCATAGTTTATAATAAAAACATAACAAATATATTCCTAAGGAAAATATTTTGTAGCTAAACTAAGCACTATAAATAACTGATAATTAGAAATTTAAAAGCAATAAACATTTCATTGCCAACCATCCTTCTCTATTACCTATGATGATTATAACCTTATGAAACCATTTTTTGAAATCATGTAACACATTTTGGTACCTGCTTTTACCTCTTTTCTGAAAGAATGACCCTCATTCAATAATATGTTTCCACAATATACATTAATATCATAAAAGCCACTTTTCTCTGGTGTGTATTCCACTTGAAAAGAACTTGTAATTACAGAGCTCCCACTCACATTAGACTGAAAAACCAAGATAAGATCTCATTAGGGTCTCAAGTTATTGACATTATACACCAAATGATCATGTTTGTGTTCCTCACATTGTTTCCTATCTCTATTGATGGTGAAAGGGTGGTTTCCATGCGACTGATACCATCGTATCTCACTCCTGAGTCCACTCTACTCCCTAAGATCAAGATCAATGTATGACAGGCAAAATACAATTATCAAATGAAGAAGGGAGTGTAGTAAGTTTATCCTTTGAAATACCAGTATTGTTCAACATTGGATATATGATTGGCGGAACACTGTAGGAGTCATTATCTCTTAAGATTTGTACTTGAAGTATGCCTGCTTCAACAAGAGAAGGATATTGATACATGTCATTCAAATAAACAGAGAATTCTTCCCTTATCCCAACAACTGAATTATTTAAACCAGATCCATTGACCACACTTTTGACACCATCACAATAACCTGATCAGAAAAAAAAATGAAACAAAATTATATTTAAATGAGGAAAATGATAAAAAAATTTAAATAATGAAATGTTATGACAGCAAAAGTAAATGATAAAAAAATATACAATATGTAAACATTGCAATAAACTAAAAGTCCAAAAGGAAAAGGTGGAGGATTTGGCATGAAACTTTACCTACAAAAACAGTATAAACATATGGCATATTTGAAATGCTTTTATTATGTTTGGAATCATATATTGTTAACAGGAAGTTCCCTGGTTCCCAATTTCCAAAGGAAAACAACTGAATTCCAGCATCCACTTCCTCAAAATGAAGATCTGCTATTGGTATTGACAAATTTGTGTCTCTTTCGACAACTTCAGCATCAAATGGATATAGTCCAGAAACCAGATTTCCATATTGATCCAACTGATGTATAAAGATTTCCATTTTTGAAGACAATTGCCATGCATGATGTTCAATTTTCCATTTGGCAACACATTTAGAGACATCTATAACTCCTGGCATTTGAGGGAGAGAGAGAAGTCAAAGACATAAACACCATGTATGAAATTGTAATAAGAAATTCAATTCAAGTCAACACATCAAATTGAAAAATGTTCATCACAATGTTGCCAAATTGTGGCTATAGTGGTGCTGTAGCGCTATAGCACAACAGAATTTGAACAAACCATTATTGTTTTGCGGCTCAATTTAGTATAAAATGTTTTCAGATAGCGGCTATATCGGCACTACAGTGCAACGATATTTGCACGTATTGCTATTTCTCATGATTTGCAATTGACAACACGGGTTCGTCAATTGTGTCAAAGCTATTTGTGTACTATCTATCGAAGCAAAAAGCAAACAACCTGGATTAACTTTTAATGGTAATGGAGAACCATTCAAGGTTTGATTTCCTCCTTCAATGCGCAAAGAGAAGTTTCCAGCTTTGGTCACTACAAACTCAATAACTATAAAATCAAACTCATCCCATCCCATGTTGGAGATATCAGGCTGACTTGCAACAGAACCATTTTCACTCAACATAGACAACTTAAAATCAGGCAAATAGGACACTTGAGTTGTTTTAGATATGCCATTCCCAAATGCATCTTTAAGGAGCATCATTATTGTAGCTTTTGAACCAGCTTCAAATTCAAATTTCATTCCTTTCCATGATACAACACACACAGATGGATACATGTTCCCTTCAATCAAACAATAGCAACATCCAACATTAATAATAAACACATACAAAAACCAAATCAAACTACATTATGTAAAACATGATAACGCACTAACTAATTCAACTTAGTTAATTAATTAACTCATTCATACACACGCCTTACTCAAATCATAACAATAGCAAATAAAATACCCAAAAGAAAATGCAAACAAATAGAGTATAGACACGTCAATGTCCCCTTTTCTAATAGTTAGGCAGCAAATAAAATACCATAAAGAAAATACACACAAAGAAAATGCAGACAAACAGACACTTCAATACCTGCCTTTCCACTAGTTACCTGGTTCAACTTGGAAATGCAATGATGAATCATAAACTTTATAACGATCCTCATTAATGAGCACATTGAACAATCCAACCCTAATAGGAGTGAAAGAAATCTTCCAACTATCAAAATCTCCTTGGAAATTCAACAACACGGTGGATACATAAGAACTATTCCCTTCCTTTCCATTCACATTAAGTATAGGGTTGAAATCATTTTTGTGAATCTTATCACCATTCTCAAGTACTTTAACTTTAATGTTTGCAGTCTCACCAGCCCTAAATGTTCCCTTATCATCCCACCAACTGAAAGCAAATAGGGGCAGTTGTGATCTATCTGTAAGCAACCAAGAAAATAATAATAATAGTAAACATTTTGCAAAACCTGTTTTAAACATAAAAAAGGATGCTAATACTATTGCTTATTGGTAACCTGTAGAAGAAGATACTAGGAACGAAGAGAGAGCAGAGAGTGAAATAGTAATGAGTAGAATGTTCTTCATTTTTGTGTAAGAATCTGATAATAGTACAAATGAAATTGGTGTTGTGTTCATCAAGGAAAGCGGTTGTGGCAGTTTCAAAGCGGTTCGCGGCTTTAATTCATAAAAAATACCATGATTTAAAATGAACGGTCGTGATCGCAAATCTGACGCTGCTTTTTTTTTTGGAAGGCATAAAGGTTAAGGCATTTTTCTTTTTTCTTTTCGCTAACGATTTAAACAATAGCAATTTTGATTATTTTATTTTTATTAATTTATGAAATTAATCTTATATTTTAAATATATTTTGAATTTTTTTCTTATATTTTAATTAAAATATGACAAGCAAGAATAATTGACCAACTATCAAATTTTAAAATTAAAATAAATGATAAATTTTAAAATAAATTATTACTAATAATAGAAGTTTAATATAATAAATTCATCATCTCCTTTAATCCATAATCGTTTGTTCAAATCATTTTTTCTTTTATTTCATCTAAATAAACGACTTTCATATAAATAAATGCGATGTTACTTTTTAAATTAAAAAAATAAAATAGTAATATTTTTATGTTTAACTTTTAACAAAAAAAATATTTATTTAACTCAAACTTTTGATCTACTTAATCTACAAAATACTCATAATTGATTGTTTGATTTATATGGGATTTGATATATATAAATTTATATTACAAAGACGTATATTTATTATGAATTTTAATACATTTGTCATAAATATTAAATATTTAAATAAATATAGATTTTTTTGGATAAAATAGTTAAGTGAATTACCTTTAAGAAAAAACTCAAGTGGATTACATCTTAGTCAAACAGGCCGAATATTATAGTTTCCATTACGCCAACAGGGACATAATCTAATATCTTAATCGAATAATTAAAACAAATATGGTACTGTATGTTTTAATATACACTTTTTTTTTACTCATATACACTGGCTCTGTCCCTCAAATTAAATATATATATATATATATATATATATATATATATATATATTTGCTCATCAAGGACAAGTAGATAAAAAAAATATAATTAGGGTGATTGATTTGGCTTTGACTTTGTAGATGATAAGAGCAATCAGTCAATAGAAAGAAGATGAGTGAGGGGGAGAACAAAATATAGCGAATTTTTTTAAATGTGTTTTATATTCGCAATTCTGATTTTTTATTTTTTTTTTCTGTAACTTTTTACATTTTATTTTCAAAAAATAATTATTTATACACAAGCATAAATAAATAGTGTTTGATCATATTCACAAATAAATACATGTATTTAAAAATAATCAGGTGATACATATTTTTGTGTGAATGTGTCACAATAGTATTAGTGTATGTTTATTCTCAAGTAAATATTTTTATTGATTGTCTCTTTATTTGTATTTTAATTTTAATGACATGTCAATACTTATTATTCTCATGTAAAAATTTTAGTTTAATTTTAAATTATTTAATACTATGTTAATAATTTTCTAAAATTACAAAATTCCTATTTACTTTCAAAAATTATTTTTCTTTTCTTTAAAAATTTCTATTAAAAATTAAAAAAATAAATAAAGAAAAGGTTAAAAAAACATATCTTAAAATATATTAGAACTTCATTTCAATAAATTGTTGAAATATTGAAATAATAATATCATCCAAGTAAGTGTGTATATATTTTACATTACTTTTAATCACTTCATATATATAGAATCTGTTGTATATATATTTTATTTTAATTTTTATTTACTTACATTATAGAATATTAGCAAAAAAAATGTTGTCAATATAGCCAAACAGAAATTTATGCATCGAATGAGACCGATAAGTTTTGTTAGAATTCATGCAAAAAGGTATAATATTTATTCTTATTTATGTGTGTTTGTTATATATAAATAACAAGTTATTCTAATAAGTTTTTATTACTGACTTTACCAATAAAACGTGCAAATAAGGAAAATGAGTAGGAAGTCACCCAAACTAAAATGTTTGTCATAATTTGTCTGTGAATGAAAGAAAAAATTGATGAAAAAACAAATAATGTCATTGTATGTTTTTCTTCTCGTCATATACTTTTAATGTCTAAATTTTCAACTTTTAATATTAATTTTTGTTCCTATCGGGTTAAACTTCAAGATTCAATTCAAAACTCTACTGAGTCTCCTGACCAAGCCTTTCAATTATTGTTTGATAAAGAAAAGTCGAGTAGAGTTCGTTGTTATGGAAGAACAACTACACCAACAATGTTAAAAAAATGAAGAGACTGTTAATATTAAGAAACATTATGAAGGTGAAATAGTAGCATAAAGAAAAAGATTGAAGAATATGAGTTATTTGCAAAGAAAATGATGGAAGCACAGGATGAACTTATAAAATGTGTGTTGAAGCAGCAAAACTCAAGTTTAAGTGAAACTATTATTGATAACACGATGGGACATGCTTTAGGCATTGCTACATCAACCCATGTTTCTGAAAAGATATAAGTATATTAGTTTGACTTACATAATTAAGTTAATTTATTGCTATGGTTAGGTATCTTCTAGGCTTATAAATTATTGGTATTTAGTAATTGTGATATGTTGCTAGTATTTTCTTGCAATAAGTAGTTTAACATGCCTAAATAAAGTAAGTTTAGATAATACATAGTTGATCTACTCCAAAATTACCTATGATTAGTTACATAAAGCAACATTGGTAAAGATTAATTAGTCATTGGTATTTATATATCATTGATTTTTTCTAGATTCAATAAATATCAAACATTCTAAATTTTTTGTTCCTTTGTGTTAAAACACTAATTTTGTTGTTGCGATGAAAAATTGTGATTCATTTTTTTTTAATATTTATAACTATAATTGTATATTTTCCCTTTTATTTATATTAATATAATTTGTTCAATAAAATTTTCAAGTTGGACTTTAACATCATCACCAAAATACATGAAGTTAGTGAAATGTATCGAAAACTTGGTTGTTTTTTTGGCAATGCAAATCTTGGTTGTTGCATTAAGAATAAAAAAACTTGTTGATTTTTACAACTTTGATAACATTTAATCTAATCATGTTTTTTTTTTAATGTCTAATAATATTTGTGTTACAATATTTTGATGAAACAATTGTTTTTCTTGGTAATATATACTTTAATTAAGACTTGATTATGTTTAACTCTTTTGTGTTTTGTTCAATAACAATTATTTAATGTTCAATTATGGATTACAAGCAATAATTAATTATCAATATTTGCTTAAAAGATGAAAGTGTGTGATAAATGTACAAGCAACAGATAGAAAAATGTAGACTAAATAAATTGAATGTTTATGATAAAAAAATATAGACAACGCATATAAAATGTGGTTTAAAATATTTTTATCATAGTGGTCTAAACAAATAGGCAACATTTTAAAAAAAAAAATATGGGCTAAACTTGTTACCAATGATTCAATAATTACGGTATAAAGTTATATACAACACATACAAATTTATTGTCTTAGGCCAAAAAGTGTTATATATGTTTCTGACAACGCTATAAATGTGTTGCCTAAAACAAAAATAATGTACACAAAATCGTGACCTAACTGTATATTCAACATTTATAAAACGCTGACAAAACCAATTCATAAAGTTGTGGTCTGAAACATTCAAACAAATTGTGGTCTCTTTAAGTGTATTCACTAACAGTTTTTTTAAAACTCGTGGAAAAAAGTAAAAAACTATTGCCTTAAATAATAGGTCATACAGGATCACCTACGCTATATTTTGTAAGTCGTTGCCTAATATTTAGAACGTAGATTTTTATATTTATGCCATATTTTTTTATTGTTGCCACAACTCAAACATTGTAATGATATTTATGTATGAATGTGTCAAAATAGTATTTATGTATGTTTATTCCCAAGTAAGTATTTTTCTTGATCCTCCCTTTATTTGTATTTTAATTTTGATGACATGTCAATGTCTATTACTCTATTGTGAAATTTTCAGTTTAATTTTAAATTATTCACCACGTTAATAATTTTCTAAAATTATCCCATTTCCAACTGTTGGTAGAAAAAACAAAGAAAAATAACAGGGCTAGTTCACCACTCATATGTGTTCGCTCAATGGTGATATTTAAAATCTCAACATCATTCATGATAATATAATTTCTTAGTATAGAGAGATGCTATAACATAAGTCTACTATAACTATTAAAAATTTATCACTCATGTCCTTGTGACTTGTGAGATACTATATTACTATGTGACGAGATATAAACAAAATGTATCAAAAAAGCTAGCGTATTTAATCCATAGAACTGTTGTTAACATAAATACCATAAACGATCTGACACAAGTTTATTTTTTGGCCTTATCAAATTGACCATAAATATATAATTTTGTGTAATTTATTTTTATTTTGTTGCAGATAAATCTGGAAGAAAAAAAATCACTTTAATGGATTTCGTAAGATTTTGTTTGAACTAATGAAATCTGATAGAATGAAGTGGTATGAAGCTATTTAGTTTTGTAAAACAGAAATAGATTGAAATAGAACATGAAAAAACTAATTTCATCTAATATCACCATCTTTTACTTAACCCATGAAACTCTAGACGCAGCAGCGAATCTTTCTCTGCTTTTCAAAACACATCACAGGCCAATGCCCTTGCAGTCAGTCGCTTTCACTGCCTTGGACACATGAAGATCCCAAAGAGCTATCAACCCTTAATTAATTGTGCAATTAAGCAACAAATGAGATATTATATATATAATATCGAAATTAAGATTAAGGGAGCAGAACAATTATCCAGCTTAATCGGTGGCGAAAAATTAGCTATAATTTTACGAGGAGACAACTATATATATATAAAAAAAGGAAATATATTTTAACATTATTATATTTAAACTACCTAACAAGCAAAATAAATTCATAATATTTTTTTAAAACTAAAAAGCACAAATAAAATAACAACCCATAAAATTTAGTTAAAATAGTTAAATTCGTCATTATAATTGATTTTGTTGTTTTAAATAGATTATCAATTTTATTTATTTGATGTAAATAATTAAGTTATTTGCGAGAAAAATATCACCTATTATATTTATGAGTCTTGTTTTTAGAATTTTTATAGTTGATGGAGTTTTATTTTTAGTTATCGTAAAGATTGATATGGTAAAAAATAAGACGATTCATTTATCGTGTTTCTGCTAATTTTTTACAAATAAATTCATATAAGATATTTAAATATAAAAGTATATAAATTTATTAAAAAAAATGAGGTAGCAAAGCCACCCCATAGTAAGACTACTATTCCTCGTTGAAGTGAACATTGAAATTATTTGAAATAAAAAAGTATAATTGCAAATTTAGCCATTTATTTTTATAAATTTATGAAATCGACTTTTTATTTTAAAAGTCGATAATTATTATTCTCTAATTGACTTTGTAGTTAAAAAAATTATATAAAATATTTTAAATAATGTGACATATTATACAACGATATATAATATTTATATTCATAAAATTTGAATATAAAACAACAAAAATTTAGATTTTAACTTCATAGTTTTTTTATATTTTTAATTGAATTAATAACATATGAATAATTAATACATTTAGACGTTTTATTTATATATTTGTATGTCACATCATTAAAAATATATTAAATTATCATTTTTTTTAGTTTAAAAATATAGGGAAAAAACTAAAATTATTAAATTTTAAAATAAATAATTAATTTCGTAAATTGATAATAATAGATGGACGAAAATTAAAATGAAACCACATAAAAATTCAAATTCTAAACAATTTTA
>JBBPBS010000968.1:20739302-20853548 GCA_037974835.1 Cicer judaicum
GAGAAATTATTTTTGTTAATTGATAATAATAGAGAGATTATAACTATAATTAAACATAAATAATTTGTTTCCTTTAATTATTAAATATATAAACTATTGAGTGAAATATATAGTCCATTTCGATCCATTCTACTTCATTTTGTTATCTTTTATTTTATTATGCTCTACTCTGTTCATTTTAAAATATTCAAAAAGAACTTAGTAATAAAAAATCCAAATAATAATAATAATAATAATATTGTTTTTATTATGCAAAGATGTCTTATCTTATTACAACTCAATAATTAAAAAATATACACTTGATCTATCCATAAAAAAAATACACACTTGCTCTAATCAATTATAGATAAAAGGAAAAGCTAACTTATACACATGTTAATAATTTAAATATATAAATTTTATTTTAAAATTTATATTTTTCAATAAAAACATCATATTCTTAAAATAATGTTCTTATTGTATATGTTAGCATCATCTATAAATAAATCCTTCCTCCAACTTATTTATAATCAAAAGTATTTATATTTTTTTGACTTCAAATATAAATAAAAGTCAATGATTACCAACTAAAATATATTTATTTTTTAATTATAATGTTTCTTTATATTCTATTACTAATTATTTGTACAACTACCAATAACATCACCCGTACTACTCGCTTATTTAATGCATTCATACGTAGGAATCTACATTAACCTATGAATTAAACTTCCCAAGCATGTTGTAATTTCATTGGTCACATTTGTTGGCACTCAAACTTTTTATGAGGAATATCTAAAGGCAGCTTCAAGGAAATTGAAACGTTGGTTGCATGGAAGATGCTAGAGTACCTACGTAGCTAGGTGCCGCTAAAAATGCAGTTAATAGGAGGGTTGAGGTTATTTTGGTCACCACAACTCAATTTTTATCAAAAAGTAGTATTTTTTGTGTGTATTTTTTAATTTCACGATAAGTTTATGTTATGATTTATAAATTTTAAATTCAAATGTAATTTTTATTTGAATTTTATTATTAATTTTATTTTATATTTAAATATAAGTCACTTTATATTTAAAGTATTTTTAATTAATATCAATTTTACAAAATCAACATATTTAAAATTAATTTTAGTCATCGTAAAATTAAACACATATTTAATATACGTGCAAAAGGTGAAAGTTACTTATAAATTATAATATCTCTGTTATATAATAAAAGTTACTAATTTGTAAAAACAATTTGTGGTAATTATGAATAATTTTTTTAATACATATTTTTACAATTCTATCATTTATTTAATACGATTAATTGTAATGTTAATTTTTTATTTTTACAATTTAATAAAATCAAACCCTTTATTTAAAAATGTGACATTTTTTTGTCTCTATTTAAATTTTTTATATAAAAAATAATAATTTAAAATATTTTAAATAAAATGACATATAATCTTACGATATATAATTATGTACGTACATTAAATTTTTATATATTGTTAACCAATCATAAAAATGAATAATTTAATAAGTTAAATTAAAATTTTTAAAATATTTTATTATAATTTTATAAATATTAATTATTTAACATTGTCATTTAAAATATACGAAATCCTAATTTTTTAGTGTAAAGATTAATAAAATTAAAGTATAAAAAATACAATTAAGTTTGATTAATACTATTTGTATCACTTTATATCTATTGCAACTAATAATAATTTAGTAAAAATAGTATTATATTTATTTTATTGTGAAATAATTATAATTAAGAGTTTGAAAGTTGGTTATAAATTAGAATCAAGAGCAAGGAATCAATCAGTAGAAAGAAGATGAGTGGAGAGAGGAGAAACAATGACAACGACAGAAATGAAGGCGAAGGAGGAGGAGGAGGAGGAGGCTGGGCGTCAACGTTTTTTAAAGTAGCCGGGGCAGCCGCCGCAACGGCAGCAGTAGCCGGTGGCTTATACACGAGTCTCCTAAAACAAGCCGATGGTGACGTGGCAGCAGTCAGAGTACAAGCCGATGAGGAAGTGATACTAAACGTGGACGGTTCACTTCTGCGCGAGATTCCATCAGCCGGGTGTGGCGGAGTTCTAACCGACTCATCAGGAAAATGGCTATGCGGCTTCTCTCAAAAGCTGAATCCAAATTTAAGAGAAGACGTAACAGAGAAGGAAGGAATTATAAGAGGTTTGATTTGGGTAAAGGAAAAAGTGAAGAGGAAAGTTACGGTGAAGACGGATAATAAAGGAATTGAGATATCGGTCAATTCTGGCCGTAGATCTAATGATCTTCTAATATGTCGCATAAGGGAACTTCTTAATAGTCCTCACTGGCAAGCTAAGTTGATTTGGACTCCCGGTGATACAAATGCTGTTGCTGATAAACTTGCTCATAAAGCTCATAGTTTAACTTCTTTTGATCTGCATCACTTTGATTATCCTCCTCAGAACTGTGCTACCCACTTCCTTCTATGATATGTTTTAATGTTTTTAATTTATATGGTTGGTTATGTTTAATTCTGTTTCTACTTTTCTTTTTATTGTTCAACTTTTACTACTCAATCAACGCTTAGAAGCATATGTGTCTGTTGTCAGCTTTGTTAATGAAGTATTAGTAATCATTATTGCTCTTCTCTTTAATCTGGTTCATGCGTTTATTATCTACTATTGGACTAAATAATTTCAACCAAGGACAACTTTTAGTCATTTATTTGTTGAGTTACTTTTTTTCGAAACCATTCTTTAACTTTTGATTTTGTGTGTGTGATATTTCATGCAAGTAGTGATGTGCATGGATTCTTCCTGCTTAAGCCTTGTTGAAAAGGTGATTCCTCAATCCACGATAAAAAAATGACAAAGACAAGAGCACTACTCTGATGAGTAGAAAAACGACATTAAAAAAATAATTTTTTCAATGTTACTTTTGAAGATTCCCGGTTAATTAATTTATTCATCAACTTGATGTAAATTTAGAATTCACCATGTTTTGAGAAGTAAATGTGTTTAGAGTTCAAGAAGATGGGGGAATACAATTAAAGAAGATTTGAGAAATTTAAAAGTTAAAGAATATTGGTGGAGGAAATAATATAGAAAAATATTGGAGAAAAGTTGAGAAGAGGAGATTGATTGGGTGAAGAAGAGTGAGATTGTTATTTTTTAAAGAGAACAAATTGATCAATTTGTTGACCAAAAAGAGTAGACACTTAATGAATGCAACAAAAGTGGATAGAAAGATCTAAGAGAAACATTTTACAAAAACAAAAACTATTTAAAATATTGACAAAGTCAAAAACCTGTTTACAAAAAGACTAATTTAGTAGTTTTCTCTTAAAATGATTAAGATTGTACAATTTATTTTTTAACTTTAACCACACAATTATCAAGAAAACGAAACATGGATAATCTAAATTTCATTAAAAAGATAAATAATATTGGATCAATAATTATGATTATGAAGTGAAATGAAATAATTGAGTATGATAAATATGTGATTAATGCGTATTTAATATCCAAAAAGGCACTAAGAGAATGGGAAAGTGAGTGGGAATTGAGAATCCAAATCACACAAACCCCACTCAACGGTTGAACTGGGGAACCTCGTTTCTACCTGCTCTCGTCCTCGCCGGAGACCCGCCATGGCTGGAAATCCCGCAACTCCCTCCTCCACATTTTCTCGCGAGATTTTGAATTTGTCGCCCGATTTCCCCACCCGAATCTCCCTCACTTCCGATCAGGTCAAGCAGTGCACGGAAGCACTCGCTTTGTTGAAGGACAAGATTCGAAACCCTCACACCATCTCCCAAGAGTTCCTTCACTTGCAGGTTCATACCAATCCCTATTCATTTCTTCATTTTGAAACAAAAAAATATTAAAAATCAAACTCTCTTCTCTTGTATTGCGATTTCAGGCGAATAGGATAACGCCGAGTGAGATGACGAGAAGATGCAGCGTTGCTCTTAATTCTGTCAATATCAGCAAAAATCGATACACAGATGTTTTACCATGTAATTTCACTATTTACCCATATCAAACATGCATTAATTTATTTGAGCATATCTCCTAACACAAACAATTGTACAACTATTTGGAGAGTTTTTGGTAGCTGTTTATCATACATTAATAAATTATATTTAGCTTATGTACACGTGCTTTCTAGGATAGCTCATCAAGGGTCTGTTTGTTATAGATTATAAAATAAGTGATTCTGTTATTCAAATTTTTAGAGACTTTTAAAGAAAAGTAGTAGCTGGTGTTGTGTTTGTCTGTTGGAGTGGAGATCAACTTTAAAATAAAAACCATTATAAAAAATGATTTTTTTTGATAAACTACTAAACAACTTCTCATTTGAAGCAGTTTTTAGATTATTTTCAGGTTATCATTTTTTTGAAAAACTGTAACAAATAGATGAAAACTTTCAAAAGTGATCATTTTTTTTTTAAAAAAGTGATTATTTTGTTTCAAAAAGCAACAAACGCACCCTAAATCAGCTTATAGTTTATTATAACTATTTAAACTATTTTCATCTTTTGTTATAGAAATAGTTTATACACAAACACTTATACGATAAATGTTTAATTAAGCTGCTTAAACAAACTGTGCTAATTGTATCGTGTGGTATGTATTTGAAGAAAATTAATTTTTCTTCACCGTTATTTGTTTCAGTTGATAAGAACAGGGTTGTTCTTAATTCCAGTTCAGATTATAGGTCTGCAGCACTGGGGTATATCAATGCAAGCTTTATCTCGGTAGAAATTTATTTTTGTCTTTGTTTGATAATAATGGTCTCAAAAAGCTAATTGAGGTGACTTTGGGGGTATTGTATTCTTAATTTTTCTGACCCTTGCAATTGCATCTTTCTATTTATGTATTGTAGACCTCTTCCCCTGGAAATGTGTCTGAATTTCTAGCCACACAAGGTCCGCTTCCACACACTTATGAGGATTTCTGGGAAATGATTATCCAATATCACTGTCCTGCAATTGTGATGCTTACTAGGTTGGTCGACAATTACAAGGTGATTCTCACTTGTTTCTTTGAGATTGATTTTCTTTTTTTCCTCTTCATATTTAATTAATATTTTTTGCCACCTTTTTTATTTTATAGATGAAGTGTGGAGATTATTTTCAAGCTGAGGATAGACCTAGAGAATTAGGCAATATCTCACTTACATGTAAATGGGCGAAAACTACTGAAACTTCATTAGTGCTGCGCCATTTTGAGGTTAACCATAGAGAGGTGGGATGCTTCTCCGCTTATTATGATTTTTCTGGTTAGGTTATATATCTTTCTTTACAGATTGGCATGGGTGATATTTTTCTGCTGGAGAGAGGATTGATTTGGTGGGAGGTCCCTCCGTCAAAACATTGTTATATCATCTATTTACTGGCCTTTGTTTATACTTGTTTTGTTATAATATAATACAGCTGAGCCACCTCTAGGCCTTGGATATCGCAACTTTTCTTAGATATTATGCATTTCAATGCTGAATCTGGATGCTTTCCTTAATAAAATGTCCCTCAACAGTGTTTCTGTAACACCAGAAGCTTAGTGGCCACTCCAAATTTAAGGATACAGGTTGATGAGCTGTTCTCAGTTATTCCAGGGGAGTGGTGGTTCCACCCACCTACACACACACACAGTTTTTTGATTCTGTCTAATTTGTAGGATGTTTTTTGTCCCCCCAGTTGTATTACTTGTATATTTGAAATTCTCCCATTTCAATTATTTTTTACATTAAAAAAAATATTATCCACATTCATTCGTTTCTCTGTTTTTTAAATGTGCGGCATGCCAAATGATGTTGGAAGAGGTTCTTTGTTCTTCATTTTTTTATCGAAAGTAGAAGAAAATTATCATAAGTTTTTGTTTTGACTTTGGAAGGGACTCAGTTTCTTTCCATCATCAAGATGTACACATTTTGGTTCATATTAATTTTTGATTGATATTGTTGTAGGTAGAAGATGCGCCATTATCTGTTTTGCATATTCAGTATCCTGAGTGGCCTGACCATGGAGTTCCAAATGATACTTCGGCTGTGCGTGAAATTTTGAAAAGATTATATCATTTGCCACCAAACCTTGGCCCAATAGTGGTGCACTGCAGGTTCATCTCATTCCTTCTTTGTTCGCCATCAAGATTGTAACACACATATTTGCCTGAGACAAATTCTCTCGCTCAGTGCAGGTATTGGCAGAACTGGAACATACTGCACAATTCACAACACAATTCAGCGAATACTTGCTGGTGATATGTCTGCAGTAGATATTGCTAACACAATATCTGTGTTCAGGTCCCAGCGTATTGGAATGGTTCAGACCCAGGTAGCTGGATTTTCTAATTTATATATTTAATTGTGATTAATGAATGTACCGATTTTGCCCGAAATACCAGAAATATCGTTGGACCACAATAACACATGATAATTAAGTTCCATGTCTAAACTAAATCAGAAGGAAAAAGGTTTTGAAGTACCCTATGCTGTTTGATGGTAATGAAGGCCAGATTGTTGCAAGGAACTAGGTTAGGTAGTTTAACAAGGACACAATTACAAATTAAGGATTGAAGGAACTCTGTACTCCTTCAGTGGCAATCCTTTCAATTTCTTTCTTTTGGTTAATAAAGAAGATATAGATAGTGGCGCTATAGCGTAGCGGAATTTGAACAAATCGTTAATGTTCTGCGATTCTTGATTGATAACACTGAAAGAAGAGGCAATTTTTATTACTCAGAAGGGAAACTCTTACTATTAATATCTGTTTCCAAAGTAAGTAAAATCCCAATAAGCTCATAATTGTTGCAAGGAACTGGGCTGGATGGTTAGGGAAGGAAGTATGCGAAATGTACTATCCTGATTTCGAGGTACTCTTTCTTTTTGTTTATGTAAGAAGAGTTGTTTTTTCTAGGAAAGACATCTCCCACTACTAGTTTTCATGTAGAGTAAGAAGGAAATTAAGGTGAAAGAAAAGATTTGAGGAGGCTCTCCCAACCATAAGTTTTCTAAGAAACATGGGTTACGGAGAAGGGTAATAAGCTTGAGAAATTAATTTCCAAGGGCTTGCACAGTATACCAAATTATCATGCATTTTCAACGACAAACAATTTATCCAATGACATCAAGGTTGTCTCTTGAACCCAATAGTGTCCTGCAAGGATTATTATATCATGAATTTATTCTTTGAATCTTTGAGCTTGTGGCAATAGTAAATTTCTTTATGCGCAAATTTATTAGGGCAGAATAAGAGTAGTTAGTCCATTAGTTAGTTACTGTGATGATTACTTAAACTGGTAAATAGGGAGGATTAGGGTGGAGGCAATCATTATGTGAATTTGATGTTGTGTGAAAAGATAAATACTTTGTGAAGGGAACACACTGTTTTAGGAGAGATCTGTCTCCTGTTCTTAATCATTCATAATTCATTGAATATAATTGTTCTTCGTTTTCCTCTATTTCTTTCAATTTTCCACGCTCCCTCTCTGGGTTCATAACAAAATGACACAACCTCTTGTCTTATTTCAGAAATTACAGACCTGTTTTGAATTTCTTCAAAAAAAAAAATCCCCTCTTTAATAAATATTTACCCCTTGCTTAATTCTTATGGATGAAAAATCAAAGATAAGAGAAGAATTTTTTTAAAACAAGAGGATATGTCATTGCGACTAAAGAAAACCTTAAGGAAGGTGATGTAGGACAACTCCAACTCTTGAAGAGTGCCTTTGCTGTTGTTTTTTTATTTAAAAAAAAGGGAAAAGAGATATTATTTTAATAACGATGGCACTAATGGCCATTTTACAACTGTCTCATATATGGGATTTGAACTCCGTCCTTTGACGTTACAAATTCAAGCTCTTTTGCATGAACATGTTGTTGAGCAAAACCGTGCTCATCTTAGAGGCCACTTATCCATTTTGAAGTTCCTAAGGCTGAAAATACATCTCTAATAGCAAAACAATAGTTTCTAAATAACCAAATAATTTCATCATACTGTATGATAAAGTCACATCTAGTCTTCTTGCCAACCTGCCTTTTGGTTGGGTTGGTAGGCCTCAGTTTTCCAGCCACTTGGAATCGATCCCAGGCAGGAGCCGACATTCTTTCCCTGTGCCCCTATTTGTTCTGTTCAGCAAATTTAGTATTGTCGTTCTTCTTATTAGTTTATCACTACCGCCTCCGGCCATTATTGTAATCTGACATTTCCTTGTATATAAACTCTCTTTGAACTTTTCGGTATCTATTTGTGCAATCTATCAGGACCAGTACATTTTTTGCTATGAAGCTATCATAGATGAACTGGAAGACCTTGTATCTCAACAGTAAGGAGAGTAGAAGGTATGTCTTTTACTTCAGTTCCATTTGTAGTTAGGCAGATATTACAAACCGCTCAGATCCTGAAATCCTTTTATAAAGGATAGGTTTTATACATTGGTTTTCTGTTTTCATTAATTCTATTATATCATTGTTAAAAATTAAAATTGTTCCTTTCATTAATTAGTTGACTTTTTGTCTTGTGTGATGTAAATACAGTGCTAGATAAAAGGATGTTAAGCTGCTTGCCTCATTCTTCTGAAGCCAAATTTCTATTCTTCCGTTTGCTTGTGGGTCCGGCTATGCTTATGATTTTCAGTTGCTGACTCTGAAGCATTATCATTCTGGAGATTTTATGATTTTCACTGAACTTGTTTATTTTTTGCGTTCATATATAATTGCAGGCAGGAGAAATCTTACAAATATCAGCATCTTTTTCAATATATTTCTACATTTCTGTTGAACAGAAGCATACTAATGACCATGATAATCTAAATTCCATTGTCCTCTTATTATTTTTCTTCAAGTGCCATAGTGACATGTGTAGTTACCCCGTTGACCAGGGCAAGGTGTGTCTTATCCCTAGAGACTAGACATTTCATATTTTGAGCTAATTTTTTAAATATTTTAAAATTTTATTGCTGACTCAAAATTAGAGTTGTTGGATCAAAAGATTAGATAACGTCGATATGCAAATTGTGTGAATGTAGAGGATCTTTGACAACAGTGAATCCGTTTTCATTTGCTTCAAGCTGATCTATTGCAATCTTGCAGGTTGACACTGTGGGCCTAAATATCGGCCTTGGTTGTTAAAGAGCTGTAGAATCATTATTTGACATGTAGACTAGATGCCAAATTCTGAAACTTTCCAGATGAGTGTTGACTATTTATCTACTCGCAAGTTTTTAACCGGACTTGCCCAATTGAATACAGTAAGTTGTTCAGTGTCAAACTGTCAATAACTAAACTAGATATGGACAAAAGATGAATAAAGAAAAAATCAATCTTAATGCCATAAATTACAGTGAGTAGATCACAGAGGCTATATTTTGATCAAAAAGGGACTAGCCATAAATCTTAATGCCATTTAGGATTAGCTGACAAGGGTAACTTCACATGTGGGAATAGATAGGGGAGATACAGGTCCATGTTAAATTTTTTTTTTGGGTTTTGTAGCACGCACCCCCCATTTTTACCTCCCATCCCTCAGTCATGTGTAAAAGACCATTTTACCCTCAATTTCATCTATTAAAATCCAGAAAAAAAAAATTGACTTTCCTTTTTCACTCAATTCCTTCGAAAATTTGTAATATCCGAATCTGATCCTACCCACCCCTCGAATTTTTGAAACTTTCGAATCTCAAAAGCAAATAAAAATTTGAATATTTCAAATATTCGAAATGTATGAAACTCCAAATGGTTTGAAAATTTGTATCATGTTGAAAGTTTTGAAATGGAAGTCTCGAAAATTTGAAAGTTTCGAAACATAGAAAGTTTCGAAAGTTTCATGGAATTAGAAAGTTTCAAAATGGTTGATGCTCGAAGAAATGAAAATTTAGAAATAGAGGTCGAAAATATGAAAGTTTCGAATGATGAAACTTTCTTTTGAAATGCAAAATTTTGCAAAACTTTTCAAATATGTTCAGTTTCGAAAATTTGGTATTAATGGAAAGTTTCGAAATGCATTTTTAATAGTAATAAATAATAAATTTATAATAATAAATTTATGGTAATAAATTAATAGTAATAATAAATTTGATATTTAATTTTGGAAGTTTCAGTAAATTTTTAAAAAAAATTAAAAGTTTCGAAAGTTTTAAAACTTCTGAAACTTTTGAAACGGAATTACTTCTAATGTTTAAAATTTTCAAATTCATCCAAACTTTTGAAGTTTTCTGGAAAAATACACTTCGAAAATTTCATATTCATCCAAAGTTTCAAAATTTTTAGAATATTTCATTTTGAAAGTTTTGTATTTTTCCATAGTTTCGAAATTAGTAATTTTTTTTACATAATTACATTTCGAAAGTTTTCAATTTTATAAAACTTTCAAAAGTTGGAGGTGGAAAATTGAAATGGAATTTTTTTTTTATAATTTTATATAAATTAAATAAAGGTAAAATAATCTTTAAAAAAATTGGGGAAATGGGAGGTAAAATTGGGGAATGTACAGTACAAAACTTTTTTTTTTTGGTTGACAAAAGGCCCATGTTCTTGTTCAAGACAAATAATTGAAAAATAGTTTCCTCCCCTATTTTTAGTTTTGCTTCCTCATCAAACAACAAGAAATTTCTTCGAAGTTTCACTTAGTAATTTCCTGAAAAAGTACCATATTAAATATTTTAGAACGTTGAAAGACTAGTTGAAGTGGCCCGAGTAAGAGAAAACGTGACGTGCTTTACACAACAACTAAGTTTGCTTGTGCCCATCCTGTCGTGAATATATCCAAATTTGCTTGTTTTGGATGTAAACTGAAAGTGGAGTCGCGGAGAAAATGTTGTTTTCACTTCCTAAGAATTACTTCCGCTGAGAAGTGAAAAGTGTGGCTTGATTCAATTCTGAAATCGCCATGTAAGAGAAGGAAATACCAATGAACTGCCTTGTTTTCGTGAAGTAAATGTACAGTGCTCAGACTTTTTCTAATAATAATAAAAAACTATTTTTATTTTTTATGTTTGAAACAACGGTTTCTTTTGTGTGTGTTTTTAAATAGATTCATTTGATTTTGTGACACTTTGATTGCTGTGAGAAGAAATTAAGAAGAAAGTGGTGGGAGAGAATGTGAGAAGAGAGAAATTAATAAGAAATAAATTAGAAATTTGGTATTGTTTGGAATATAAGAAATAAGAGTGAAATAGAAGAAAGAGAAGTGTAAAGTTTTTTTTATTTGATTGGTTGTATAGAAAGTGAGAAGAGAGAAATAATAATTTTCTAAATATTGACAAAAATGCTATTTTTTTGTAAATATTTTTTTTTTGCAGATATTTATTGACAAATGTCTCGTGTAAACTCACCAGAATCCTCAACTGTAAATAAAGACTATACTATTATATTGTATATAAGAGTTTTAAAGGTAAATTTACATAAATATATTTAAGAATAAATTTTAGTTGATATTTTTAACAATTAAAAATTAGTTGAAATTTAGATTGAAAATTTTATTTGATAACTTTAATAATTGTTTTTGTAATTTTTTTTATAAATTATTCCCACATATTTTTTTTATAATATACGACTAGATTATAATTTGATCAATAAAAATTTGATGTATTTAATTTAGGGTTGTCTTAAAGATTTTTGAGGCCTTATTCTAATTAAAAAAACTATAATTTTAATAATTAAAAAAATCAATAAAATAAATTGTAGTCTATATACACATATTCAATTAGGTATAAATCTATGATACAATCGGGATCTATATGAAAAAAAGAAAAAGAAAATGTTAGCGCCAAAAATAAATATTGCAAATGGCAATTTAGAAATTAAAGATATGTTAAGCCTCTTTCTATTTTTTTTTTCTAAAGTCAAAGAAGATATGAAAAAGACCTGGTCCTATCTTTTAGTTTTCTCTTTTTTCTATTTTTGTTTGTTGTTGTACAATTAGGAGAAGTTATATATTTCTTGTCTCTCCTCTAACTCTCTCTTCCCTAATTCTATCAAACCAAAAGTGTAACTTGCAAAAAATTGTAAATGTTGTATTGTGACAGAAATGCCCTTCTCGTATATGAAATATATAAAAGATTAAAAATATCACAAGTTGATGTTTTTATCTCAATTTTTATTAAAATCTCATGCAATCGTACTGATTCCTATACAAAACTAGCGAACAATTAATAAAATGTGATGTGTATTTAGTACATGTGATTGGTGTTATTATATATGTGTATTTATAGTAAATTGGTGTTATTATATATATGCGTATTTATACTAAATTTTAGTATATCGAATTCCATTCTTAATTATGTAACAATTCAGAAATATTAAATTGACATAATGTTTAAAGCATGTTCAATTGAAGTATAATTCTAAAAATATATTTAAAGTGTTCTGTGATCTTTGCTTACAGTTTAGATTTATCAAAATTAATTGTTAAATGAATTACATTAGTTGACAATCTTTAAATGATTATTTTATAAATTTGAGATTAACAAGATAATATCGTTTAATAATTATTAAGAAACAATATCTCTAAAAGAATAATGAAAAAGTTTAACTAAAGATATCGAAGTAGTTAGAGAGTCTTAAATTATCTACTATTAAAATTTCTGTCTCTAATATACATATATAGTATCAACATTGGTATAAAGAAAAAAATATTAAAAAAAAAGCAAGTTTTACCCAAGACAATATAAAATTGCTTAAATTACAAAGGTAAAAAAGTAAAACGAAGGGTAGAAGAAAAACAACTTTTTACCACAGTGAAAAGTCAAAAGAGCGTTTGTGAATTGGAAGTGTGAGTAGTGGGGGGGCATTTCTGGTCTGATGAGTCTGTCTGTATTTTGACCACAGCAAAGAGAGAGAAGATTCTGTTTCTTCTGAGCTTTTCTGTTTGCGTGTAACAAACAACACTTCAATCACTCTCTTCAATTCTTTCATCGATCCCTTTCTTTCACCCCCTTTCTCATTTGCTTGCACCCCCCACCCACTTTCATTTTTCTGTCAGAATCACAGCGAACAACACACATGCACCTTCTCACAGATCTCTGCTACTGGTAACTCTCTACTTGATCCATAACTCTTTATGTGCTTCTTTTTCTTTAAAGGTAATTTCTTTATCCAGATTACTTATTAGGTCTCTCTAATTTTCCATTGGATTTTGCAATTATTTCCTCATTTTTCTTTAGACTTTGTAATTTATTATTATTTTTTTCATTTTAGGTTGTGTTGATTTTTTTTTTTAAATTCAGATTTGGTGAGTTGATAAGAGTTGATGGACTGGAGCTGTAAAAGTGATCAGAATTGGTATAATCAAAGTTTGTGCATTCACCATAACATTCCTGTGAATTGAAAAACTTGTCTTTTCAGTCGTTGCTTCTTTTTCTCATGTCAAGATGAAGTAAAGTGAGGTTTTCTTCAAGCTGCTATTACATGGTGTATTGTATTTTATGGACATTGTGTAGAAATATTAGAAATTGAAAATATTAGTTAAAATGGGTGGCATTTGCTCGAAGTCATGGAAAGCCACTGTAGATGGTGTAGCTGTAGATAATGTACCTGTTGAAAGCAGCAGTTCAAGGCATGCTAATGGTCATGCTAATAATAACAATGAACCTGGGATCAATTATCATCAGTCTATTTCTGGAAATATTAATAGCAATTCAACTCTGCCTCCTCTTGCGGATGAATTTGATAAGCATCAAAGGGAGTCGTTTTCTTTTACCGGATTGGAAAAGGTTCCGTATGGGCCGGGTGCGGAAGATATCAATGATGGGATTCCTCATTTGTCAAGGGCATTATCGCACAAATCTAGATCAAATAAGTCCAAGCAAGCTGCCGTTAAGTTAAGTTACCATTCTCATGTTTGATGTGATTTGATTAGCTTATTCTATAGCGTAGAAGTTTAAAAATTAGAGACTGAAGGAGATGTACTGTTGGTGTAGAATTGTTTTACACTGACAACCAATAATAACTTGCCATGGCAACACATAATTAGATAACTGTTTTTGATTTAAAAACTGTACAATATGATGTGGCATATTGAATGTGCACTACCTTTAACCTCTAAAAATTAAGCAAAACTAAACAGTGTTTTTAATGGAAGAACGAAAGTAGTTTTAATAAAGAGAAAAAACGGGAAAGTTCAACTACAGGGAGGATAAGATATCATTAAGAAAAGAAAAACATTTAAAAGGATGAAATATAGAATGCAAGAAATTGTGTCCATATTCAAAAGGAAACTTTTGAAAAAGACACAAGCATGGAACATGGGGTGAAGCCATTAACAAAATCTCAAAGAAAACTCAGTTGCAATGGGACACTATGCACTCATTTTGTTGAAATGCAAGTCTCCTAAATGCTTATGCTGTATTACGTGGAAGCTTAGGATTTGCCTGTACATCTTTAACACATCAATTCAACTTTATCTACAAGAATCGGCTCATCAAGGATCAAACTCCTGATTATTTGCTCATAGAGGCTCTGATACAATATCTATGTCTAACTCTCCTAACAGCTTGAGCTATTACGTGGAAGCTCTTAATGCTTTTTGATAACCTTTGTATGAAACCGCATTAACCTATACTATAGGTGCCTTGATGTTGTTAGACCAGGTTTGTCTAACAAGATCTAATAAGAATAAGGCTATGACAGACCTAAAGGTCATAAGGGAGTTTATTAGAACATGGTTTCAGTAATTGTTTATGAAAGATCCTATATGGTGGTAATTATTAATGATATCTGATTGAACTATGACATTATTTAATGGAAATAATGTAAATGATTTATTTCAGGTGTGATGATTGCAGTCATTTGATTTTATACTCTTAACATTTTTGGAAGCTTTGGAATACACTGTTTTCCTTGTTTGGCAGGAATAACTGCACTATACTTTTTATGATGTTTGTTGTTTATTGTTAGAATATAGTGGTAGAGTTTCTAGACAGCAATCACAGCCATCAGTATCGCCATTCAATTGATGTTTGATACATATATATGTTTCCGGCCTCCTTTTTGATGATATTTAATAGCTCTATTTTTATATTTTAAAATTTATGCTAATTTTATTTGTTAACAAGGACATAAGAGACTCTTGAAAGTGTAAAATTGTATGCATCTCCGGTAACAATGAAAATGTCGAAATAACTGTTTTCATTATTCCCAGAAATGCATCATCCCTGTCTAGCATTTCATCTTCTCTCCATTGAACGTCTCACTTAAAAAGTCTCTCATCTTATTATTATCAAGTTAAAATGAACCTATATTTAAAAAAATGAAAACAAAATATTTTCACCTAGTAAACAACCCCTCATCTTTCCACTTTGTGACTATTCTAATAATTTTTTTGTTTTCTTTCGTTAGCCCACCGATAATATGTATATTGTAGCTAGTTTTCAGAATAGTTGGTGGTCTAAGCAATTATGATATAGAAACAACCATACCATTCAGTTAAAAAGGGTAGAGTGTGTACTTAAAGATCTATGTGTGTTGTTGCATAGGAGGCCAAGATGTGTTTAAGGCCTTCTATGCAACAAAAATTGATTAGATTTCCTTTTCATTATTCTCTTTTGGTGTATTACAGGTATCAGAAGTGAGTTCACTCTTGGGAAGAGCTGGTACAGCTGGGCTTGGCAAGGCAGTAGATGTTTTGGACACACTAGGTAGTAGTATGACAAGTTTGAATCTCAGTAGTGGTTTTACATCGGGAGTTACAACAAAAGGAAATAAAATTTCAATTTTGGCCTTTGAAGTTGCAAACACAATAGTTAAGGGTGCCAATCTAATGCAATCTCTTTCAAAAGAGAACATTAAACATTTAAAAGAGGTGGTTCTACCATCTGAAGGAGTGCAAAATTTGATATCTACAGATATGAATGAACTCCTGAGAGTTGCTGCCGCAGACAAGAGGTAAATTAATTGTAAATGTTTGTGATCAACTTAAGAGCCTTCTACTTTGGTTTGTTGCTTATTTTCTTCAGTTACTATCTGCACTTTCACTATCTACTGTCTTGTACTATTTTGGCAGAGAAGAATTGAAAATATTTTCTGGTGAAGTTGTGCGTTTTGGAAATCGATGCAAAGATCCTCAGTGGCACAACCTGGAACGCTATTTTGAGAAGTAACTGTAGTTGAATTCATTTAAACTTGCCTTGTATTTCTCCTTGTAACATCTAATGATGTGTTAGTTATGATTTGCTCTGTTGTTTTTTAGGTTAGGTTCAGAGCTTTCACCGCAAAAGCAATTGAAAGACGAGGCAGAGATACTGATGCAACAATTAATGACCTTTGTTCAATATACTGCTGTGAGTAAACTTTAATAAGGAACTCCGCATATGCATGCCTTCTTCTTCAAATTTGTGCTCTGAACTCAACTCTATATTGTGACTATCTTCTGTCATTTATGTGCATATTTTACTATCATAAAATACTACAGAAAGTGGGTTCTTATTTCTATAAGCTGCACAGGCGATTTCATTAAGACTAGTCCTGAAGTAGTTTAACATTTTTCTTGGAGTGCAGGAATTATATCATGAATTGCATGCCTTAGACAGGTTTGATCAAGATTATCGACGCAAGCTTCAAGAAGACGACAGTTCAAATGCTACACAGAGAGGTAAATGTTGAACTGCTTTTACTTATGCAAATGTTATCCAATCCTGGGTTCTTGAATTGCGTATTTTAATATAATTATTCTATTTAGAATCAATATATCCTATTTCTGGTCATTTTGTCCCAATAGTGTGCATCGAACCTTCAAGTTCACAAGAGTTGTTTTAACTGTAACTAACTGAACTGCATTCGATTAAATCCCAGCTTCGGTTATGACAATTTCCACTGTCATAGATAGGAGCCACCTCTTATAAAGTAAAAATTCATTTTCATCTTTTCACAGAAATAATACATTCCAGTTTATTTCACAGCTTTCTGAATTCCATTAGCTGACTACCTTTTATTAAGTTCACTATGCTGTAACCCCTATTCATGGAACATAATATTTTGTCCAGAAGTTGAAAAATCTGTTTAAGCACTTACAATTTAGGAAAAGAAATTTGAGTAGTGCCAACAACACTCTTTTTAGGTTAAATAAATGTAGGTCCCACCACTTTATGTGGAACCCATTTCCAAAGTGGTGGGACCG
Organism: Cicer judaicum; assembly: GCA_037974835.1. Taxonomy (NCBI): domain Eukaryota; kingdom Viridiplantae; phylum Streptophyta; class Magnoliopsida; order Fabales; family Fabaceae; genus Cicer; species Cicer judaicum. Next base: position 20,756,373 of record JBBPBS010000968.1, read on the forward strand.
ACGTGTATTTCACCCAATAAAAGAGTGAGTGTTAGAAAGAGAGTGTTGTTAGCACTACTCAAGAAATTTATGACTACAGTAGTCTATGTTACTGCAATGAGTATTCTTTAGGTGATCATTATTTGTAAAATGTAAAATATGTAGGAGACAGCCTTGCAATTTTAAGAGCAGAGCTGAAGAGTCAAAAGAAGCATGTAAGAAATTTGAAGAAAAAATCACTGTGGTCCAAGATTTTGGAAGAGGTAAGAAGACAGTAGTTTATTTTATTTTACAAGTATTCGAAGGAATGTTCAATTAATAGAAGTTTGAGTTTTAATTTAGGAATTTATGGTTAGATGTAGTCTCGGTCTTGTATTGTTGGTATTTGACATCTGGAAAGTTTTGTTCCTGAGTTCTTTAAATTATGTTAACTGTTTTTTGTGTTATTTCAGTTTACCTATATTATTTTCCCTCACTTGTGCTTTCCTTTTTCTTCCTCAAATTACATTTTTTTTAGTTCTTTTCAGCCTCTTTTTTCAAAAGCAATTTTCTTATCATCCAATATAAAATCTGATTGTTGTATTTCAGGTGATGGAAAAGCTTGTAGATATTGTCAATTTTCTATATTTGGAGATAAACGAAGCATTTGGTTCTGCTGGTATGCTATCATGAATTGCAAGTATTCTTGATTATGATTAGCAATTTGCTTTGTTTTTTTATTTATAAAACCCAGTATTTTATTTAGAACAAATAGGGAAATCTCCTCTGAATACTGCTACAAGCTTGCAGAACATTGAGGGTCTGCTCCTCCATAGTCCAAATATCGTAAATCTCTCTCAAATGATAAGATAACTTTCCTGTAATCCCTTCCTCTCGCCGTCTACATCACAGCCTAACCCTCTAATTAACTCAACTTAACAGTTTTGAACTGCGTAACTATTTGAGTAACAACTAATTGGGTGGGGTTACAGACCAATTTTTTTGTTCTCCAAGTATTGATGATGAGGTAGGGGTGAGGTATCAAGTTATCTCCTTGGCTTGTATAAAATGTCAATTTATTAGGAACTAAAGAATTGAAACAGTATACAGATAGAAAGAATCAAAATAGCTGAATGTATTAGTAAGAACTGAATGCAAATGGAGAATAGAATTCTCCCCAAGGGTGTCCCCTCCAAAGGTTAACTAACCTAACTAATCTCTACTACTTTAACTCCACTTTATTATCATATCACAAACATGGTGGAGTAATTTAATAGAGAGAAGATACTATTTATTGATGAAAGGAACTCCTTTTTATCATTATGACATAAACATATGGATATAGTATTCAACAACAGGGCCCATTCATTGGTATATTGTTATAACCAGTGTTATTAAACTCGGACCGGTCATCAACTTGGTCATGGCACAGTGTCACTGATTGAATCAACGAGTCACTAATTGAACTGCATGAACTGGTATATATATAAAAATATTTTAAAATATATAAAATTGGCCAATTTCATACTTTCGCGCCCTTTTTTGTACTTTATTCTCACTCAATTTAATTGTGGTTCCTTTCTCTTTCTCGACAAGACATTTGCGCTCCTTTGCTGTTGTTGAGATGCCACATAAACAGGATGTGTCTTTTATACTTGTTTTCCTGTTTAACCTCACAGATACGGATAAGCAAGTGAAAGATTCTCAAGGCAATCATAAGAAGTTGGGGGCTGCTGGTCTTGCTTTGCATTATGCAAACATTATCACTCAGATTGATACTCTGGTTAGTTAAAGATTTTACTTTAAGTATATAATCTATTATATCTGTGGTTGTCTTGGGAGCTCAAGTTTTCTTTCATAGTCTCCAATAAAGGTCACGGTCTTGCAATAGTGGTGGTTTCATTTTTCTTCTATGTCCAGTTATTAATAATAAACAAACAAGCTTGATAAGAAGGGGAAAGAAAAGCAGTGAAGCAGAAGCATTATCACAAACAAGCATGATACTTTGCTGTCACCTTGCACTTTCCTGCCTCATTTTAAAATCAGTTTGATTATATAGCTTCCTATGAAATTATTACTAGAAACATTTGTTGATAGAATATTATTGTTCTGTTTTTGTTTCTTTTTTATTTTTATTTAATTATTTTGAAAATTTGAAAGCTAAGCATGTCTATTAGGAGAAGCAGTTCTATTCATTTCTTGTTTTGGGTGTTTCCCTCATTCCTAGAGTACTAAGAGAAAGATAGAAGCCTTTCTTTGGCTTCTTAATTACGTTGTATGAATAAGATTATAATTTACTTATTGACTTCTCTTTGTAGAACTCATTTAGTTGCCATCTTCGTTTTCAAGAATTATTTCTTTCCACTTGTGTTTTATGTTTATCATTAGGCCTTGATATTATTATAATTTTGGTTCTGAAGTGAAATTGCAGTACTAGTGTATCAATTTTTGGCCTACTTCATCTTGGGTGCAATGAGCACTTTGCACCCTCTGATTCTGACATCATTATTATGAGTGATCAAGAAAAGTAACAAACAATTTGGAACAATTTATAGCTATAAGAAGTTCACTGTCATTGTTAGAAATTAAAATGTCTCGTAATATCTTAATTTATCTCCTAGGATCAATTTTCAATCTTAGCATATCTTCTCTCAGGTTTTAAATTCCATTTATTATTATTATTGTTATTATTATTATTATTATTATTATATTATTATTATATTATTATTATTATTATTATTTGTGTCATAATTTCCATATTTATTTAGAATTGAGTCTATGTGTCCCTATTAATAATAAATAGTATTCAATCTTTGTGTCAAGTCTGTATCAAGTTATCATCAATAATATTCATAGTTTTTTTTATTTTCTCTCCTCCTTTGATCTAAAATCTCACAACTTCAACCGTCATATTGTGTCTTGATAAATTTTGCATCCATTCTATTTCATATCTGATACTATTTTCTCTTTGGGAAAATGGTTAGCTGTAAAAAGAGAAATTTTTTTTAAATTTTTTATTTATTTTCAAAGGATAATTCTGGTCACAGTTGTACTATTATTGCATTTGAAATATAATAACAAAATGTTTGGGAAGGTAGCCATATGTGTTGACATTTTTTAATTAGGTGTCTCGATCAAGTTCTGTGCCTCCTAATACTAGGGATGCTTTATATCAAGGGCTGCCGCCTAATGTAAAATCAGCATTGCGCTCAAGGTTACAGTCATTTCAAGTTAAAGAAGAGGTGTTTATCCTATTCATTTCTTACATTTTTTAGCTCGGTATGCATGCTATACATTCACAAATAGCTTCGATTGGTTACTATTTAACATGTGTTACATGGCCCCCTTGTATTTTTCATTTAGAAAGATTAAATCTAAATGGCATTTTTATCTTTTAAAGGTTGCACTTTCTTTCAAGCAAGATCTGAATTAGCATGACGATTATAAAATGCACCATTTTCTCAAATATGTATACTATCTTCCTTATCTTGGCTGCCAAACAGACCCTTTATTGTTTACCTCAGAATTTTCATGTTGCTTACTTCAAAAAAATGTGCTTCTGTTCAGAACCAATATGTGACAACATAGTTTTATTTCGAATTCATTCAATACTGGATATGACTTGCCTAATTCCATCTTTTAATGATTTAATTGAACTTCTTTACTGCCAAAGCAGTTCTACTGAGCTTGTGCTATATTGCCTATTTAGATTATGACCAAATTTTTAAATCCAAGAATCTGAAATGATAGAAACATTTTTGCAGCTTACTATCCCACAAATCAAAGCTGAAATGGAGAAAACATTGCAGTGGCTTGTTCCTATTGCCGCTAATACAACGAAGTATATTTGCTAGCCCTCTCTATGCAATTCTTAGTATTGTATATTGTGCATGCAAATTTATTTTATTAATTGTCTAATTACCATTAACCTCAAATGTTCTGTTCTCAAATTTAATTATCTTCTTTTCAATTGCATCAATTTAGAGCTCATCATGGTTTTGGATGGGTTGGAGAATGGGCAAATACAGGGTAAGAGGACATAATTTTATATCTCTTTCCTCCATGTTTATATTCTACTCATGTTTTTCTAAGTCAAGTTTTGTATAGGTCTGATGTCAACCGTAAACCTGCGGGTCAGACCGACTTGTTGAAAATCGAAACACTACACCATGCCGATAAAGATAAAACAGAAGGGTATATACTTGAACTGGTTATCTGGCTACATCACCTAGTCAGCCAAGTAAGAGTTGGTAATGGAGGAATAAGGTCTCCGGTCAAATCTCCAATTCGTTCTCCTAACCAAATTACGGTGCAGTTGTTTACTCAGAAAGGCTGCTCTACGTCTCCGTTGTTAACAATGGAAGATCAACAAATGCTTCGAGAAGTTGGTAAGCGGAAACTAACACCAGGCATTAGTAAGAGCCAGGAATTCAGCACTGCCAAAACTAGGTTGAGCAAACACCATAGGCTAAGCAAGAGTAGTAATCATTCTCCAATCAATGAAAGTAAAAACGATATATTCTCTACGAGGAGGCTACCTTCTGTTCCTTTTATCGACTTTGATATTGACCGAATGAAGGCGTTAGATGTCATTGATAGGGTGGATACCATTGGAAGTTCATAATTGTGGGGCATGTTTTGATCTTGAAGTCAAAGGGTAATGGTATAATTGAATGAATTTTTGTTGCCTCCTTCAAGTTGAGTAGTGCTTCCCTTTGTTTCTTGTGGAAAATGCAATAGTCTTTTTGAGATTGATTGATGTAATTGTAGATGATTGTGGCATAGAGAGACAAAGGGGGTCACAGTTTTCATTAGATGTACATGTACAGATCAAATGTTCATATAAATATTTTGTCATCGCTTTATCGTGATATTTAAACGTGTTAAAATGGAAATTTGAAAATATTGAAAGAAAAATATATATTTGAAATCAAGTGATGGGAAAATGTGCTGAAGACTTCCACCACACGATCGGAATAAATGTAATGCTGATGGATCTCTAGGCCGAAGGTAATGCCTGAGAGGATTTGCTTTTAACTTAGGAGCATGCAGTGTTCTTAAATATTTCGGTTTTGACCAACCTTTCAAGTGTGCGGTGTCTTGAATATGTGAGGGAACTCCCTCAGTTCACCTTTGTGGATTGGAGACCATCCTATCAAATATTTATATTTTTATGGATTTTGGATTGTCTGTAGAATGCAATCCATGTACATTTCTCATTTGATTTAGGTCTTACACATAAATTATGCACTTTAAATGATTGATTTAATAAAATTAATTCTTTTGAAGGGGACTGATAAAACGTGTTTATGGGTTTGATTTACAAAATTCTGATGTCATGCTTAATCTATAAGTAGCTACTTTCAACAGGAAACCAGCGAGGGTACCTAAGGAATGATCAATTGATAGGGCCTTAATGTACTGATCCAAAGGCCCATGATTTTGGACTATGTATCATGCTTATTGCTTTGGGAAAAATTTGTCCCTCTACCTATACGATTATACCCTTACCCCACAAATCTTTCAAAAATCCGTAGTTGTCCTTAGTTTCTTATAAATAAAATAGAAAAATTCTTCTACCACGAGATTTCAAATGTGTTTTTGAAAAATTTATAAATTAATTTTTTTAATTCTCTACAATAGTTGCATATTGCAACAATTACGAAGACCATTAAATTTAGAAAAAAACAAAAATATCTATCGATTTTCATAACTATTGCAATATGTAATTACTAGAAGAGATTATAGTCTCTAATCGATGTTCATCTAAAATTTAGGGTAAATTTACTTTACAAAAATACTTTATATTTTAATTTTTATAAATTTATGTTAATTTTATTTGTCAATAAATAAATACAAAGTTTATGAAGTAAAAAGCCGTCTACTTTTCTAAAAACAATAATTTATTTATTTTTTATTATTTATAAAAATGCATCATCATGATATTTTCATTATGATAATTTTTCGTTTGAATAATCTCTTGTCAAACTAAAATAAACACATTTTACAAAAATAACCAAAACACTAATCCAGCTTGCTTTTAAGGTTTATAGGATAATTCTTCGAATTTCCTTTTTCTTTTCCTTCAATTTTTGTTTCAATACGTCCTTAAACCCATCAATCTTTAAATCGCTAAAGTGTTTAACATAATTAAATTTTCACATTTCATGGATCATTCAACTAAATCAGTTGATCAATGAATGCATCATTAGCTGTGTTCTACTACGAGCTAATTATTAGTTATTTTTTAGGTGGTAACATCTTATTATAAATTCCCTAATGGACCATGCATGCATACTGACATATATATTATTCGATATATATAATAGTCACCTCAATTGAAGACGATTTCACATCACTCTCGATGAATTGTTCCTTAATTTTAGATCTAAGCCTTTCAAAATAATATGCATGCTTTTAATTCAGCCAACCCACTTACCCAACCGGTCCACCCATTATTCTATATTCTCTAAATTCATAAAACTTGAACAAATCAAATAATTTGCAAATTGCAATACGACAAGATATTTTTCTTTCGGAACAACACCATATAATATTCTCTTATACCAAAAATTCTCACTAAAATTAATCATACCAAATTATATACGAAGGTGCATGTAAAATATTATTCTCATCTCATTATATTTATAACCTCATTAAATAGAAATATACTACTATATATAATATCGTCTTATTTTTTAACTTGGCTTTGAAGTGACATTGTACTTATTCCCAACCAACAATCACATTGTGATGCTATGCCGAATTAGGACCTTATGATATAATATATTCAAAAATAAAATAGGTTGAATTCCTTTCCCAACATAAGCTAGGTAGCTAGTAGATAAGTGATGCATATAGTACCAACAACATATACCTTACCTTACATGCTAAGAAATTTAAAATAAAATAAGCATTGAATTCCAATTAAAGTATTGAGATTGAAGACAAGACAAGCAACCGTATATGGGCCGTGACCACTGCACCATCATCAGAACCTGATTCCAAATTTAATAATATATTTAATTAATTCATTTCTTTCAACGTGTAAGAGATTCCAATACATGCATACAATACAATCAATCATATGCTATATATATACAAAAAATTTCATATCAATAATATATATATTATATTAATTGTACCTAAGAATTTCATGTCAACAAAACTACGTCGAGCATCTGCTTCTCCTCCTATGTATACATGTGTGCCTTCATTGTTAAATATTAACAACTTGTTTGCAAATTGAATATTTTTTGGCATATGTCTAAATTATTATGTTGCACTGCAGTATTGATGTCTTTCAAATTCCTCTGACAATTTGATTTTGTTGATGATAAGAGGCTGCCAAAAATAAATATCATAGCTAGATTTTTCTTTCATGGTTAATTCCCATATGTACTTTATTTAATTATATTCTAAAGTCAAAATCTGCCTCAGCTTATCAGTTTTAGATCAATTGGGGAAAAACAGCTTTTATCTGCAAAGACTTTTCCATGTACGATACGGCATACATACACATAATATACAAAAAATTCCTTAAAGCTAAAAAATACTATAAAAAAAAAAACTACTTCAATATATAACGAAATATTCATTTTTTAATTAATACATAAATATTTATAAATCAACTTCATATAAATATTTATTTATAGAATTTTGGTTTAAATATTCTTTTTTAAGAAAACGATATTTATTTATTGAAATCAATAGAATACATTAATCCAGAACAATATAAACTTTGAGTTGCAAGAACTAAAAAAAATAAATATGGAGATAAACTTACAATTTCTAAATTAATAGCAATAAAACGACAAAATATCTAAAAATATTATAAATTTAAAAATATTAATATATTTTAATCTATTTAATTGAATTTGTTATAGATCAAAATAAATCTATTAATATGAAACAAACATTACAACAAAATAAAAAACCAAACAACAACGCCTTATGTCAACAAATAAAACAATTCAGATAATAAAATTAGTAACAAAACACCAAATAAAATATTAAATTTATGTAAAATATCATATATTTAGATAAAAAGAGATAGGAAAAAAAGAATTACTATCATTCTCCAAGGTGAATAGTTGTCTTTTATTATAGTCTTAAGAATTTAAACTATATCTCTTATGTATTATTAGGGTTGGAATACTCGTTATACTCCCATTAATAATTTTTTACTTAAAAAAAAAGAAAAAGAAAAAAAGTGTTTGAATTATTTTAACCTAGAAAGAGTAGAATGGTTGATGATTTAAATATTAAAATAACATTTTGGGAGTAGCAGAACATAGGCAATCGAAACATGCCGCATCATATTCGTACCTAGCTACTGGTTTTCATCTTTAATTAATATTCTTAGAATTATCCCTCTTCTTCTTCTTCTAAGATATTCTCACCCTTTTGTTTCCATATACATACCTGGAATTCAATTCCTATATTAATAATTGCTCTGTCCCCATCTATCACATTAGAAAATAACATCTCATAGCCATGCACAATATACTCCATCTAAAATATAAATATAAATATCTACAATGAAAAATCAACTCTTCCATTTGAAAATAAATAATGTGAAAGCTTATAAAAAATAATACTCTTCGACTAAAATTTAATAATAATTTGTATAAAACAACCTAATTACGGACATGAATGTTCTATTAATGATGATCCTTTGTAAAGCAATTAAATTGAAAATGTTTTGATTATGAATAAAGTGATGTTTATTATTAGATGAAGTAATTAATAAACTCTACCGACAATATGTTTTTGAAAACCATATAGGGAAAGTTGTGAAATCCACACACACATACAATGACTTATTTGATGTTCCAAAGTCCAAAACGTGTAATGTAATGAGAAGTAAATTACATTATCTCCAACAATAGATATTGTTGGAACCACCGATCACTCATCATAGATTGACTCATTGAGAACAAAAAGAGCATGCATTTTCCACACACATATTATTAATAAATTGAATGAACTGTACCTTACCCTTTATAGCTGTAGGACCATATGTTAAATATAAAGATTTTCATAATTTCCATATCTAAGAAAAGTTAATATACATATGTCACCAAATAAAACAATAGAAAGTTGTATGAGATTTATCACTTATCGACTCACCAACCAAAATGGTCAACAGATGGTGATGGTAGAGGAGGATTATAAGGAACATTAATTGATGATAGCATAAAAGGAAACAACATGATATGTATCCAAATCAGTGATGACGAGAAATGTTTGGAGATTGTTGGATTGAGGATTCAGCTTGACAATAACACATAACTGTCTCTAAATTACTAGTAACACCTTTCATTATAAATTACTCTCCATACCAAACACCCTTCATGTGTGTGACAGAGACATTAATCCTCACGTAATTAATTAAGTAACTACCTTTAGATTTTGTAGTTTTGAATTTTGATAACATTCAATTGTTATTGTAATTCAATACGTTGTCTTAATTAGAGATAGTTCATTGATTTTGTAACGGGTTTCTACTTATATATATATATATATAATATGAATAGTACACACTAATTAATGACTAATGAATGAATTTTGTTTTTCTTTCTCCCTCCCATGTATCTCACTAAAAGCTCGCATGTAAGTTTAATCTTCTAATAAAAAAGGAGCACATGTGTTTCAGTTATTTACTCCTTTAAAATTATAAAATAAGATAATTAAATTTTAACTATAATTATACATAAATGATTAAAATTAGATAATTAATTAACATAAATGTATAAAATTGAAACTAAAATATTTTAAACAAAGGGTAAACTTGTAAGAAAATTGGTATTCTTTTATAGGTATATATTTTAAAAAATATGTCATTTAATTAAATAAAGAATAATAAAATTATAAATAAAATAATTTAAACAAGAGACGAAATTGAAAGAAAAAAGTCACATCAAAACTATATATCCGCTTTATATATACTGGCAACCAAACGAACACTCTATTTTTTGTGTTTTTTATTTTAAATTTCAAAAAATTATCTCCCTTTCCCTTTTTTTTTTGTCTCTTGTCTCTTCTTGATTGATGGTTTTTTTTCCTCATGGGTGGTTACTGGCTTACTGCTATGTGAGAAGTAAAAAAGAAAACTATACGAATATTTTTGATAGAGAAATAGGGCACGCCAAATTTCGATATCTCCTTTATTATAGAAAAAAAATGAAGAAAAAAATATAGAATATAAATTGATGTGCTTATTACAAATTTTGTACAATTTTTAAAAGAATCAAATTATTTGATTGATAAAGAAGGATAAAATGTAAATACAATATTTTAAATAAAGTGTAAAATTGAAATAAAAAGTCACTAAAATCTGATATCCTTTTATATGTAGTAATATTAAATAAAAATAATAAAATTGCAAATAAAATAAATGGGAAAATTAGAAGAGAAAAGTTGCACAAAAATATATTATTTCCATTATATATATATATATATATATATATATATATATATATATATATATATATTAAATGTATAGATTTAAGATCATGCAACTTAAATGTACCATTTTGCAGACAAAATACTTAATAGTGTAATGGATATGACTCTTTAAAATTGAATATACCTTGAATGTATATAAATACAAAATAAATATCCTAGTATTTTGGTGATGACCTCCTTATCTAGAAGATGAGTACTAGGGATATCTCAACCTAATACATACAATGCATAGAGAAAATTTTACTCCCAAAGGCAACAGATAGTTCATGTTAGTTAGGATGATTTTCGATCAAATTTGATATTTGAATCTATCAAATTCTATTTGTGTTGAGATGAAATTTTAACCAACAATTTTTATATGAAATCAAACCAAACTAGTCATGAACAGATTGGCTTGGATTTGCATATGATAAAGAAAATTTTATCATTTATATAAAATTTTAGTCTCTATAAAATTTTAATATTTTATATTTAGTCTTTATAATTTTATTTTTTTAAGTTTTGAATCTCACAAGATATTCATTTTCATTTTTAATCTCTACTTTTAATTCAACTTTTGCGTATCTTTCAAATTTTTGAATAATTTTTTTACAGTTGTATTTATGATATTATAAACACCTTCCTTATAAAATTTAGAATTATTTAATAAAAGATGACTTAAATAAGAATTTTTAAGCTTAAAAATTCATATTAAGTTATCTTTTATTAAATAATTCTAAATTTTTATTGGAAATATTCTCATAATATTTTTAAACATACTTATAAAAAATATTTTAATGTGTGAAGCATACAAATCAATTGATTTAAAGCATATATCAAAAAAACTAATTTTTTTAAAATATTTTATAAAGACTTAAAATTTATTTAATTTTTTTTTATTTCCAAGACATTGTTAATTAATTAAGGGGAAGAATACAAACTCTTGCCCCTTGAACTTATTGTATTGATCCTAAGGAAACTTGAATCTATGGTTCGAAAGGTATTGATCCTAAACACTATGATGATCTAATAATTTTATGTGAGATGTTTTACAATTAAAAAAAGTGTACGTTTAACTTGTGTCAAATGTCTTTTTATAAGACAATTTCTAAATTTTCTAAAAGAAGTTCGTTAGATAACTCACAATTTGATCTGATATGTGTGTTTACAATGATGGATAATAATCATTGCTATTATGTATTTGAGATTATAATATAAGAGTAATAATTACTATCGTATCGCTTTGAAAAGAGGTTCAAATGAACTCTTTTAATCATTCACTCTCATATTTATATATATATATATATATATATATATATATATATATATATTTATTTGTATATTATCGAATGAATTCACTTTTTTTTTTAAATTTTTTCTCTTTTATAATGATACTTTTAGAGTATTATTAACTTTGAATGGGATGATAATTATAATGAATATGTGGTGATATTTGGATTTTAATATCTAAAACAGGGATTACTTTCTTAGTCTTTGAGAAAATGAAAAAGATGGATAAGGTTTGACTAATTGACTAAACTGTTTCACAGAACAAAAGTTAGCAATTTGAATTTGATCATATATACTCCTCTTTTGTTCGTTTTTTGGCTGTTTCTTTTTTTAATGTACCTTATCTTATAAAGATATGAGAGTGGTTAATTTAGAAAGAAAAGAAAAAATACTAGACGCGTTTTTAACTCAAATTGAGAAAGAGTATAAATTAGCATCAAAAGAAAAAAGGAAAGAGTATAATTTATGAATGGCCTGAAAACTGCTTTCGGTGGTTGTTATTATATTTATTATTTTTTCTCAATTGTTGTTATTATATTTATATACCTATACTTCTTCTGTAGGAAAAAATATATATTCCTTCTTATCGTGTCTTTTCTTAAATTTATCTTAATTTGTTTCCCCAATCCATAGGAATCGGATTCGTTGGATAAAATATATAATTTTACAATTTTTGCCTCAACTTTTCTATACAAACTGTAAAAAGGTGAATTGCCTTAACTTTTCGAAAAATTACGAAATTCTGCTTGCGTAGTGCATTGGCCCTACGTCATGATTTTCAACATAAAATTTAGATATATTTAGAAAAAAATATTAAATATTTATTTTTAATTAATTACATGGTATCTATTTTTATGTGTTCAATTTTTGTGATCACTCAATTATTTTTCTAATATATATATCATATCATAAAATCGTTTATTGAGATGTAATGCTTACATTAGCCATAAATGTTCGTAGAATCTGAACGTAATAAATATCATACATCGATGATGTAATAGAAAAAAGATACATAAATAAAAACAAATAATTTCTCTCAATATGATAATTATTATGGGGTGGAGGGAGCATTATATATATACATATATATATATATATATTTATGATTCTTTTGAAATATAATCCTAACTAATATATTAAAAGTGTTTTGTTGATGAGAAATTAAGACATTACCACAATTATAATCAACACGATGTTTAGAAACATCTATAAACAAAATCGACACATAGATTACTTACTCTTTTTCAATACATTTGCTAATTTTATTAACTTACTTTTTAGTTGGTGTAAATTTATTAGTTATACCTTGAAGTGTATATAAATTTGTAATTAAAATTTGCTAATTTATCCCATTTTGAGAAGGATATCCTACAACTTGATATAATACAATTATTCCGATTTATAACCCTAATTATTCTATTCCACGAATTCTCCAAAAATTTATATTTAAAAACTGAATAAATCCACTAATTAGGTTTTTCAATAAAATATTTTAATGGTCCAAAATTTTTGACAAAATTACAAAGATAAGAAGTAAATTTTTTATATTTTGATAATTGTCATACATTAATTTGGTGAATTTTTCTGGTGAACCTCTTAGAATAACTTTTTGTTTTGTTAAACATATTGGACGATTCATCTAATTAGAATATTGAGCTTAAGATGAGATTCAGGTTTATTAACTATAAAGCCTAGATATTAATTTAATTTTTTGTCTTCTAATATAATATTGAAAGTTAAGATTTGATAGTATAATTCAACATAATTAAAAGTTAAAACCAATAAAAATAAATAAATATCTAAATTAACTATATCCACTATTAATAAAAAGTTTTTTACTTTAGACAAATAAATAAATTTAAATAGAAACACAATGATAACACTTAATCCAACTATACTAAAGATGATTTAGCAACTACTACTATTTGCACCCACCCACTAACATTATTCTGAATTCCTTTGTAAAATACATTTATTTATATTAATAAAAAAAATGTATAGTAGTTTCCAACGGTGATTTTGTTACACGTGAATGCATAATAAAGATAAAAGGGTTTAATTGTCGGTCATGGCCACGTATGAGCAGACTCAAAAGGCTATGACGTGGGTCCTCATATTGGCTTTTGTAATCAAAATCCTCCAAGCTATGACTTTCATACTTTCATTTCCTTTCTTTTTCCACTTTTCTGAGGAAGACTTTTTTTTTTTGTTTTAGGTCCCACGAAGTTTTTTTAATGTGTAAATGGACTATTAATTACGATATCTCAAAACTTCCTAGTGGAAATGTGACTATTGTCTTAGTTGGCTGACTTATAGTACTATTAACTTCTTTTCTCTACTCAACTTTTTCCACACTTGTTATATTTAATGGATTGTCCTTGGTATTTTAAGAGTATCCGTTAAAAAATTAAAAATATAAATTTTATATTAAAAAATATAACATTTATATTTTTAAGAGTTTTTCAACTTCTAAAATATTTTTAAATAAAAATTTATATTTTTAGTTTTTTAACAAATGCTCTTAAAATATTTATTAGTATTTATCTTAAAAATAAAATAAAAACCAACAAATACCCTAAATTTACTTGTTAACTTCATGAGTTTTGTTAACTTGAATATTACTTTCTTCATCTTATAATAATTATATATTTATTTCGTCAGTCTCATATTAAATTATTTATTTCAAAAATTATACATATTAAAAAATATATAATTAAAAAATAAAATTTTGAAAATATAATAATTTATACATATTAAAAAAATCATATATATATATATATAATAGCTATTCATTACATGATTTAATTATTGTTGAAATACATTTTATAATTTGTTATTGGATATAATAATCGCCCAGCTAGAGTTAGTTTGATCTCTAAATAAATATAACTTAGTTCGAAAAAAAAAACTTTTTAAAGGAAAATAAATATAATTTTCGCACATAGGCTATATTATGTAAGAAATAAAGTGAAAGTGCTCTAATTAATATCAGTACATGGGAATATATTGTAAATCACGAAAAATGTATCATATTAACATATTATGTAATGAGCAATTATTTATGAATCTAACTGCTTCAATTAAGACACCATATATAATAATAATAATAATAATAATAATAAAAAGAAAAATATTTATTTCTTGAAATATATTCTCTTGAAGAAGTTGGTGTGATACTCATGAAATATATTCTCTCTCTTCTTTCTCAAACTTTGATGAAAAGAAAATTTACCATTTTATGTTCTGCCAATTCTTTCATGAACAGGAATAAAATATCAAACCATACTCTTCCATAAAGAGTTAAATAGTTCTACTCATTATTGGTATATTCAACTATAAGTTAAACTATTCAAGCATATTAACTAGTCATTATGTGATGTCCAATATGTATTGATCACAAAATATATATTCCATGATTCATCAATATTCTATTCAATAAGAATTTATAAATCAATGGAAGATCAACATTAACAAATAAAATGTTTTACATATTAAATTTGAGAAATATAAAAGTAACAGAGATCAACTAGTTAAAAAAATTTAGTTTAGAAGAATTATTTGGGCGAATTTAAATTTGAATTTTAACAGAAATAATTTGTGGATAAACTTTACTTATTTCTTAGACGAATTATAAATTATCATAGTTCATTTTGAAAAGCGATTTGGGGAAGAAGAATAGAGAGAAATCTTGTGCCTTATTTAAAAGAGTAATTTTATAAAGAATAATAAGATAATTATTATCATTAACATATTTATAATTTTTAGATTATTATAACAACAATGAAATCACGAGGAGTGTTTGAAACACTCACTTTTTAATATTCACTTTATCATTCACTCTAGGGATGGGAATAGGTTAGGCCGCCCGTAGGAGCCTATGGCCTGGCCTACTTATGGCCTGGTCTGACCTGGCCTATTTAATAAAAAGGCTAGGCTCAGGCTGTTTTTAAAGCCTATTTATTTAAATAGGTCAAGCTCAAACTTATAAAAAAGCCTGTTAGGCCTAACAGGCCGGCCTATATATATTTATTATTTATTAATAATATTATTTTCTATTTTAAATTCTATCAATTAGGCAATCACTTACAAATCATTTCATATTCAGTAGTCGTTCCATATTCGATAGCAGTTATATTCCATATTCAGTAGTCGTTCCATATTCGATAGCAGTTCTATATTTGGTAGTCGTTTTATATTCGTTAACTGTTCAATTAATCAATCACTTAATAGTTGTTCCTTATTTGTTTAAGAAGTAATAATGGATTCGTTTAAAAAGACTTTTAAAAAGGCTTCCAGGCCAGGCCAGGCTTAGGCCGAAAAAAAAGCCTATGATAGGCCGTAGGCCGACAAAATAAATCGTAGACCAGGCTCAGGCCTTTCAAAACCTGGTCTGGCCTGACTTATTCCCACCCCTAATTCACTCTCTTATTAGATTAAATTTATGTGGCCTCATAATTTGAGAATAAGTATCATGTAAAGTTGTATAACCACAACAAGAAAACAAGAATTTTGTGAGGGGCAAAAGCCCTCACAAAGGGGAAGAAGCAGCCACAAAGAGGGAATTTGTGGCGGTTCTAGGCAGCCACAAATACGGTGGTAACAAACATTTGTGGCGACCAAAACGGCCACAAAGTTTGAAAAGTATGTTGTCTTTTGTGAAGGCAAAAGTCGTCACAAACGCCTGCCTTTGTGAAGGCATAGGCAGCCACAAATGTTTTGTGAGGACATAGGCCGCCACAAAAGACAAACTCATTTTAAAAAGTTAAACATTTGTGAGAGTCCAGGCCGCCACAAATTCTTTTATGCTGCCACAAAGGATCATCCACATTAAAAAATTAATATTTTGCAGGGCTTAGGCCGCCACAAAATATTAAGTATATTAAAAAATTAATTTTTTAAATTTGAAATTAATACTTTATTATATATAATAAATTAATATGAATATAAATTGAAAATTTAAATTTAAATTATAATTAAATTAAATTTAAAATATAATATCAATCTAAAATAAATTTAATATATAATAAACTAATTTGAACATAAATTAAAAATTTAAATTTAAAATATAATATTATAATTTAATTATCATTTAAATTATAATATTTAAATTATAATTATAATTAAAGATTAATTTAAATTAAAAATAAAATAAAATAAATTATAATTATAATTATAATTAAATTAAATTTTAATTTAAAAAATATAATATTAATAATAATTAAAGTAATTACTATCAACCTAAATAAATTAAAATCAATAAAGTAATATAGTTTTTTAAAAAATAGTTATATTAAAATTAATAAATTTTACTTTATATGTCAATTAGGGGAGCATTAATTAATTTGCAAACAATATAATAAATTAGTATCAAGACTAGTATAATTATATAAACCGAAATAAAATTTTAAATGATGTTTTTTAATAATCAAGACTATTAAAAAATATCAAGACTAACAATCAATAAACTATATTAATATGTATCAAGACTTATAACAAAAAATAATAATATCATCAAT
The DNA here is from genome assembly GCA_037974835.1 of Cicer judaicum. Lineage (NCBI taxonomy): Eukaryota > Viridiplantae > Streptophyta > Magnoliopsida > Fabales > Fabaceae > Cicer > Cicer judaicum. The sequence continues at coordinate 20,773,586 of JBBPBS010000968.1, forward strand.
TTTAATAATATTTTTTTTAAAAATAGTTGTATGAAAATCAATAAGTTTTACATGTGTTTGAAACTTTTATTTATCATATATTATGTTAACAACATAATTTCTATTTTTTTTATAAATAAATTTATAATAACACATATTACTAATCTATATTTTAAAAATAATATAAATATATTTATAATATCACATATATATTTACTAATTTAAATTTAAAATGTATAAAATACTAACTTGATGCGGGGTAGTGTCTTCGAAGTAATTAACAACCACTGTCAAAATAAAAATTCAATAATATTAATTACATAAATAACTTCAAATTAAAAATAAAAAACTAAATATATAATATAATATAAACTTACCAAAATTGAAGCAAAGATGGAGGAATATTTTTTATAGAGAGAAGGTGGAGAGAAAATTTAGAAGGACGGTTTAAAGAGAAGTTAGAAGTGAAAAATGATGAGAGAAGTGGAATAATATATATAGGATTTGGTTGATCATTTGTGGCGGCCAAAACAGCCACAAAATGTAACGGATATAAAACTTTATGGCGGCTAAAGTAGCCACAAAATGTAACGGGTATAAAACTTTGTGGTGGCCTGGGCGGCTAAAAAATTGCAGCCACAAAGTGGAACGTCCCTTCAGGTATTTGTGGCGGTCTTTACCTTCACAAAATTTAGATTTTGTGGCTGAAAAAGTCATCACAAAAATCTTAAAAATTTAGGTGGATTTTGTATCCGTCTAAGCCCTCACAAAATCACAACGTTGTGATTTTGTATTTGTGAGGGCTTTTTCAGCCACAAATAAAGATCAATTTTAATTTTTGTATTTGTGAGAGCTTTTTCGGTCACTAATTTGTAAGGGTTTTTTTCGATCACAAAATATTTATAAAATTGGCCACAAATTAAGATTTTTCTTGTAGTAAACTTATATAAATTTCAACTATTAAGATGATGAGTGTTATAGTGAGTGTTGAAAAAAAAAATACTTGTAGTACACCTCTTGAAACAATTTTAAAAATTTATTTAAATCCTCTAAAACTCTCCTGTAATATATAATTTAAATTACTTCAAATTAAAGTACTTTTCTATTTAGAAGAAAACAAACACTACAAATCTCTCACCTCTTGAAGTTCTTTCTAAAGTCCTATCTTCTCCTCTTCAGTTAAACTCTCAAATATTGCTTTAGAAACTAGAAGATTAAGAAGAAAAAAAGAACTATTTGACAAACTCGATAGTGTGGTTATTGATTCTTTTAGCTGAATTATTTATTAGTTAGATTTCTCTTTCTGTAGAATTAGAGACTATGAACCACTTTGAGCCAACAACTTGGACTTTTGGGGCATTGTAAGAGTGGACCACACTTTGATGTCGTTACTTAAATCTAACTAGAGCACATATGCTTTCTTATTTGAAATGTATTCTCTCTCTAAAAACTCCATTTTGGGTTATTTGAGGGATTATATTTGCTTAATCAACTGCATCCGCACAATAATTAAGGTTGCGATAGTAATAAAATTATCTCACTTGATCGTGGAAAGCTACTTAAAAGTATTTATTCACATAGTCACACATAATTATAATTTTAAAATAAATATTTTTTATTTAATTCGACGTATTCAACAATTTTTTTAGAAAAATTCAACATTCAATTTACTCATATCTAATTTAAGAGTAATAAAAACACGCATTAGTCGACTAACTTTAATCCTACTTTTAATTCTTAGATCCTTGTTATTCTAAAGTCTCACTTATTGAACTTAAGCAACTCCTTCTAGATGAAATTTATGAGGTTTGGATATCTAAAAGTGTGCGTTTGATTTTTTAGTTTATCATTTTTTCTTACTTAGGCTTCGACTCCTTTGTATCAAAAATAATAATAATAAATAACCTACTATCACACTGCTAATATAGTTTTTTAGTTTTAAATTTTTTCGATTTTCAATACAATTAAGTGTGGAGTTTAGTTTAAAAACAAATAAATTCTAACTAAAAATTATTTTAATCAAAATTTAAATTTAGATTTTTCTAAACAATTTGTCTTAACTATAAAGTATATATATATACTTTTTCTATGTTATAATAATATATTATATTTCTTATAAAAAAAGTCACAAAATAAATGTTATTTTCAATTGTATTAATACTATTTATTTGTAAAATTTAGAAATTATTATTTTATATTTATGATAATAAAAATAAATTAATAATTAATAAGAATAAATTAGTTACTCTAACCTTGGCATCATAGCTGAAGGCATTTACCTACCTTCTATGAATGATTGGAAAATTCCTACCAAATCTGATCCTAACAAAATCAAACAAAACATTGGATAAAAACCAATGCCTGCGGTACAAGCAACCCACAACTATCCATCCCCCCTAGTCTCACTTACATCAACTCCCTACTCCTACTTAAATTAGATAAACAAAATGTTTTGCTTTTCAATATAAAAAACATTTATCTCTCAATACATAAGAATTAAATTCATCTTTTATTAGTGAATCTAAAGTTAATACTTTAGTTGAAACTCTTGAGTAAATCCTACTTCTCATTTCTTTCATAAAACACAATATTGAAATGTTTTACTTACAACCCTAAAACTCGATCACTTTCACGCAAATCATTTAACTATTATTAAATTAATATAATGCCAGTAACCAAATCATTCATAAATTCTGACACACAAAAATCATTCATAATAAATTAAATTTTGTCTTGTAATTCCGATTTTAAAATTTACGATTTTGGTCCCACAATAAAAATTTATTTATAGGTCTTAGAGTCTAGCTATATACTTAACAATAGAATTTATTTATTATTATTTATTTGCTGAAAAAATTGATCACTAATTTTTATAAATAAAAATGTGTCATATGTAAACAAAAAATGTGATACATATTAAAATTTAGTTTAAACTGAGCTTGTTATTGAAAATTATTGAACCTAGCACGATTGTGCCCAGCATTGAAAGAGAACCGTGAAACAAAGATTGATGATGATATATAGCCTAAGAATAAAGTCAAGGTGGCCATAATTAATTATTATATACAAAACAAAGTGGCAAGTCAATATCAAAATGGAGGCAGAGAATCTCAAGCTTCCTTGAAGTTCAACTGTGGTCCTGTGAGTGTGATGTACATATGAATGAATATATATGTATGTTGTGATCTCGTGGCTCGAGGTTGCGGTTGGAACATGAAATTCTAATTTGTAAGGTAAACATCACCCGTGAAGATTATAGCCAAAGTTTAATTAGCTTATTTGTCCACACTACATTTGTTTTTAACAATAATGTTGCGATTCTTTTTTATTTCTCAGAAAATAATTAATATTAATTGGATTTAAGTTAGCATTTTTTTAAGCCTAATAGGGAATATGGATAGTGATTATGGTTATTATTATTATTATAAAATAGAACACATGGTGATCGAGTTATGATACATAAATTGAATAATTTTAACTTTCTTGAAAAACTATATTATTTAGAATATTCATAGTCTCTAAAAACAATTTTAATTATTATTGTTATTTTAAATGTTAATTTGTTGAAATTATTACTCAGACTAAATTATGGTTTATCTAAAAAATATATAAATTATGTTTGAATAAACAACTTAAGTAAGCTCTAGTGGAATAATTATTAATCATATATTTAAGTATTTATACATAAATTATTTACAAATTTAAAGTGTTTTTATATAAACTATGAATATGTCTCAAGTTGTTTGTATATATTATCTCCAAAAAATAGTACAAGTGTTTATATTATTAAATATAGTAAATTGAAATAGATCAATAAATAGGCTCATGTTGCAATTGGAAGACATCACGTTGGATATGAATGGATAATCTCCAATAATGGTGATGAAACAAATAATTAAGTGCATGTATATCCTCATATATATAATGATTTTGTTTTTTTTATAAGCAAATGATATTAATGTTAAATTTTTATATATGTTATTAGCTTTGAATTTGATACTAGAAATTAGCATTAGGTGAAGCGAACTAGAATTTGTTTCAAGAGGATAAATATGTATTTGCAATAAGATGAATTATTTTTACTCAATAAGCAGAAATTTAAAATCGACAATTTAGATATTTCCAACCTCTTTTCTTTGATCTTTTCACGTCAATAATATTCTTCAATATGTAATCAAAAGGAAATCTAATAAGTAGCCAATGATGATATGACCACAAAAAGATTCTACACCATTTTAATGGGAATCAATAGCTTGTGCTATCAATGATCAAATACACCATATACTATATTATTGCTAGGAACATATATGCTGTAGATAAAAAGAACCATCACAACCAATTTTTTAATAGTATTTCAATCTTAAATTTTAGTCATGTTGAGTTCGGATATATATATATATATATATAAAGCCAAAGCTTAAGAAATGAGCAAGTAGAACAAAAAAAACAAATTTATTTTTTGAATGACTATAAAGTTTGTGTAAATGAATAGAAAGAACAATGAAATAGATCATGGAGAACATTTAAAGACTATGGAAAGAATGTGAATTAAGTTCCTTCTTCCCCGCGGATCTTGATCATGCATCTTTAATCTTTTCATGTCATTTTCATTTTGGTTTTCCACTTACATGTCTAAACCTTATCATTTAGCATAAAGTGTTAGTATTCTGTGATAGTTTATTTATATATACATATTCTTCTTCCACTTCCTTAATTTCTTTTTATATTTCCAAAAATATAGTTTACTCAATAAACTTAAAAATAAAATAAAAAAAAACCATAGCACCAAAAAATACTATATGTAACCACTATCAAATAAAAAGGATTTTTGCTTTTGCTTCTTGATTATTAGAGAGGGTAATTAGGTATGGTTGTTGATCCGAGTTACATGAACCGATCCTCATACCATAAAAAGTATATAATAAATAAATTTTTTGTAAAAAATAAATTAAAAATTAAAAATTAAAAATTATCAAATTCCATAGAAAATAAAAAATAAAAAAATATGTTAATTTTAAGTGTAAATATCAAATAAGAAGAAGAAAATACAAATGATATTTAAAAAGAATTGCAATAGTTCAAATCATCGTTAAAAGTATAAAAATAGATATAATATAATATACTTAAAATAAATTACTTTACACCGCGTTAAGATTAATCGCGGATGTAAACCATGTAATATATGGTTTAATCCATATAAACAAAAATATATTGATCATTAACCCGTGCGTAGAATAAATGACCCAAAATCCACTAGCCTCGATTACATATACTTAAAAATGATCATTAATTAATTATTCTGTTTAAAAAGAAACTAGGAGATTATTAGTTCCCCTTGAAAATAATTTCGTTCATAAAACGGGAGATAGTTATTACCACTCGTGAATTAGAATGCCTTTAATTAATGTCACAAGTTAATAAAAAAACATAAAACAATAAAGAATAATAAGATGAAATAAAATTAAGAATGTTAGGAAAAAAGGAAAAAAGATTGTGCTTTGGTATTGCACAAGTAGTCCCACTTGAGACAAGCGTTTTGTGTAGTCAACACACATGCCAATTTTGAATAATTAGTTTAACTTGAAAAGGCATCAATGTCCTTTCTTTCAATCTTGTTCACAAACATTCCAAATGTCTCTCTCAAACAATGACCTCGCATGGCTTCATTGGCCCCTCTTTGTTCAGTTATTGTCTTCCGTTCCATGTTTTGTGTCTTTTATTTCTTGCCATTTGGTTGTTTTTCGGCTTCATATAGTGGAACTATATATACCACACAAAGGATTTAAATCACTTTTAACAAAAATAAATTAAATTCAAAATACTACTACAAAAAAATTAAAAACTCTTTTATTTAACAAGAGAGGGTTGGAGTCTAAAAGAGAAAAAAAAAACTAAGAAATTAAATTAATATGCTTAGACACACAAGTTCTAGATATGTTGTTAAAAAGGATGTTTTACAGTCCGAAACAAAGATTATCAAAAACAATTTAACTAAAACTTCTGATGAGATGTTCACATTTGTAAGTCAGTCAACACTTCTGTTATATATCAAAGAAGATATAATGTGATAAATAATATTAAATAATTTTTTTCGGAACTTATAATCCTCCATAAACTTTTCCACAAAGTTCGAATTAAAACGTTCATAAAATGTGTCAAGGTTAATTTTGATGAGCATGAACATATTTTCCTTCATACTCGCCATATAATGCACCATCTTTTGCACCACAATGATGTCATCAAGAATCATTCTATTGATAATGATCTTCATGATAATCTTGTACACCATATTACACAAACCTATAAGATCAAACTGAGACAACAATTTTTGACTTATAAATCTTATGAATCAACACTAATAGAATGTTATTAATATACGAAGTAAGAGCACGGATAAACTAAACTTGATAAACAAACTAGAAGACATAATCCGCAATAATGTACTAGTAATGTTGAGAAAAAAATGGTAAAATATTCTCCTTCTTTGGGGTCTTTGTGTCGTTATTTGACCAGTTAAAAATTTTCAAATAACAATATTATGTTGTTATAAAGATTCATATTAAAGATATTATAATTTTAAGTTATTTATAAATAAAAATTCTAATGAAAATCTCACACTGTTTGTATATATAAGTAATGGCGTGTATAAAACATTATTTATAATTATGATATTTTATAATAATAAATTTGCACTAAAAATTTAAAACCTCACAATTAAATATTATATTATTAGTGAGTATTTATAAATACATGGGCTCTTAATGAAAAAAAGTATATATAAGTCGGATCAGTGTGGGTGTATATTATATAACATTGAGTTCACTATTTTTTTACAAAAATAATGAAATTTATCGCACCTCAATTTTATGTGATCAATTAAAAAATTCTAAATAATAAGTCATAATAATAGGTTTAATTTTATATATTTATGATCATATTTTATTGTACTAACTAATTTTTAAAATAAATCAAAATTAAACTCATAAATTTATTTTAATATTTAAACTTACATTCTCATTGATGTTTTAACAAAGTATGTAATTTACATCATAAAAATATTTTTTTTTTTAAGTAACAATAACTAACAGACAAATAAAAATAATAATTTTGATAGAAATAGTACAAGTTTAACTCCCACATTTTAAGTTTTCATGTTCCACTTCATTTAAATCTTCACCAACTTTGCACTTTATCAAAAAGTAGAAGTTCCATCTTCACCAATTTTGCACTTCACTAAAAAGTAGAAGTCTCATCTTCACTTGTCACTCCATAATTTATGCAAAAACAATAAAAAATAAACTGAAACTCAATTTATCTCATCGACTCAACGATCGATCCTTGTAGCCTATAAATTGAGAACTAAAAATTAAATCAAGGGAGAATTTTATTTTCCTAAAAAATCATAATAGAGGAAAGAAAGTTCTTCTTTATTTCTAAGATCAATAAATAAAATCATCATCTTCTTTATCAAATCAATTGATATCCATAAATAAATTCAAACCTTTTTAATAACACAACCAACAAAAATCAAATGAAAAACACCTGAATAAAAATGTAGAGAGTTAGAGAGAGCATAAGCCACACATCACCACTTCCACCATCATTTGTAAATCCTTTAGAAAACCATCATCAAATCGACCTTCGTAAACCACCACCATGAGCATTATTGTCACAATATCCAAACTGCCACCTCTGTCAACTTTGACTTCCGGCGAACCACCACCACGAGCGTTGCTGCTCGAGCGTCCATTTAGTCACACCGTCAACTTTGACCCTCGATGAACCACCCCTACAAGCAACTCCCCTTTGGTGGCCTTTTTGATGTGTTTGTTCTCTCTCACTCTCTATTTTAAAAATGAAATTTATTTCTCTCTCCGTGTTTGTTTACTTTTTATTAAAAAAACATTCACAATAAATAAATATTAGATTAATTAAATGAGACATTTATTTAATCTTTGAGTTGTTAAGACAGAAGTTGTACCTCTTGGTGAATTTAAAACTCAATTTTAAAATCGAAAAAAATAAAAAATATTCTTAAACAGATTAATTAGATGACACATCTTTTTACTACTTGAGTTTTTGAAATACGAGTTGTACAACTTGATAGTCTTAAAACTCATTTTTTTTCAAAATAATTATTCAACTCAAAGATGCTCTTTTTTTTTTATGCCAAAATAACTTTTTTTTTTATTAACAACAAAATACAATTTCCTTAAAAGCAATCAACACATTCACATTTTTTTATCCAAAAACTACAAAACTTTGATTTCTCGCATGAGCTATATCATACTCTTGTCCAGCACATTAATAATTTTTTTTTTCCTCTCTTTCTTAAGCACACATTTATTTTAATATCACATTCAAAAAATTTGACATTTATATTTAATAATAAGAAGAAATAAATATATTTAAGTTAATATTAATTTTGCATATTTAATTATAGATAACCGTATTTTAATCGATGTCGTAGGATGTTAATATTTTTCTTATGCATAATTGATTCTCGAACTCGAAATTTAGTTTTGAACACCATTTTATTTAAAAAAAAATTAATATTTTTTTATTTTAAAATAAATTTTGATGTCAATTCTACTAAATTCGATAAACACTCCAAATTTTGTTGGGGCTAATAATAAAAAGATAATGCTTACATTATGTAAAAGTAATGTTAGTATTTAATCTCTCATGATAGGTTTAAAGGATATTTGGATAATTGACCGTGATTTTGGTTTTCCTCTATGAATATATCAATATAATGCTTCTGGTCTAGATCTTTCGAAAGTTTAAAACAATTCATGAAAGACTTTACTAGAGAAAGAACATAATTAAAAAGTTTCTCAAAAAAATTAATAAAAAATTATAGTGCATTTGTTAAAGATTTTTTTTAAACGACAACTTATTATTTTAAAAATTTTCATCTGTTTGTTACAATTTTTTATTAAAGATTTTTTTTAAAAAAAAAATAATCTAAATTTTTTTTTTGATGATTCTCTTAAAAAATTTTTTTTTAAAGAAAATGATATTCATTAACAACCACAAAACAATTTATACTTTTCTTATAAGTATCTAATTTATGGAATAAAAAAATCAATTTATTTATAAATTGTATCAAATGAATCCTTTATCATTCCAATTCATAAAAAATAAAAATTTATATCTTCATGAACATGACAAAATAAGGGGGATAAATAATGCAATTAAATTTTAAGTATATTTACACAATCATCAAATCATATTTTACCTTAGCACCACTTTGTTGTGTTATTTTCATAAATTAATTTAATAAATATTTAAATGATGATATCTGATTGGATTAATGTGAAATTATTTTACGCTATCTATTTCACAATTTGTTTATTTTAAAATTAATTAATTACATCTAAATATGTGTCATTTGATATGTTTATGTAAAATATTTAATTAAAATTTATTTTTTGATAAAATAATTAATATCGATCTTTAATTGTATTCCACTATTTAAATATATGATTGTTTTTAAAAAATAGTGATCATATGATTGGACGATATGTAAATTTCTGCAATTGTTATTAATGTTTATCAATGTTTTAAAAAAATTGGAAAAGTGAAACTTTTTAATATTGAAAGTAATAACAATTATTTTTATAAAAAAATTTGAATTAATTATTTTAAAGTTACAAAACTAAATTTAAAAAAGTTAAACTTTTACAGAGAAAAACAACCTTCATTATTCAAGGCTTATTTATGTCCCGGTCCCCTTTCGGATTATCCCTAAATATTTTTTAAAAGAATGGGGTTAAGAAAAAAATATTAATTAACTTGAATGTCCGTTCATCGTATCTTATGACCATTTTTGTTTGGAGAATAATGTATCTCGTGGTCATTATATTACGTCATATATACATGAAATTTTAAAATTTATCAAATAATGAATGATGTACATATATCTGTATCGCTAATTTTGATTTTATTTTTAGCTTTCTTTTTGTATTATATAATCTGTCATATTAGTATCTTTTATTTCAATTTCTTGCTCCATATCATATAATAAATCTATTTTATCACTATATTTTATTTCTATCAGTTTGAACATGTATAGAATCCATGAGATTTATGTTAAATATTTTTTATTATCAATAAAAAATATGAGCACTAATTTGGACGAAAGCTGACGCCATCACACGGATACGTTGTCGTCCAGTTTAATATACTCGTTTTCTTTCATTATAGACGGTAGCTGGGGTCCACTAGTCAACGTTTGTCGGTGGGTTTATGACCGTCTTTTCTTATCCAAATTTGCATTTCTTTCTCATTTTACTATTTTCACGAATCTGATTTGTTCTTTATTTTTATAATAAAAGTTTTTCCCATCAAAATATGAGGAATGAGTAAAAAAATCAAATTAGGAGGGAAACACGGTTACACGGACATACCCTTTTTTTGTTTATTTTTTATGAAATATTTTAAAAGAAAATGGATGTAGATGTAGCGAATGCACTTTAACCGTTTTCAGGTACTTGATTTCTAACCGTCTAAACATTATTAAGTGTTACTAACTACTACATTTTTTTTACGTGGCGTGATAATATGTGTCGTGGATAACGGTTAAGATTTGATGGTAAAAGGTGTAGGATGGATTGGGGTCTCAAGAAACTCCACTATATTTGGGTTGGTAAATCAGTTAAAGTCTCCTTTCTATATACTACTACATTACCAGAGCACTTATTTTTTCAAGGGGCTTTTGGTCGTCTTCATGAGGCCTAGAATGGTCTAAAAATAATCTAAAAATAATTTCTTTCTAAATAAACAATTATCTTCATGAGTTGTTGTCAAAGTTGAATAAGACATTTTTGTTTTTGGAGTTAAATAAGACATACTATATACAATAAACAATTACTCTTGCCTAAAAAAATACATCACCATACTTCATAGTATTTTTTACTGAATCTTATATAGGTACATGTAAGAAGGTATGACAGGGCAATAATGGATTAATGTAAATTAACAACAATTTAAATATATGGGATCGTGTTAGCAGTGGAAGGTAGAAACTGTTAGTGTTAAAAATAAAATTATAAATTTTCGATATATATCACTAAACTATTTCATTAGAAATTGAATATATATTTAAACTTCTTGAATTCATTAAAATTTACAAAAATATTTTTAGAAATATTCAGACTACTACCTCAAACAAAAACATTCATTGCTTCTTGAAAGAGTAATATATATATAGTAGTACGAGTTGAAGTATATTTTTCTTAAACTAACAAGCATTTTATCCGAAATAAAATATATTTAAGTAAAAATAGATTAAAAAAATTTAATATATTTAAGTGAAATTTTATTTATTTATATTTATTACAAATGAAGTGTATGTAATCTCTCGAGTCTGTCGCGGTGCTACCAACACTCAAACATCTTCTTATTTTTTGGGGTCAAAATTAACAACCAAACAAAATTTAAGAAAAGATGACATTGGAATTAACCATCACCCATTTCTTCCGGGCCAGACAACAAAACAAATGTTGATGGGGAAGTATATTATTATTTGATTTTATTACTGACATGCTTTCTTCACAAAATCACAATGTCACTGAGAAAAATAAAAACAAATTTTAGTCGCCGGAAATTATAATATTAAATAATTCAATCTTTACATGAATAATTCTCGAAAAAAGAATCATTAGATATTTAACAATAATAAAAAGAGAATAATTTGGTTTTTGATAATAATGAAAAGAAAGAAAATATGATTCTTATTTTAACAAAAAAATCTCTAAATAAGTTTTTTTCTCTGATATATCATCTTTTTCTTTTCCTTTTTTTTAGCATTCAAACAAAATAAATTATTCAATATTTAAATTTTTAAAAAAAATGGCAACTTTCTTTTAAAAAAAATCATAACATATCCGGATATAATAAATGTCACAATTGTAAAACTTGACCCTTAAGTTTCATATTAGAAGCTGGATATTTTGTTGTTGTTCATATCTTTAGTGAAATGTGATTTCTCAACCATGTTTTATTTATTAACAATACTCAATTGTGAGACATTGCTTAAAACTTTCAAGGCCATTAGTTATTTATACTGAAACCAACAATATTGATAATTTTATTGTAAGAGATTCAAATTGTTTTGGGAAAAACAAGAGGTATATGTGTAGTAGTAGTAAATTTGTTCATAATTTTTTTTAAGTGAGCGAGTTAGTTAATATTTTTATTATAATATTTATTGTTAATTGTAGAAAAATATGTTATTTAATTAAAGATATGAAAGTAAAGAAATAATTAATATAATTAAAATTTTAAAAATAATTTAATGAAAAAGGATCAATAAATTTTTTAAGAGAGACTTATTTTTAGAAAGAAAAAAAAAATTGTATCTAATTTTGTTTCCTTGAAGTCAACATGGATAAGAAGCATTAATTAATATGTGCACACCTAATATCATTAAAGCTCACTGTTTGACAGTTTACTCACCCTTGAATTCACCAATAATAACATCATTCATTGAATTGCATTCTTACTAGTGTAACCTTATCTATCTGTACCCAATTCCCCAACACTACTCTTCCAATTTCATTCATTTTGCAAATTAAAGTAGTAGTCTCGACCTCGAGTGTCTACCCTTATCCAATATCATTTGCTTGCATGATGCCCAAGTGCAAGGATCTCCCTATGTTATGGTTTCATTGAAGAGGGGGGAAGAAAAAACAAATTTAATTCAAAATAGTAAATGCAATTTGAATGAGGTAGCCACACTCCAAGTAGTCTCCATATGAAGACAAGTTGAATTTACATCAATTAAATAACCCATCCCCACAAATACTAAACGAAAATGAATTCATTGCAGTAAGTGAATTCAAAAGTCAAAGGAATGAAAAAAATCAATAACCGTTTAATTTGGATCGGACGGTGCTGAAAAATGCAAGTTAATAGTCTTGAAAAATGGGAAATGTAATTGGAATTATAATCGTGTAAGTAGTTACAGCGAATTTCGTTCCATAGTGATAGTACACAACTCCACGCACAACTTCGGCTTATAATTTTTACTTACCTATATAGATAAGCCCAACCATACAGGTTTTCTACAAGACAAGATTTACCTCATTCGTAATTATCCATTCCCAATATCACAACACACTTTTTTCTTTTTCTCAAACTCACATCACCACATAGATTCTTCCATTACATGCAACAACTCTCACTCATCTCACCCTCCCCTTCCATTATAAATTAAACCATCACCAACCCAAACTCAAACGCAAAAACAAACACAACACACATACACACTCTCTCGTTGTTGTTTATCACCATGGAGCCTCTCTCTTCCACCAAACACAGTAGTAATAATAATAATAATAATAATAATCTCACTAAACCTTCTTCTCTCCATGTGGAGTCGCCACCACTTGAACCAAGTCCTCTCCGTAAGATCATGGTGGTTGCCTCCATAGCCGCCGGTGTTCAATTCGGTTGGGCCTTACAACTCTCTCTTTTAACACCTTACGTCCAGTTGTTAGGTATCCCTCACACTTGGGCCGCTTACATTTGGCTTTGCGGCCCAATCTCTGGTATGCTTGTCCAGCCCATAGTTGGTTACCACAGCGACCGTTGCACTTCACGCTTCGGTCGCCGCCGTCCTTTCATCGCAGCCGGTTCATTCGCCGTTGCAATCGCCGTTTTCTTAATCGGATACGCCGCCGACCTCGGCCACATGTTCGGCGATAATTTAGCACAAAAAACTCGTCCCCGCGCCATCGCAATCTTCGTCGTCGGTTTCTGGATCCTCGACGTCGCTAATAACATGCTTCAAGGACCTTGCCGTGCACTCCTCGCCGACCTCTGTGCCGGAAACCAACGGAAAACGAGGAACGCAAACGCGTTTTTCTCGTTTTTTATGGCTGTCGGTAACGTTCTTGGTTACGCCGCCGGTTCTTACAACGGACTCTATCACATGTTTCCGTTCACGAAGACGAAAGCGTGTGATATTTACTGTGCGAATTTGAAGAGTTGTTTCTTCCTCTCAATCGCACTTTTAACTGTTTTAGCAACAGCGGCACTGATCTACGTTAAGGAAACTGCAATTAGTGCAGAGAAAACCGCGGCTGTTGTAGCGGAGGAAGACGGTGCTGGTTCACGCGGTGGCATGCCGTGTTTTGGGGAATTATCGGGTGCTTTTAAGGAACTAAAGAGGCCTATGTGGATCCTTTTATTGGTGACGTGTCTGAATTGGATTGCGTGGTTTCCTTTCTTGTTGTTTGATACTGATTGGATGGGTAAAGAGGTGTATGGAGGAACGGTTGGGGAAGGTCGTGCCTATGATATGGGTGTGCGTGCGGGTGCATTAGGACTCATGCTTAACTCTATCGTATTGGGTGCCACGTCATTGGGAGTTGATGTCATGGCGCGTTTCGTTGGGGGCGTGAAGAGGTTGTGGGGAATCGTTAACTTTTTGCTTGCGATTTGTTTGGCAATGACGGTTTTGGTTACTAAATTGGCTGAGCATTCGCGACAATACGCCGACGGTCAGCCTCTTCCACCTACCGGCGGTATCAAGGCCGGCGCGTTGGCTCTCTTTTCCGTCCTTGGAATTCCTCTCGCGGTAATCATTTTATTGCAATTTTCCGTTTTTTTTTCACTCCCAATTATTCATTGCTTATTCCGTTTTTCGATTATTAATTTTTTTTCCTTTCATTCTTAAAAACAAAAACTTTCATAAATTTGATCTTTTGCCTAAAATTTTCAAACATAATTACTATTTTTCCAATTATTTATATTACAATTTTTTATTTGTTTAATAGTTTACAGAGATAATTAACACCAATAATGATAAAATTAATAATTTTTATCAATCATCAAAATAAAATTTGTTTTATACCTATAATTCGGAATCTTCTTGTCATTTTCATACCAATACTATTTTCCAGACTATTGACTTTTATGAATTATCTATTTTTATAATATTTTTTAAAATAATTAAATTATTGAATTTTTACTTTTAAAATAACATTAATTTTTATGAGGTGGTTAAATATATAAAGAACAATAAATATATATATTTTTATAAATAATATGTTAAACTTAATTATTGAGCGAAAAAATCATAGTAATTTTTATTTATATAAAATGTAAATCAACAATAATTATTTATAAAAGTAACATTTGACGAAGTTCGATTCAAATTTATCTATTATGATTGAATATATATTAACTAGTAATAATTTTTAATTTAAACAGTTTAATAATTTATAAAAAGTTTAACATCAATTTTATTTATAAGTTATGTCTTAATATTTTTTATTACTAAAAATATTTTTTTTGAAATTGAAATAAAAATTACACATGTAACAGTATAAATAAGTAAATATATTTAAGGTAGTTAAATATATACTATTGCGAGAGTTAAACATAAAACAATACTTTTCATAAAAAATAAGATTCGTGAAAAAGAGAGGCTTCGCCCTTATTTATTACAAATTGAGGTGTTTGTACACGATGGACAAAAAGGTGCATATATTCATAAATAATTTAAGTATTACTGAAAGACAGTGGGAAAGTTAAAATACTTTACCTACTTTAATTTATTAATATATTTTCAGAAGGAATTGCAGTTGCCATGCATGAAAGAAAACATGTGAATTTACTATCTCCAAAGATTTCTATTAGTTTTCTGTGGGTGATGGGTCCCATACAGTAAACACAAACCGGACCGTGAATTTTACCCGAAAATATAAATAAATAAAAAATTGAAGATTTGCTTCTCAACTGGCTAAATTAAGTTTGGACTTTACTTAGAAATAAATATTGTGCTAGCCTGTTGCTTTTGTTTGAACAGGAAAAGACAATTAACAACATGTATTGAATTTATGTAAGAAAAAACATGTTTTCAACTTGAAGTATTGTGATTGTGATTCCTTTTGATTATGAACTGTCAATTTAACTATAAATAATAATAATTAAATAGAAAATTAGCAATCGTTAATTATTATATTAATTTTGGATTAAAGGTGCAGTTGAGAGGATTTGGCTTATATATCCTTTTATTCCTTAAAATAATAAAATAATACTAACATATTCAAAGTCTGGGGTCATATTTTATTTACAGTGTTGAATTTAATGCACTCGAGTAACTTTTTTAATTGCAATTTAGCTTTCCCGTGATGCTCTTTGTTTAAAGTCCAAAAATCTGCTTCTTTAGTTTTCTTCAATTATCCATTTCTTTTCCATAGAGAAAACAGTTATTAAAAGTGCAAAATGTTTACCGAACAAAAGTCTAATAAAAGAAAAAGTGGAGAAAGTGAAGAAACTTTATGCAAATTGATAGTTAAACTAACACTTAATTATCTTGTGTATTTTTTCAGATTACTTACAGCATACCCTTTGCTCTAGCATCTATTTTCTCCAGCACCTCAGGGGCAGGCCAAGGTAATACACAATCACAAGTCATAACCCACTTAGTTAAACAATTTTACTAAACTAGATAAAATCCATCATAAACAAAAGTGCTTAATTTTTTGCTTTTTCTTCAATTTTTTTCAGGTTTATCACTAGGAGTTCTCAATCTTGCAATTGTCATACCACAGGTAAGAATTAATTGAATACACTTCTTCATATTTTTACTGGTTAATAACTTCACTTTATATATTAAAAATCTTAGTATTGAATTATTGAGCAACATATACATGTGTAGATGTTTGTGTCTGTTCTGAGTGGACCATGGGATGCTCTGTTTGGAGGTGGTAACTTGCCGGCATTCGTGGTGGGCGCTGTGGCGGCTCTAGCAAGTGGCATATTATCCATTATTTTACTTCCATCTCCACCACCAGATTTGGCCAAGTCTGTGTCAGCAACTGGAGGAGGCTTTCATTAAACATTTTCGTCATGTGTCTCTTTTTTGTCCTAGTGTTTAATATGGAAGAAGAAGAAGAAGAAAAAAAACAAGAATGTTTTTTTTTTCTTTTCTTTTTTAATTTGAAGCCGTTGTGTAGAAGGCTTTTTTTAGATCCCAACAAATGCTAGAATTGCCATTTTTGTGGCATGAATCAATGACTAATAATCAGTCATTTTTTTTCTTGTAAAGTTTGATGAGAGGCTGTACATAATCCTGTTGGAACAGGACCCAGCCAGCCCTTTGTTTATTTATGTGATCTTTGGTACATTCTGGTTGCTCAGAGGATAATGTAGTGATGACGTATGCATGGTTAATCCATTAATAATACTTATGGGGAGATAGTTCTGAATTTGACTACTCTATTTTCCCATTCCCTACCCTCTCTTTTCATCATCTTATTCTCTATTTAATTATATATTGCTCATTGTAACAATCTCTCTTATTTCGATCTACCATGATATATTACCATCTTTAATCTTAAATCCGTTGTATTTTAATTTCCATCCCCTAATTTACAATCTCCCAACATCCTCCTCTAGTTGTTTGTTGTTCTTTTCCGGTGAGGGTGATAGTGGGGAGGGGAGTGTTGGTCCTACCAGCAAAAAACAAATTAAGACCAATAATAGTTTGATACAAAATTGATGACTTTAGCATCTCAATTAGACAAATTTATTTGGACCCTACTTGGAATTTCATTCCTTTGATTACCTGTTGTTTAAGTTCCTATAGAAAAAGACTAATAAAAAATGGGAAAAAGATTAGTGTCCATCCATACATCATATTAAAAAATTATAAAGACAAAATGAGGTAATGAATGCTAAGTTTTTTTTGTATTTATATTTAAAAAATGTCAAAAAAAAAATTGAATTTTTTTCCAATTACAGTTTCTTTTGATTTATATATTGTGAATTTAATTATAACTACGTCGTTATTTACGGTAAAATATGAGAATGTTTTGCAACTAGCATAAGATAAGTGTGATTCCCAACACAAGTATTGCTCATATTACAAATGTCTCTGTTAGTGAGACTAATATTGTTCTTAGAAGACTTCGTTGACTAGTTGGTCAACTTCAGTTTATAGACTTATTCCTTTAATTTCGAGAGAAAAAAAAAACCCAACTCTATGCCTGAGCAGGCCGGCCCAAAGCCCAAACTAATAAACCAAGGGCTTTAAGCCTCCCAAGCAGGAGTTCTCCATTTGTTGTTGAACCGGCATGATAACTGGGGCTTGGGCCGACACGACTAGGAACCCACGATAAGTTGAATTATAGTAGCGTCAGGCCGAGAAAATAGGGGTATTTATTTGAGCTCTAAAGCCTAAAAATTTCTATTTAGGAACAATTAATAATTTGAACATTCGCATTTCAGCTTAAGGAGCGTTAATTTACTCATGTGTATTATACTTAATAATTTTTTAGTTTCTTATCTTTAGGAAAGTAATTTTAAAGTTATTCTGTTATTTTCTATTGATGGTAGTTAGTGGTAGTTAGAAAAAGTTGAGTTGATATTCCGTTACACAAATTTCGTTCTTCCTTCTTCAACACTTTTGTTTACATTTATATATCCCATTGAAATTTGATTCTTTCACTTATATAAGAAAAATGTTTGTGTTACACTTTTAACAGTGTAAAGTATTATTATAAGTGCTCTTTACTCTTGTAATATAAGATACGATATTTTTACTTATCCATAGTTTGAGGTTACCTTTTGGATAAGGTGATAGTAATTAATGCATTCCACTTTTGCTATGCAATTTCCAAACAAACAGCTTTTCCGTGAAACTCACCTAGCAAGGAAGTTGTTTAGTTCTTTCCATTTATCCATTTCTTTACCAAAAGAAAAGAAAAACAGTTCAAAGTGCAACCAACACTTTTGCAAACACAAAAGCAACCAAAAGAGAACTGAAAGAAAAGTTTTATGCAGGCCAAGATACTAACACTATGGATTTATTTTTTTAGCATACCCTTTTGATATATTCTCCAACTATAGGAGTTCTCAATCTTGATATTTGCCCCTATCACAGGTTACAATTGAGTTCACTTCATTTTCTTCCACTTAATTAGTAGCTTCATTTCACATGTTTGAACACTCATTCAATATTTCTGATCACATAAGCAAATTAAAGATTTTTTTAAACTATGCACATATTTATTTATTACAATAAAAATATATTGTAAAGTTTAATTTGATGAGGCTGGACACATTAATAAGCCCGTTGGAGAATGACACATATATATACATTTGTTTATTAATGTGAAACATGGTTCAATTTGGGTGGTGAGAGTGAGAGGAATGTAATGACGAAATAAGCACACATGGGTGGATGGGGGAGTGGAAAATTCTGAGTTGTAATAAACTACTTTTCCAATTTCCCCACTCACTTTCCATTGTCTTCTTCTTTAGTGTTTTGCTAGCTAGTGCTATAAATCTTATATATTTCTAATTTCAATCATAGCCAATCTTTTTACTTGTCATTCACTTTTTTTTTTTATAAATAATCACTTCTATTTTATGGCTAAGACATTGTGCACAGCTCACTCATTTTTTTTAAGCTACTAACAGAATAATACTAATAATAATATGAACTTTACTAGTGTCCATTATTTATGATATAATTTTATTTAAAGCTCAAACCAATTGTGTTTCTCTAATTACTTGCTGTGACTGGTGCCAACAATTTTGACCACCAAATGATTAATTCTGCACATCATGATCAAAATGGGAGAAAGAATATCCCTTAAACGAAGCTGCATTTGGACAGGCTTAGCTTTTTTATAAACAATTATGTAATTAGATTATTGAAAAAGAGATTTAGTAGTTATAATTAATAGGTTTGTAAGAATATCGAGCTATTGACTTAGATCCACTAAGCTCGCCGGCTATCTCTCTCTTAATCTTAACGGATTCCGAAACAAATGTCCTACACGTGATTATTTTTGGCCACGTTGCCAATTTCCAACCACTACTCCATTTTGTTTTAGTATGAGTTAACAAATTAAGTTGGATATACAAAATAATGTCAATTTCAAGAGTGCAATATCCAATATAGTAGTCAAGCTTTCATGTCACAGCAATCAAATACACCGTTGACTTGAGAAAGAGAAATACACGAACGTTGTCCCGCAATAATACATATCACACAAATACAATCATTGATTGATGTGTAGGTTTTATTAAGTGTGATTAGTTAACTATTAGGATTAAAAATAATTAAATGTTGTTGAATATATAAATAATTTATATATCAATTCTCTTAAGAGCATATCCGACAGTCAAAATGAGTTCGTCCGCCAGCGTATAATTACTTAATTTAGAGTTTTTTTTGGATTTAAGGTTGGAGTTGTGTCAAGGTGTCATCACACACAATTTAATAATAATAAAATTATAACCGCTATCTTTTATTAAATAATAATATTTTTTTTAGTAATATACTTTACAATTTTTGTTACAGAAGTTTATTTAAGTTTAATTTTATTTTTATTTAAAATTTTTATTTTTATTTTAATTTTAAATTAAAATAATGTATAATAATATTAATTAGAATATTTAAATTAATATTTTAAGTTATAATAAGATTAAATATAAATTAAACATTAATGTATAAATTAAAGTAATAGAATATAATATGATTTTTTAAAAATTAAACCGTAAAAAATGAATGAGTTGATTTAGAGTCATGTAGCATAGTAGAACGTGAATGATGTTGAGTTCATAGTCGGAGTAGAAAAATAGTGAATTGTTTCAAGATGATGTGACACAATGGACTCTATGTAAAAAACAAAAAATGATGTGGCACAATAAACTTCATCTAAAAAACCCATGTTGAATTCACCATTAGAGATACTCTAAGATTTTAGATTCATGTAGTATTCAATTTGCTTATCCTACCTCTTGTAAGTATTAAATGATAGGTGGGAATGAAAGTTTGTGATTTTTCTTAATTTTAAGTATTAAACCAACAATAATTAATATTATACTTAGTCAAAATTGAGCCTCTATATGAACGTGTGAGTAGGTTCTTAATCTCCTCAGCTATATATTTGTGAATGTCGTGGGCTCTCTGGGCCTTTAGCGCCGGTTGTAACCTATAAAATGTATGATTATTGCTCATAAATCTTTAAGTTATACCCCATTAAGTGGAAACATTTTAAAACCTTTTTTTTAAAAAAATATTAACTTAATTGTATTTTTGGTTTTCTTATTTTTACTAATTTATTAAATTAATTTCTTATTTTAAAATATAATTTTTTTAGATTTTTGAACTAAAAATATAGTATTTTGATCTATTTTTAATTATGTGATACAGTATCGTTATTTTGAATTATTTACATGTATTAGTTATTTATATTATTAATATATGAATTTCAGAAGTTAAACCAGTAAATTTTAAAAGTGTTTTATGGCAGTTTAATGGATATCAATCATTCAATATCAATATATCATATCTCATATCATTTTATAAATGTCACATTCTCATTTTTTTAATTAAATAATACATAAAAGAGAATAAAATTATTAGAAGATCAGTTTTACAATTTGATAAAAATAAAATAATTATAATTATAATTAAACAAAAAGTATCTTTTATTAGATAATGATACCTTCGATTTTAAGTTTACAGTAAAATATGCTGTGTAAACTTTATATCTAAGATGTTTTTTATATATATATATAAAATATGTACCGTAAATTATTTTTATGGGTGATGTTAAAAAAAATCATGCACAGTAAATTATTAATTTACCATAGGTGTTTGTCGTACTGTTTTAAATTTAAAATATATTTTTTATGGTTACAATACTCATTTTCTAAAAAATATATACAGTAAACTTGTAGTTTCCTGCACACGTTTTTAACATATGATATTTCTGTCAAAAATATGAAAATACAGGGGTATATACTCCAAATTATAGGGTGTTATACTTAACAAATTTGTTGTTGCTCTACTTTCAAATTATTGCTGGCTATGTCCAGGCCCAAAACGTATTCGTGAAGGTTGGTCCAAAGTTGTTGTATCTTGATGGTTTTGCTCAAGGGTATTCATTAATGTTTCAACAATCCATTAAATTTATCTTAAATTTTGATTTACACTACCAAACACAGTGTGGTAGAAGTAGTAGTTATTTAGACCTCTTAACCATTTGATGACATGTTTGATCTATGGTCAAAACATTAAACATATATAAATTCCTATATTAAGAGAAGTTAACCCTATAATGAATCACTTTTTTGTTTTGTTTTTTTTTTTTTAAATATTCATCTTTACAAGGATGTATAGATATTTTGATTATTAAAAATAAAAATAAAAATATGATTTACTTAACAAATACAAAGTAGATAGGGTACAAGAAAGTATAAAAGAAATATAATTTTATATAAACATGACTAAATTGCATATAAATGTTTAAAAGGAAAATGATTTGAATTAACTGATGGTAGAACTAATATTATTTCACTAAGAAATAAATAACTTGATTATAAATATTGGTTATGTAACTATTGACTAATTTTTTTTCTTAATTCTTTACTCATTTATAAAAAAAATAATATATTGGATCACTCATTTATAATGTTAGAATGTCTCTTTGACAAATATCAGTATGATATATTGCTTTTAGCTTTCTTGTTGCAAAATTGTTGAATGTTAACCATAAAAAACAAGGTATTCTCTATGATCCTAGTACAACATAAGAGACTACTTAATGTTAATATTTCGGTACGTCCATTAGCTCTTGCTATTTATGCCAAACATGTGATTGTAATCACCATTCAAACCAAAAGGAAGTTTATCAATCACTTTCATACATGGTTTCCCATCTGATACATCTTACTTAAATGTTTTGGACTTGATAAAAAACACTAGTTCTATAAAACTGACTTGTAAAACTAATTATCTAACACTGTCCTTAAATAACCAACGACCCCTTTTAACGGAGAGAAAACTAAATTTTAGGGATATGCTTATAAATTTCAAAACCTTAAAACATAATCCTCAAGAGTGTGCTAAGTGCAAAACAAAATACAGTAACAACAAATAAAATGGTATATATGTTAATTAATATACACAAATACAAATCACTCAAGAACCAATAATTTTGTAACAAAGTATTGTTGAATTGTGTACAATAAGAGTAGCTTTGGTGTGAAGTAAGAATGACATAATTGCTCATCTTGTACACCATATCATTCTTCATGTTATATAGAACTTGTTATCTTCACATCTACGAAAACAATATTTCCAATTTTTTTTTTTTTTTTTCAATCTTAGCATTATAAGGGTGTAAAGACTAAAGACCCTCTGTACCTTCTAAATCCTGTTACATATAATTATTAGTTCTTCTGTCATCATGACACTCTAACTATAATCTATCCCACTATTCCAACTAACAAATCATCTGCCACACAAACATAAGATTTGGCTGATTCATCAACCCATTGAAAAAGGGCCATTATACAAATTAACAATGTATAAGCACTTGTTTTATTTGTTGAAAAAGTAAAAATATATATTAATATAAAGCACAAGATGTGCCATAGGAATAGGATTACAATAAAGTCCAGAAAGTAGCAGTAACAAATACTGCAGAAAACCTCGACAACCAAACATTAACTTATTAAAAGTTTTAAACACTAACATCGTCATCTCCACTGCCCTCCAAAGGGATCCTACTTCCTTGTTCCAACTTTAACTCAATTCAAACTCTAACTCCAAACAAGCTAGTGGATTGGCTAGCCACTGGTAAATATAGTAGTTGAATCCACCAAGTTAAGTACACAACAATATATCGAAAGTGAGGAGACAATTATATACTCCAAATTGAAAACATCTTTCAAAATAGCCTCTAAATTTTATATATTAATAAATACATTATATTATATCAATTAAATAGAACATGACATATTAAATGAACATATGATATTTCAAATCGCATCTATAGTATGACCACGAAAATCTATGATAAATTAATGTTATATATATATTTATTTTGTTGTAAAAGAATCTAGATTAGAGGCACATGGTCATGGTCAGAAAAATCATTAATTTTGTTGTAAATTTACAATAAAACTTATAAACGAACATGAACTCAAATTCCAACAAACAAACAAAAACTACAACTTTTAATTTCATATATATAAAGTTAAGAAAAAAAAACACGTTGATTTTAATACTTAACATATTCATTTAATATGTCAGGATCATAATCTCTGAATTTTTGGCCTAAAACAATTCACAATTTTGGTAACTAATGCAAAACATTTAGAACTTTCCTATAGTAGAGGTTAGGGAGAGACCGAGTCCAAAATGAAAGCGTAAGACCAAAGAGGAAGAAGAGTAGCAACAACTGGTTTAAGGTTTCCTTTTTCACTTCACCATTCCCAAACCATACATGTCCACTCTCTCTCTACTTTCTCTCTCTAAAACAGACATATAACCTTATTTCTTCTTCCTCCTCCTCCAACTGCAGCATGCTATTAGTGACTCCAATCAACACAGTAACCATCAAAATCATGCTAGCAACCTTCACCTTCTTCTTCCTCCTCTTCTTCACCGGTTTCCTCCAATTCCCTTCCGTTTCCCCTTCTCTCCCACCCTTCCACGACACCACCTTCACACCCTCTTCTAACGAAACATCTTCCCAACCCTTCACCGATCTGCTTTCTTCCTTCAGGAAATGGGACTCTCTTGTGGGTTGTGATCAATTCAGGGAGAAAACTAATGGGGTCTCGTTGAATCACTCTAAGGTTGTTTCTTTGCAAGAGTTTGGCGGTGATTCTGATTGTGGGGGTTTTACGCTTAACCATGTTAGTGTTTTGGTCAAAGGGTGGACTTGGGTTCCTGATAATTTGGATAATTTGTATTCTTGTCGTTGTGGGTTGAGTTGTTTGTGGACCAAATCGAATGTTCTTGCTGATAAGCCTGATGCTTTGTTGTTTGAAACGTCTACGCCTCCGATTCAGGTAGATTTTTTGGTTGATATGTTTCATTAGTTTGCTTGGATTAGGTGTAAATGGGGTAAATAATCAAATTATTCATTGACATTTTATAACTGGATTAATCTACTCTCTATTGATATTCCAATATGATTCTTGAAATTGCAAAATTTTAATCAAATTCATTGCTCGGTTGGTATTAGAAAAGACTAGAATGGCATTAAGTTGGTAATATCAAGATGAATTTGAAACTAAATGAATAATGTCATTAATGCATTTGATAACAGATCCAGACAAAGGGACAGACTTGATTATCATTCTAAAATTTCAGAGATTATTTTGAAATATTGATAATGTGGGGACTAGGTTGATACAACCCTATAATTTCGAGATGGGTTTGTTATTCTTCTTCATGAGCAACATTTTGATATGCCTGATTTTGCAATGGTGGTGAGTCTTTTGGGGTTGAAAGGTTTGTTTAGATAATTGAATGTACTAAGTATGGGAAGGAAGGGCGTGAATGATCTCTCTATTGTGGCAGAGTCGTCAAGGTGATTTACTGTGCCACTATTGAGAGTTTGATTTATGATCCTTGCTTTGAAATTGATTTTTTCAAGTTTGAAAAATGTTCACTTATTGTTTAAGTTTGCATGGCTGAAACAGTAGATAGATAGTTAGAGTCTCAATTTGAACAAATCGCTATTGTTCTGGGAATGCTGGTAAAAAGTATTGTCAAATAGCCGCCTACAACAACACTATAGCACTATAGTATAGTGGAATCTGAAGAAATCAATATTTTCTGCGATCCGCGGTTGATAACATCAGTTAGAATTTCATTTGGTTATCTATTTTTAATTTGTTTTTGGCACCAGTGATATCAGTTGAAGACTCGAAGTTGTAGTAGATCCCGGACATATGGCATGTCACTATGCTAGCTGAGAAGGATGTGTTCATAAATCATAACTGAACTTGCTGGCTGTGCACAACTTGCACTGGGTGTCACTTATATTAAAAAAAACTAAATTTATCTGTTTTAAATATTTATGAGAAGACATGATGAACAAAAGTCCATTCTCATGTTATCTATAGGAGAAAGTTATTAGTTACATAATATTATAGCTGCAACTAGTGTGATGTGAAACATATTATGTTGATGGTATTTTTGGTCTATGGGAGTGGTAGTTGTGAGAAGCTGCTGGCGGTAACGATGAGAATGATCTTTTTCAGCAAATGCTGAGAAGCTCATCTAGATTCTTTTTTCTTCCTTTATTGTAATAACATCCAATCAATGACTAGGAGATGACATTGCTATGTGGAAGATTCTTCCCTTAGTCATGCCTTCATAGATTGATGGGTAGAATATTTGCTAAGCATTTTGATGTCAGCTTTCACAGGCAGTTTTTCCTGCAACTTTGGGATGATCTTTGTGTGAAGATCGGGTTAGTCGATCTTGCATTTGAGATTTTGAGTAAAAACACATGCACGGACATTGGACATGACACTGACACATAGACATCAATAATTATGAAAATGGAAGTGATTGAATGTAACCACTTGTGTCGACGTCTTGTCATGTTTGATACCTAGTGTTTGACACCAATATATGTCAAACACTGGACTGACCTTCCATTTGGAGTGCTGGTACTACATAAATAAAGCTTCAAATATTGTGCTTGAGTGCTTTTTGTTGGACTTCCAATAAGGTTGCATTAGCATGTAATACAGATTCAGATATACGGTATTCTGATTTCATTGACAGGAATATTTGCTATGGTGGGATCTGTAGTAGCATTTCTTCATCCTGATTAATCGTAGTAATTCTAGAAAATTCTGCTGGCTGTGTGGTGGAGTGAATTTTATTTGGTAATTCTTGATAGAGGTATAAACAGGAAGTATAGCAGAGTCCATTTTTATTTCAGGGCTTTCATTGGCTAAAGGGCCACATTTGTTGTTTCTTCATGTTTACACCTCTACTGTAGTACCATTCCACAGCTTCGTAGCAAGACAAAGTTTTGATTATTTGTACAGCTTAACCAATCACAGATGGCAGAATAAGTTCTGTTGGTGATGATTTTCCTTTGTTCTTTTCAAAATGTTATTAGCTTTGTTGCTATTTTGGCTGTGGTTGGGCCCATTTTTCTTCTACTTGTTAAACTGGTTGTTGGGTTTGTTAGCTTGACCAATTATTTTTCTCATCTGTGATGTCTTCAGTAATGATGGGGTAGTTTTAGTGGAAGAACTCTAAACACGTTTTGTTTTACATTGTTCCAAATCACACTATCTTCGTAGTTTTGTACTCAAACGTGGCTTTCAAGAACTTTTAGCTGGTAATATGTGCTGTTGTATTGGATTTGACTCACTTTGTTATGGTTTCTTTTTTATTTCAGAGACGTGTGGGAGAACCACTTCGTGCTTACATGGATCTTGAAGCTGGCCGAAAGAGATCAGGTCGAGAGGATATATACATTAGTTACCATGCTGAAGATGATGTACAGTCAACCTATGCCGGTGCTCTGTTTCACAACGGTCGAAACTATCACATCTCCAATACTAAAAACAGTGTAAGTAATAAATAATTCATTAACAGGATTTTAAATAACATATAAAAAACGAGGGACTCATAGTAACCTAACCCAATTTATCAATCTGTAGGACATACTTGTTTATTGGTCTTCGTCACGGTGTCTTTCTCAAAGGAATGAACTTGCCGAAAAACTTCTTGGCTTGCTGCCGCATCATTCATTTGGCAAGTGCCTAAACAATGTTGGCGGTCTAAACATGGCTCTTTCGTTCTACCCCGAGTGTGAAAACGATGCAAACACTACACCAAGATGGTGGGATCATTTACATTGTGCCATGTCTCACTACAAGTTTGTGCTTGCAATAGAGAACACTTTCACTGAGAGTTATGTGACGGAGAAGTTATACTATGCATTGGATTCGGGTGCAGTTCCTATCTATTTTGGTGCACCAAACGTCATGGATTTTGTTCCTCCCCATTCAATAATTGATGGTAGAAAATTCAAATCGTTGCAAGAATTGGCTTCATACGTGAAGGCGGTAGCAAATGACCCGGTAGCCTATGCAGAATACCATGCATGGAGAAGGTGCGGTGTAATGGGTAACTATGCGAAAACACGAGCTGTGAGCCTTGATACATTGCCGTGCCGGTTATGTGAGGCTGTTAGCAGAAAAGGTGGAAGAAATGCAAAAGCTAGCTAGGGTATAGTTATAGCTTTGCTTGACAGAGATTAGACAGATTGAGTTTATAACTTGTATAGAGGCACATTGCTTGTTTCGCAGTTGATCAAAAGAGGAAACAAATACTGAGCAAAGAAATATAAATAGATCAAGAGAGGGGGGGGTTGAGTTCATATTATGAAAATTTTAAGGGGCATTCCATTTGTTTTTAAACTTTTTTTTTAGTTTTTTCTGATGACAAATTGTGGATGACATAGCACTGTAGTTAATTGTTGTTGATGATGTATACTTGCAAAAGCGACGAGATGCCGCCGACATATTTCCTTTCTTCTATCACTTTTGGTTCATCAATCATGAAGAAGAAGAAAAACAAAAGCTATGATTTTCAAACTGAAATTAATGCAGATATCGTCTGATAAAAGAGACAACTGAGAATACATGTTCCAGTGTAAATGAGTAAAAACTTTTGTTGATTGGGTCTAGATCCGAGCACTGATGTATAAGAGTATGGCCGTGCATTCTGCATTTTTTAACTCTAAACTATCAAATCACTCCACACTCGCCCATTCTATCTTCTTTGCATTTGTGTAGCAACATTTATTTTGGGAGCCAAATATTTTTTTTTGTATAAATAAGATTTCACGACATAAAATGGATTATTCCTGTATAATGCAATCACTCACATAAAATTTTTAGGTAAAATTACATCTATATGTTTAACCAAAAATTTAAGAGAAATGTTAAGATGTATTCTTAAGGTACTTGTTTGTGTACTAAAAATAGAAATCATGTATTGAAAATTTCGCTTTTCAATTAAAAACAAATTGAAACTGGACCAATTTGAAGTTACAACTTGATTGTATATTTTTACTATGAGAAACTAAAATCCAAAATTCTGTAAAAAGTAAAAAAAAATTGAGGAGTTAAATAAGTAATTAAGGTTCTATATATATGCTACACAAATCCAAAGGAGGGGCGTATTTGAAGCTGGAAACCCGACCCAACTTGAACGATCTCACATTAATATCAATGGCCATGCAAATGCAATGAATGAATATTAATTTCTTAATGGAAATAAATAAAGCGAACGCATGAAATGAGAGTGGTTTTGAAAACTGCACTATTGGCGATTCCCAGACTCAGTCCGTGTATTTTCTTACGCACACCAACCATTTTTCTTCCTCTTCACACTCGCCGTCCCGCCAAAACCCTTCTACGAACAACTACGACGTCGTTTCATACTTCTCTGCTCGTGCCAATGTCGACGCACCAAGTTCGCGACACAATCGAACTCACCACACTCGAGAAGAGCATCTTTGATAGACTTCTCGCCACTCTCCGCCACTTTCAACTTCAAACTCAGCTCCGTGTCGCCGGTGGCTGGGTTCGCGATAAGGTCTCTACATACTCCAATCATTCCTAGCCCTAATTCATTCTTTCGTTTTTTTATTGTTGTTGATTATATGGCGTTTCATTGTTTCTGCAGCTATTGGGAAAAGATTGTTATGACATTGATATTGCTCTTGATAATATGATGGGTACTGAATTTGTAGATAAGGTCAGGGAGTACTTGTTGTCCATTGGTGAAGATGCGCAGGGTGTTTGTGTTATTGAGAGGTACCTTTCGCAACGCTGTGGTTTACTCTTTCTCATGTTGTTATTTGCCAAATTTGCCTATTTTACTCGCCCTACCAAAATACCCAATAGTATGTAGAATCTTCATGTTCTGATATCCATAACACAATTTGGAAGGGAGCCTTAACCTATTTGAACATAATTTGGGAAAACAATACTCAACATTTTAATCGATCAAGGTAGTTCAAAAAGTGGTTAATTATCAAGATTGGATAATCGTTAATCCCCAAAGTTGAGCCTTATTAACTACAATATCAAGTGTTCCAAGTACATGTATGATGTAGATTTGAAAATCAAGGTTAATCACGTTTAAAATTTTGGTTAATAAATTTCAGGAGATGTAATAAACTGTGACACCCAATATATCTATTTACCAAATCTAATGCTTTATTAACCATGTGTCTGGATTGGTTAACCATTTAACAATTGTTGAAGTTTGCTGTCTCATATTGATGATCAAATAACATTTCTGCTAAATATTAATAAGAAAGTAGAGTGTAAGCTTCAAAATCTGAATTTGATAAGTATTGCTGAGTTTGGCTTGATTGTGAGTTAGGAATTGAGTTTATGCATTTCTCTGCTCTTAATAAACTAGCAAAATTATTGTTTGATATTTACTAGTATACTTTGCTTGGGTTTTCAAAATTTGCTTACAATGAAGTTATAATTCTGATCAATGAAGAACATGAATGAAATGAAGTCTTTTGATAAATCTAGGATATTTTTGTTTTGGTGGGATGTTCCGGCAGCCATCTTGTGGATAAATTTTGGGTGTTACTGTTTAGTCTAATTTTTTCTTCTTCTTCTTGCTTTTCCTTTCAAAACTACCCCTTTAATTAATGCGCTGGGTATACTTTCCTTTTCACTTATCTTTGCAACTGGAAATCACATTCATATAATTTTATATATTAGTTGCAATTTTAACATTATTTCGTAGAGTATTGTCTAATTATTCTTTTTTTGCAGCAATCCTGACCAGTCAAAGCATTTGGAAACAGCCAGGATGCGTTTGTTTGATATGTGGATTGATTTTGTCAATCTAAGGAGCGAAGAATACGCAGAGAATAGCCGCATTCCTTCTAAGGTATATATTTGTCCAGTATCCTAGTTTTGTACAGGTTTATTTGTTGTGCTGTATTATAAATATGTGCAATATGTTTTGTTTTGCTCAGAATTTATTTTATTAGGTTGCTTACTTTTTTGGTTTATTTTGGTCGTACAAGATAATTTTCTGTCTTCGTCGAATATAGCTTGTTTTCTTTCTTGTATTTTATGTTTAATTACATGCTATTTTTTGACCAAATTTAATTACACGCTCAGAACCAAAGAGTTATCTTGTTTTTGGGCAAGTTTCCTCAATGTTTTGTAATTTTTCTCGGTATTAATGCTAACTTTTATGCCAAAATGAACATGTATTCACTCTTCCACTTGGCATATTTGGTCCTCCATTTTCATATATCTTAGTCAAATTCTACAAAATTAAGTTTACTTCATGTCTAACAGCAAACGTTTGGCACAGCTGAAGAGGATGCATATAGGAGGGATTTAACAATTAACAGGTATCTTTGTGGACTTTTTTTAAAGTAATGTTAGATAAGATAAATAAAGAAATTCAAAACTAGGAGAAATTAAAACTTAACCACGGTTAGTATTTCAAGTGTTTCCGTACATGGAGCGATACAATAAAGAAATCTGCCAATCGACCAACCAAACTTATTTATTTATATGCTGGTTTAGGAGAAAAAGTTGGCGTAGAATGTATTGTGAATATGGAAAAGGTGGCAGAATCTCCTCTTACGTAGGTGGCATAATCTCCTCTTATGTAACTGACTAATTGAGGTATGAGTAGAGAAGGCTTGTTAACTCCCCAAGTAGGTCAGATGGATTATGAAGATTAGTCCAATTGTTATGGAGACTTAGAAAACTATAGCTCAAATCATGAAGAAAGATTTGCGTTCAAATGATTTTTTTTTGGACATGATTTATGATAGTATTAGTGTTAGGAATCCAAATAATTGGATTCCTATGTAAGAGCACTTTCATTACGAACTAGGAGAGAAATCTCTCCTCCAAGGGTTTCCCCTTCACATTAGTTACTGCTCTATACAACATTGTCGAATCATCCATGGTCATGAATTCCAACTGCAATTTATTGAACTCATTTGTTTCATGCTTCACAAAGAACCTTGCAAGCCACCCAATGGGGTCTATCCCAGTAAATGTTGGCAACTTCACCATTTGTTTCATGCTTCCATCTCCTTGAATTCTGGAACTCCTCAAATATCTGGCAGGTCGGGCCAATGGTTAGGAACCCAAGAATTGGATTCCTAAGAAATAACACTTTTATTAAGAACAATCTCTCCTCCAAGGGTTTCCCCTTCACAATAGAATTACTACTCCATTCAACATTTATTACAATATTCAATAATCTCTCTCTAACTCCCTAACCTCCCTATTTATACAAGTAGCCTTATAACAACCTCAACTAACGAACTCATGAACTAACTATTATTATTAACTAACTACTAATCTAAGTCCTAACAGATAGGACATAGTGTTTTCTGATCATTCAGTTTACCTCGCCAAAATGGAAAAGGCCTTTTTTTTGTTGCAGGTGTTGATTTAAGTGTGCTTTATATTCACTGTCTTTTGCAAATTTTAGATGCTATAAAACAATTTATTTGTGTGACAGCTTATTCTATAATATCAACACTAATGCAGTTGAAGATTTTACTAAGAGAGGTTAGACAGGATTTGTAATACCTAAATTAGTATTTTAAGAGCTACTTGTTTGTTCATCTAATAACTTCTTTGGTACTCTGCAGGAATTGCGGACCTTAAGTCTGGAAAGATAGTGACTCCTTTACCTCCAAAGGCCACCTTTCTTGACGATCCATTGCGAGTTCTTCGAGCCATTCGGTTTGGTAATTTTAATTTTTCATGATATATGTATTTTTGTATATGGTGTGAACCTTTTTTGTCCCGTGCTTTATGTGAAGTTTGAACTTATTTTCCTGCAATATTGAAGAGGCACAACCTATTACTTTTAGGTGCTAGATTTGATTTCACTCTAGATGACGATCTGAAAGGAGCTGCTGCGTGTGATGATGTGAAAGATGCTCTAGCTGCTAAAATTAGCCGAGAGCGCATTGGAACAGAGGTGCGTTCTAATTTTTCCCTTTCTTTTCACTAGGGATAACTTTTATTGGGACTTATTGTGACAAAATTGCCCGCACTCTCTGTCTGTACTGAAAATTTAGACATTGTTATTCTTATGTTTATGTCTTTGTGTTGTAGATTGATCTTATGATATCTGGAAATCAACCTGTCAAAGCAATAACTTATATTTGTGAGCTGACACTATTCTGGACCGTCTTTACTCTTCCTGCTGAGTACGTACCTGTCATTCCAGATGGATGTGAAAGGTATATGTTGTAGATAAATTCATAAAATGTTTTGTTTCTAATGTGTTGAAAGGTGCAGAACTTATTTTATAATGCTTTTAGTCTTGTTAGGTTAGAATTCTTATTGAGCTTGTATTGCATTGCTAGACTCCAGACTGGCTGTACTACTCTAACAGTTGCCCTAATTATTAGGATAAAGTGAGCCTTGGCATTGAGTTAATATCTGTGCCATGAATACCTCTTGTCAATATGATATTATTTAGAGCATCCCTTCTCTGTTTCTTCCTTACCTACCCAAACCCCATATCTTGCTTTGTATTTTATTTTGTCTTTGACTTTTATCTTGCATGGAGATGCAAATATTTTGTTGGTCATGGCGAAGTATTTCTTTCACTTTATCCAGGCTTTGCCTTTCTTACATGGAGAATGCATCGGGCCTTATCCATTTACTTGGCGAGTCAACCTTTACAGTAAGCATTCGTTTTTCCTAAATATTATTTTTCACATTTTTTCTTAAGTAGGAAGTTGTAAGGTTATTCCTGTGCCACTATAGGTTTGTTTGACAACTATGTGTTGCCTGATAAACAATTTCTGTGTATTTAGGCTGAACAAAGAAGGCTCACACTTTATGCTGCTTTGTTTCTCCCCCTTAGAAATACCACTTATAGTGAAAAGAAGGCTAAGAAGGTACACACCTCATTTTTCTATGTATTACTACTTATGATATTGCAATGTTAAAGTGCAAGTGCATTAAGTTTGAGCTTTGTGCTTGGAGATGGAACATCTAGCATATTTCTTTTAAAATAATGGGCGTGAATAAGCAAATTGGTCCTTGAAATTGTAAGTGTCGGTCAAATTAGTCCCTGAATTTTGCAAATACATCATTGAAATTGTAAAATATCAATCAAAATATTCCTTCTGTAAATTTTTACCGTTAGATATTGTGATGTCGCACTATAATTGAATATGTGACTTATTAAGGTTGATCCCACATCAATGTCATTTTCTTGAGAGACAAATTTGTGAGTTATTGTAATTAAGCATGGACTAATTATTGACAAATTAGTCCATGAAATATTTAAATTTCACAAGAAAATTAGTTGATGCTGTAATAACGTTGATATGAAATCAATGCAGATGAGTCACATATTCAATTAACATGTCACATTATAGACTCTAATGATAAAAGTTTTAATATGGACTATTTTGATTAATACTTTACAATTTCTGAGATGTATTTGTCAGTTTGCAAAATTCAACGACTAATTGTTCGGCACTTACAATTTTAAAGATCAATTTGTCTATTCACTCAAATAAATGGTTTCCACAAAACTCAAATTTGATTGTTTGAGCTTTTTTTCAATAACACACCTAGTTCACATTATATTGTTGTCTTGGACTCTTTGCTCAATTGCACCATGGAGAGTGGAAACCACTATGTGTGCCGTGTGTAATCTTGTGGTTATTATGCCTAATTACATGTTGGTTCAATAGCCTAATTACATGTTGGTTCAATAGCCTAATATGTGATTCTGAATTATAGATTCCTGTTGTCAATCATATATTTCGCGAGTCTCTCAAGCGAAAAGCTAAGGATGCAGAAACGGTCAGTTTCCTTTGAGCCCTGGTATAATTTGAACTGATACATTGTAACACCCAGAATGTAAATATTTTGGTTGATATTTATGTTTATTGTAAAAATCCAGGTGCTTGACTTACACCGTGCATCAAATAAATTCTTGTCGTTGATTCCTTATCTTGCATCTGATGAGGATATTCAAGCTGTCGAACTTGGTTGGATGAGAGACTTGATTGACGTCCCTGTCTCTTCTAGAGCCCGGGTAATAACAGGTGAAGTTTTCTTGCTTTGTTACCTTGGTGTTATATCAGCATTGTGCTGTTTCATGTATTTAAGTTATCGTTTACCTTAATTTTCTGTTATAGTCTTTTCATATTGACATATTGTGCTATAGACTGTAGTTTATCATGATTCTATATGATGTAGTTTCGATTAAGTTGTTGGCTTTCTAGTTGAAAGTAGCCACCAGCCACACTTCACAAATATCATTTTGCATTCACATTTTTCCGACGCCAAACTTTTGCATTAGAAGTTGCTTAGCTATATTGTGCATTATGAATTGTATCTGATATGGTTTAGATTTTATATTTTATTAATTTAGGGTTTCTCTTAAGAGAGCTTAAAGATTTTTGGCGAGTTGCACTGTTGATATCCATTATGTTACATCCCATTGATATAAATGATTCTGAGAATGAGGACTCACACTTGGGAAAACAAAGAGATCTGTTTAATGCTGTGGAGAATTCTATAACCAAATTAGGTGAGACTTTTGTAGAAGTTATACGTCTGTAGCAATTTCTCAAATTTTGCCGCATCTTCTCCTTGTTTTGTTAGCCTTATTCATGTCAACAACCATAGTTATTTTTTTATAAACATGTTTGGCGGATAACAGGCCTCGAGAAAGTATGGGAAGTAAAACCATTGATCAATGGAAAAGATGTTATGACTGTTCTACAGCTCAAAGGAGGACCTGTTGTTAAGGAGTGGGTAAGTCATTCTGCTTAATGCAGCATCTCTCACAGTGGTGTTCCAATCAAACTGCCTTCAAATTTAAGGTTTTCATATTCTGTTTCATTTTCAATTGCAGCTGGATAAAGCAATGGCTTGGCAACTTGCCTATCCATCTGGAACTGCAGAGGAATGCATTGAATGGTTGAGAGAAGCCAATTCAAAGCGAGTAAAGTTGGAGTGAGGTTTACGTTTACTGCCTTGATAGCTGATCAATTGTCAATTCCTTACATGTCAGATTTTTGAGGAATCTTTACCTGTCTCCGGTGTCACGGTATGGGGAATACTTGCATACATCATCATGGGATGTAAATTGGCACCCGGGAAGCATAATTTATTCACTTTACAATACTTACTAACAGAAGAAAGGATGAGAGTAGATGTCATCGCCTATTTTTATTTATCGATAATTTGTACTTATTTAGCAACATTTCTTTTAAGAAAGAAAGTAGATATAACTTAAATCCTCTTATATTTTTGCGTAACTATTTACAATTGTACTCCCTAGTTGGAACTTGAATGAAGATAGAGATTTCCAATCAGGATTCGAGAGTAGACATCTGTATTTACATATTTTGAAATGACTTACTGAAGATTCAATCACCTGTTTCGAAAGATTATTTCATCCTTACATGAACCTCAATTGTATAGAGACATGCATAAACGCCCGAAAACAGACAATTTTGGATGTGAGGATGGTCTGAAAAATAGATAAAATGGAAGAAAAATTAGGGAGTAAATTATCGCATGTAACATGAGAATTGGATGAAATTTATGAGTGGAGACAAAAACACGACGAAAAAAATTGACAGGATTTATTCCCAAAATAAATATAAAAAGGGGAAACAATGAAAATGTGATGAATGATGCAATAAAACAGAGAGTAATCAGTTTAGTCTCAAAATTAATTCATTATTTTCAAAGTTTACAATCAATCCATATTTAAACTGACCTAAGGATTCATAATCATGTGCAATTAGGCTGCTAAAAATCAAATTCTTCTGTGTGTTCTTTATTACATCTTTAATGGTTTGCCAAGAACAAGTTAATAGTCTAAGCTTTTTCTTTTAAAAATCAAACAAAATATAGAACGCCAAAAGCACAAGTAAGGACTTTTTCACAAGTAAGGACTTTTTTTTTTGGTCAGCTTCACAAGTAAGGACCTAAACGATGATTTTTATTTTTAGTACAATGACAATATCTTTGAAAACATAAAGATCTTTATTAGGGAACCTAAAAGACAGTCTTAATTTGACCTAGAATTTAAGATCTATGAACTTATAAAAAAGTTTTTCCTTTACTTTAGATATATTTAGTTGGAGGTAGATGGAGGAGAGAAGTAATACTTTTGTTTTGTTCAGTTTTAAATAGGGAGGGAGTCAATAGTTCTCCTATAACTCATTTTGCTCTCCTAGTTTGTAGAGATTTGGAGGAGAGAGAATAAAAATAATGTAAAAACAATTTAAAATTTATCTCATATAACTATTAAAAATTTTCTTCATTTCTTTTGGACCAAGTGTCTCTACTTCCTAAATAGAATAGAGAATAAGTTAACCAAATAAGACAATAATAAAATATAAAATGGAATGTTATTTAGACATATATAAAAATCGAATAATATATCTGATTCTGTATAATATACAACTTAAATGTGAGTAATTGAGAAATTAATGCGACAATATATATATATATATATATATATATATTTATAACTAAAAAAATGCACATATGTATAGTGTTGATGTTGGATTTTATGTCAGAGAAATATTTTTTAATCTTTTTAAACATGAATTCAATTAAATTATACCATAATATAATTTTGCTTCTAAAATATGATGATTTAAATGATTGTTGCATCTTAACGATCTGATATAACTTATTTATCACCAATTAAAGGAAATTAATCAAAATTTAAATTATATTAATCATAATTTTTAAGTACTTAAATATTTATGATTTTCGTTTTTTGTGTATGAAATTTCATAATTTTATTAACTATCTAAATGTTTTAAATATACATAGTTTGTAAGTTTTTTTTTGTCGGTCAAGAAATAGTAAAAATTTATACATAAATTACGAGTATTCGAATTTAAACTTAAATATAATATCTATATTAATAATATCAATTTTTGTATGTTTAACTAGACTTTATAAATTTAAACTTTTAAATATATATGATGTTGATTAAACATCCCTATTTTGTGAAATTTAAAATTGTAATTTAATTGTATTGAATGAATTGTAATAACTTAGTATATTGATTAAATATCCAAATAATAATAATAATAATAATAATAATAATAATAATAATAATAATAATAATAATAATAATAATGTAACAAACTATTTGAATTACATTAATAATTGAAATTGGTGTAAAAATTGGCAACGAAGATAACAAAAGTCGAAGATCGGGAATAGAACTATCTATAGTCGGGTGAAGTTTAATTAGTGATTTTATGATTGTGAGTTTGAATATTTGTGATTTGATAGTGAATACACTCCCACTCAAAATAGAGAAGATGAGGATTTTTGCTGTTATTTGTATCGTCTCGTTGATCCAGTTTTGCCGCTGTGAACCATTATCGGTGGATGGAAAGGTGTTGATACTCGATGAATCCAACTTCGATTCCGCCATTTCTTCCTTCGATCACATCTTGATTGACTTCTACGCTCCATGGTGTGGCCACTGCAAGCGTCTCTCTCCCGAGGTACGTACGTAACCCTTTCCAACCAAATTCATTTGGTTCCTAAACGTAGGGTTCTTATCTTTTTTCTTTACTTTTACCTGATAAGACATTTTTTGAGTGTCAATTCTGTTTCATTTGCTGTGGTTTTCTGGCTTACAGTTAGATGCAGCCGCGCCTGTACTTGCAAAGTTAAAGGAACCTATAGTCATTGGAAAAGTAGATGCAGACAAGCATACCCGTCTTGCAAGAAAATATGATGTTGAGTATGTTTTGTTTTCTTTGCTCCTCTATATTGCTTGTTCAAATTCAAACCATAATTGTATTTATTTCTTTGTTGTTATAACTGTTGTTTTTTTTGGGCATTCGATGATGATGCAGTGCCTATCCAACCGTTTTGCTGTTTAATCATGGCATCCCCACTGAATACCGTGGACCAAGGAAAGCTGATTTACTTGTTCGTTATCTAAAGAAATTTGCTGCTTCTGATGTTTCCATTCTCGATTCAGATTCTGCTGTCAATAGTTTTGTTGAAGAAGCTGGCACTTTTTTTCCGGTATATATAGGTTTTGGGTTGGACAGTTCGATAATAGAAAAGTTTGCCATAAAGTATAAGAAAAATGCATGGTTCTCGGTGGCAAAGGATTTTTCAGAGGATCTCATGATATTTTATGACTTTGATAAGATTCCTGCATTGGTTTCCCTTAATCCACTGTACAATGAGCGCAACACATTTTATGGCCCCTTTGAAGGTTAGTTTTGCTATACATAATCAAGGGCAGTAGGGCACGTGACAGTTACTTTACAAACTAATTAGTAAATTTTCACACTTTTGAGTTGATTTTGGCATATGCTACTTGGATAGTCAAACGGTGATTGAGTTGTTTCTATTTTTTTTAAAATGGATGAATGAAGGGTTTTGGATTTATTTATTATGCTATTTTCTTTAAGTAGGGGCTTATAATTTAGGCTGCACATTCCGTTGTATGTAGCTCATTTTGGTAGATGTGGTTTTTTGTGTT
The DNA here is from genome assembly GCA_037974835.1 of Cicer judaicum. Taxonomy (NCBI): domain Eukaryota; kingdom Viridiplantae; phylum Streptophyta; class Magnoliopsida; order Fabales; family Fabaceae; genus Cicer; species Cicer judaicum. Next base: position 20,812,911 of record JBBPBS010000968.1, read on the forward strand.
GTGTTGTGTTGTTGATCCACTTTTGGTGGAAGAGGCACCAGTTTAATGTCAAAGAGCAGTTCTCATAAACACTAAATCTACTAGGTAGAATCCCAAGACTGATTTGTATTTCGCTAGTACTCTTACAGTTCAGAATATGATAACCTTACTTACTTCACTCGTTTATATGCCAAACCTTATTAATATATTGAGAAGTGTCTCTATTGAATAAAATATATTTCTTGGCCAATATATTGTAAGCCAACCAATCTTTAAAAAAATTATTTGGACCCGCATGAGCAAGATTGTAGCCTGCACTAGACTCTTGCTGGTTCTTTCTGAAAGTTTAGGTTTGGCTCCTGTTTCTTTTTTCCTTTGAAAACTTGTACTCGTGAAGTTGCATATTAATTGCATTTTAAGATAATTTGGACGCTTTGAAGTAATGTTTTTGCTACTTTTGGGTTTGTCATGTTGTCTGGACTCTGTTGTTGGGCAATTAGTTCACTCTCCAGGTTTTCTGAAGAACAGAAATTGTGAGGATTTAAGGAACCAATGCTGTTTAGTGTTCAATATATTTCGCTTGACTGTAGTGGCTGAAGAACTGTTAGATTAGGGTCTTCATTTCAACTTTTATGGCGTCAGATAGGATGACTTTTGTGGCTTCACATTATGTTATGCTGGAAAATATTTGATTTTGTTCATATATACTATTAAAATGTTTTAGCTTTGATACATATTGCAGGAATCTTTTGATTAGTTATGTTTTTGATTTCATAAAACAGATGAATTTTTGGAAGACTTTATAAAACAAAATCTCATTCCTTTGGCTGTGCCTGTTTCCCATGACACACTTAAGTTGATGAAAGTGGATGGTAGGAAAATAGTTTTGACTATTGTGGAGGATGAAAGTGAAGAAAGATCAAAAGAACTGGTTAAGTTATTGAGGGCTGCTGCATCAGCAAACCGTGACTTAATATTTGGTTACGTTGGAGTTAAACAGCTGGAAGAATTTGCTGATAAATTCGATACTAGTACTAAACTACCAAAAATGGTCATTTGGGATAAAAGTGATGATTATCTTTCGGTAAGTCTATGTTTTTTACTTAAAAAAAAAGGTTATTTTAGTTTATCTTATTCCTAATTGTACTTGTGTAATTGATATGTGATCTCTATTAGTCTAACTTACATGCCTAGTTTCAAGTTTTTTCCCTCCTTATTCCAATATAAGCATTCCCTCCTAATTGATATGTACTAGTACTAAACTACCAAAAATGGTCATTTGGGATAAAAGTGATGATTATCTTTCGGTAAGTCTATGTTTTTTACTTAAAAAAAAAGGTTATTTTAGTTTATCTTATTCCTAATTGTACTTGTGTAATTGATATGTGATCTCTATTAGTCTAACTTACATGCCTAGTTTCAAGTTTTGTCCCTCCTTATTCCAATATAAGCATTCCCTCCTAATTGATATGTGGGACTTTTCCATTTTTTCCTACATAATTTAAGCATTCCCTATATTGACCACCAAACTTGTGGTTTGTTTGTAAGATTTCCTAGGATAGACATACAAGAGAAGTATATCATCAATAATGTGGCACCAACACTTTAAATTTAAAGTGTGTCTGTTACATGTTGGTGTCGACACCAACACATGTGGCTACATTCAATCACTTCGATTTTTTCAAACTATTACTGGTTTGTATATGTCAATGTCGTGTCTGGTATTTCTGTCCATGTTGGTGCTTCATAGATCATCAATCTTGTTACATGTAGGAACCTATTTGGGACAAGTGATTTTGTTAAAAAATTTGTTCAACCAAATTGAACCTCAGTTGATTTTACTGTGGAGGTTCCTGCTATCATGCTAACACAAACCGCTTATATCAAGCCATATAAGCATAAAAACTGTGATGTTTGTTATCTTAATTTGATTTTGTTTTTAATAGTATGGGAAGCATATACCAATTTTTTCATTTATTTTCAGGTTGTTGGTTCAGAAAGCATTGAGGAAGAGGATCAGGGAACACAAATAACTAAATTTCTAGAAGGATACAGAGAAGGAAGAACTGTAAAGAAAACACTCAGTGGGCCATCACTGATGCAATTTATTCATAGATCTTTTGACATTAGAATGGTGTACATCTTTGTTTTTGTGATTGCAGTGGTAATTCTTATTCAAAGCTTAAGTAAAGGAGATGATGGTGATGAATATCGGAGAGTACCAAACCAAGATAATAAGGTTAATCATCCAAGTAGTTCAATCTCAGAAGGGGAAAGCAAAGAGTATAAAGAAGGTGACAAAGAAGACTAAATTAATTTATAACATATACAATGATCATCACTTAATTTAGCTGGCTTTAGAATTACTACCATGCCTTTTGGTGTGTGTAAATATTTTAGAGTCTTGTGTAATTTTCATAAATTTTGAGTACTGTTCAAACCAAACTTATTTTGTTATTTGCACGTTATCACTAGTTATTTCTTGACATGAAGGAAAGGCTTATTTATTACTTTCAACGTGGCATTGATGAAAGTGTCTTTTTTGATTATTGTCTACATCCTCCTAGATTACTTTATGTATAATTAATTCAAGTTGTTGTGCCTTTGCCAAAAAAAAAAATCAAGTTGTTGGTGTGGATCAGGCCTGCTCCACATTTAAGATTAATAATAAATATAGAGAAAATACTCAATTTAGTCCATGCAATTTTAGGATCATATCAACATAGTACTTAACTTATTAATAATCCTCAAATTTGTAAAAAGGTAATTACATTTGTCCATATCTCCGAAACTGTACTATTCATTTAGTTTTAAATGTATCATTTATATTTTCAATTTAATATCATTATAGCCTCTATAAATAGTAGCAGAAGGGAAAATCTGGTAATATTTTACAATTTTATGAATTGTTTTAAAATTTAGATAACTTAGAGGACTAAGTTTACACATTATTATAATTTTGTGGAACAAATACAAATCGGATATTTACTTTAAATATATTTAAATAACTTTGTTCAACCTATCTCAATCTCAAAAGAAAGACTAATTATAAGTTTCTGGTTAAGAAGAGTGTGTAAAAAAATATGGCGTATTATTTCTTATACTGAAGTTGCCAAAGTCTTTGTGTATTTATATTAAGATTTGATTATGAAAAAAAAACATGATAAACTCGTACAGCTCACCTGATTTATTTGGATAAGATTTTGAAATTTCGATGTTTGTTGTTTGGTTTGAATCTCCTTTGACTTTAAGTTTCTTGGGTCTTTTCTGTCCATAGAAAAATTCCAAGTGTTCATCCAATATAAGTGGGTCTTTAATTCAACCAAAATAAAATAAAATTTACCTCTTTATTTTTTTAACTAAATTTTAAGTCGCTTAATTCAATCTTTTTAAAAAAATTATACCATTAATATATTACAATTATTTATAAACAATTAAGACAAATATTTTTATTATAAAATCAAACGTATTTAATAATCTAACTATGTAATTATCTGGCTAAAAACTCTTTATATAAATTATTTTCATTTGATCTTTCAATTCATCAAATGTTAGACCGTCAGCGGATTTTTGATAATTTTCAACGGATGGATGACCTTGATCTGGCGCAGAATATGACAATCAAGAAAATAGGGACAAAATAAGCAAAAACCACAAACGCATAGACACACCGGCATTTGGTCTTAATTATATGGTAGGTTGATGTGGACTACTTTTAACAACTTGTAAGGAAAAATACAAAAACACACATTTAAGAAATACTTCTACAGTTAATATGAAAAATAATACATTAATTAAAACTTATAAAGGCGTTACGGTTTTTGTTTTTTTTGAGGAAAAACCTTATTCAAAACATTATTCCCATGCACTTATTGTTAGCATCAGAATTCAGAACAAACTAGAATCACGAACAGCTTCCAATTCAAATCCTTGTGTTTTGTCAAATAAAATAAAGATGCCAATATCAGTGATTATTTTGCATGTCGGTGATTTTATTGTTAGCTTATTATATTTCTGTTATTTATACTCTTCAGTCAATTCATTATAAGATTATTAATAAAAAAGTTAACCATTTTTAAAATTTCCTTTGCATTAAAATTCGCTCTTTTTTTCTCAGATTTATAGTCGGGGATGTATTTATATATTAAAAAGCACTTCATCTTTCAACCGACTTTCTCAATACATATAATTTAAAAATTGTTTAAAAGTTAATCAAAATCATTTTAATTTTACTCTGCACTTTTTTTATATATTTTTCGACATTCTTATTAAAATGTAATTCGAATTCAAATTGTTCACTGTATTATTATGCATGAAATATTTTCTTATTTAATAAATAAATTAAAAATACATATTGGCACTACTTTTATTAATAAGAGTTACACTTGTTCTCACCGCAACACTGACTCATATCACACAACACAAAGGTTATGGTTCCGCTCCCAACTATTCAAGCGACCTACTTAATTTTGTCTCTATTCATAATTTTCTTCCTTTTCTTTACCCAATGGAAAATATCTATCAGACAATTAAACAAATGCCTCTTTAGTGATCATTGTAAATATCAAATTAAACATAAACTTATTTAAATTAGAAGATTTTTTGTTGACATACTAATTTTCTTAGGTAAGAAAAGTTTACATGAATTAGAATCTTTAAGTGAAAAGTAAAATATTTAGACAAAAAATACATCAGCTTAGAATAGTTATGTTTAAGTTTTTTAAGTTTTGTTTATTTTTGAGTTAGTTTTTAAGTTATGTTACGTTTACATTATTAATTATTTGTTTTATTTTTAATAATATTGTAATTAAAAATATTTAATTATTATAAACTTTAATAACGTTGTAACAATATATTTTTTATAGTTTATTTTAATTATTTAAAAAATATTTTATCAAATATTATAAACAATCTATAATTTTATTTTCTCTAAAACAAGTAAGATACATATATGACTTTAAAGTTTTGTGATAAATATTTATTCATATAATCAATACTATTTACTTCATCTATTTATAAAATAATTTGAATAATTAATTTATTATACTAGTTGAATTAGTTTTAATATTTTATGACAAAAATTCGAGAACCTTCTAAACACAAAAGTCTGTCGACATAATTTATATAACTTACAATATCAACTATCAAAATTTAATATTAATCAAATGACTAAATTTAAAATAAATAAAAAAAGAGTTAAAAGATTCCAAAAATCCAAGGGTGAAGTGTACAAGGGTGGTCCAAACTTCATCCACCATTAGTATTTACTTACCGTGTGAGATAAATCATACCCATTTTGAAATAATCAATGTATTTTATTTAAATTAAATAATTTGTTTGTTAATTTTTTTATTTTTATTTTTTTGAAAAAATTACAAAACAATATAATGTTATTTTAAATTATCAAAACAAGAATTTAATTTATATTTAATATTAATATAAATAATTTTTATACTATCAATCAGTTACGACGGTTAAATTATTATTAATATTTTATTTTTATCATAATTAATTTTAAATCATATATTAATTAATAATAGTATATTGATTGTATAAAGTATTTTATATTAAGAGGATATAAAAATTAAATTTTTTAAAGATAAATAAAAGTAAGATGTATTTAGACTAAATTTTTAGTTAGATACATTAATTTTATTTATATTTTATTCCATAATGAGTATAATTATATATACACCTCTTTAATAATATAAATAAAATAAAAAATGTTTAAAAAATTAATATATTTAATTTAGTTTTAAACAAGTCATACTATTAACTTTTTAAATATCTACTTTTTTTTATATTAACAGTAGAGGAAGGATATAAGAAATTATTACCTAATAATAGTGTTTATTAATTTGTTTCTTCTCTAAAATGAAACAACCATTATTGCGTATTTGACTAAGATTTTAATTTCCTTCTAGTACTTACCAAAATCTTTCCTCCTAGCACACTTAATAATAATAATATTATTATTTTATTTTCTTATTTTTTGAATCAAATAATACTATTAATTTATTATATTTTTGAACTCAAAAGTTAATTAATGTATTTGAGAAATTATTAATCAAGTAAAAGTATAATTATCTTTTACGTCAGAAAAATAAGATTACTATCTTATTTTTCTATAAAAAGATTTGTTTTGTTGAGAAAGATAACAACAATATTATTATTATCAGATATTTGATGCATAGTACCAATCAATAGAAACTTTAGAAGATTTGACATATTGATTAATTTTCTTTTTGGGTATAATATATTTTATCTTGCAATATTATATTTCCCATTTTGCTGTCATAATATTATTTGCAATCAATTTGAAGAGAGAGCATGAAGGAATAGAACAAGAGAAGATTTATTTTTGACATGGAAGCTGATGTTTCTATTCCTTTTGCACTGTTATCCAAACCCTAATTTTCAAAATCCCTAATTTTCCCTTCACTCTCTGCGTTGGATGATTTTCAACCCAAAATCTCTGCTTTCGTGCTTTTCGATTCTATCTCTCTGATGGCTTTTTCGAATCTTTGCTTGTTTTTCTTCTCTCTGTTGAGTTTGTGTGCTATGGCGGCTTCTAAGGTTGTGCTGATTGGGAACAACATCACTCTCTCATTCGATGATATTGAAGCTAATTTCGGTGAGTTTTCTGGGTTTTCTAACCTTAAGTTTGAATTTAGTGTGCTTTTATTTCAGCTAGTTTTTAATATGATTTTGGTTTTATAGCACTTGTGAAGTATTGAAAATTTCAACTTCTGTAGTGTCTTTGTTATGCTAGAAAAGTGAAATACATCTAAAGAATAAACAAAAAAGAAATCATGAGAGAGAAGGAGACAGAGAGGGTGGATAAAAAAGGTTTTGAAATTATGCTTGAATATGTCATTAAACAGTAGAGGCATGCAAAGCATTGACTTATTGGCTTGTGCTTATATAGCAGATATTTGCTTCTCTTAAGTTAAATTCTAGATTTTGTATTACTAAATTTGTGTTTCCTTGGAGAGAAAACGAAAAAAGTGAAGAAGAATACATGTTTGATGTGATGCTGTTTGTTGCTCTAATGTTTTTGTTTTGAATATGATGGCGGTGGTGATTCTGAATTTTTTTTTTTGTTGACAAAGATGGCTTCAAGCATATACTTGCCATCCCAAAGTTAAATTTTGGACTTCTGTATTGCTAAACTTGTGCTTTGACTCGGGAAAGATGGTGAAGAAGAATGGAAATTTGTCGTTGTTTTAATATTTTTGTATTGCATGTGATGCTGCTAATGTTAATATTTTTTTTTCTTGCTTTGTTGACATGAATGGCTTTTGTTTTCAGCTCCGTCGGTTAAAGGGTCTGGAGAATATGGAGTCTTATTCTTGGCAGAGCCACTTGATGCATGTACAGAACTTACAAATAAAGCTAAACAACTTTCGAATGTTAGTTCACCTTTTGTTTTGATGATAAGAGGGGGGTGTAGCTTCGAAGAAAAGGTTAGAATGGCACAAAATGCCGGCTACACAGCTGCAATTGTCTATGATAATGAAGATGGTGGCGTCCTGGTTGCAAGTAATGACCTATTCTTTCATGTAGCAACATTTTGTTCTTTATCTTTCTCTTCAAACATGCAGTTGTCATCAAAATTATTTTTGGCACATCATGAATGCTAAATGTCAGTTGTATGGCTATACTAACTCGTTGTGGCAAAATGATTTTGTATAGATTAGAGATTTGTTATTTTGAAATTGTTGTAGCTGCAAATTTTACAGTAATTATGCTTAATGCAACCCTAAAATGATATTATGTCTTGTATAGAAGTTGGTTAATAAGCTCATTAATTTACAATGTTTCTTGGAAGGCATATATCAGGGTTGAAGCTTTGTATACGGTGCATATTGATTCTACTTTTTTGTACACTGCAATTTGTATAAAGCAAGCAAAAAATATCCTTTGGAAGTTTTTTTTTTTTTTGGATTTAAAATGTAGATTCGCTTTCATTTTGTGTTCTGCAGTGTAAGAAATGCTATGGACACAAATTTCTTGTTTTCTTTTGATATATCTGTATATCTGTGCCCACACCTAAGTTGTATTTTGATAATAATCTGATTCACGGTTTTTGAATTTCAGTGGCAGGAAATTCTGCTGGTATAAGAATACACGCGGTATTTGTATCAAAAGCTTCGGGTGAAATACTTCAGAAATACACTGGTTTGACTAATGTGGAAACGTGGCTCATTCCAACTTTTGAAAACTCAGCATGGTCTATCATGGCAATTTCGTTTATTTCCCTGCTAGCTATGTCTGCAGTGCTGGCCACTTGTTTTTTCGTCCGGAGGCATCGCATAAGAAGAGAAAGGCCTCGAGGTTCTCATGTTCGTGAATTTCATGGTATGAGTAGTCGCCTAGTGAAAGCAATGCCGAGTTTGATTTTCACTTCTGCTTTGGAAGATAACTGTACATCAAGAACATGTGCTATCTGCCTTGAAGACTATTGTGTTGGAGAGAAGCTCAGGATTCTTCCCTGCTGTCACAGTAAGTCTTCCCATGTCAAATTTTATTTCCTTTTCAAGTTCAGTGTATTGTTGGTTTGATCTATCTTCAAGGAATGCTTATGTGCCATGTGCAATTTATTTTTTGATCTAATGTTGTTCCTGCCATTTGACTTATGAAAGCCTGCCACATGGTGTTAACTTCAATGTAAATGCCAGTTACCATACCATTACTTGGCAAATGAGAATGTCATTGTTATGAAGCAGGTTATGGTTATTTCCCCAGGAATTCCAGCCACATTGCTTTGGTTTTATTGAAAAAGAGTATACAACGAATGTTTTTATAATTTGATTTTGAGATGGCAATAGGGCATGGAATGATTTATATTACTTGGTGGCTGAAAACAGGTTTGCTTGGGGGCCCACTTACACTTGTGTTCCATTTAATTTGTTTGAAGTGTGGTGTTTTATATACCTTTCCTTTAATAATGTGAAGTTCAAATCAGTTCAACAGAGGAACTTGGTAGTATGTTTTAGAATTTGAGCTCCGCTTAACTCAACCCCAAAAGTTAGCTCAAGGGGTGATAATTGCCTAGTCCTTATAAGAGGACTACATGAATCAGCTTCAAGGGGATTATTGTTGATTAACCTGATTTCTAAGATCTAGAACTGTCATAAGGATTTTGGAAAAAATTATGAAAATTCCTAGAACTACATGAATCACTTGTGTAAAAGCTGCTTGTGGGGCATTGTAAATACTAAAACTGCAAAGTGAATGGTAAAATGCTTTAGATGAAAAGCTATCTTTATTCATAAATCATACCCAGAAAGAAAGAAAAAATCAAATTACATTGCCAACTTTACTACCATTCTTTGTATTCTATTTTATTTTTTGATTAAATGCTGTATTGGTTCGAGCCTCCTCAAGGTTGAGATGATGCCTTCATAGTTTCTTGTATTTTTCTATGTTTTAAACTTTGCTACATGCTTCCTGGCTATTGCTCTGTTGTTTCAAAGGAAGATTAGTCTATGCAGCCCGTTTTGGAGTTCTAATATATTGTGAATATTGTGCATATATATATATATATGAAATTATGACTTTGTTACAGATTATTTAATTCATTTTTTTTCCAATGACTTATTGACAGAGTTTCATGCTGCCTGTGTGGATTCTTGGCTTACTTCGTGGAGAACCTTTTGCCCAGTTTGCAAACGTGATGCAAGAACGGGTTTGTCTGATCCACCACCTTCAGAATCCACTCCTCTACTGTCATCGACCCCATCATCTGTGGCATCATCTGTCCTGTCTTCTATGAGGTCATCATATGCTTCATCTTCTGCAATACAAATCATTTCACAGTCACCGTCTGTTTCTCAAAACCACTCTTTAGCTAGCAGTACCCCTTACTTTCAGCCATCTCTAAGGTCTTACCGTCAATCTCCCTCCCTAAGTGTCAGCCGTAGCTCTGTAGATCTTAGAAATGCATCCCAAAGATCTCTAGCTTCACACATGAATTCACCACGTTCCATGGGTTATCCATCTTTGTCATCTCTTAACTCAAGGTACTTATCTTCACACATTCCAAGTCCAAGTAATGCTTCAGTAAGTTTCATGATCGGTTCATCCAGTCATCATCAGCATCCACTCCGTTATAGTGAGTCAGCCGCAAGCTTCTCATCGTTTGCATCTGCCAACTCCCTTCCGGAATGTTGAGTTGTGTAATTTGATTTTATCATATGATTGTGACCGTCTGCTAATTTGAACCGATGATTGCCAACTCATTGAACTAAAGAGTGGCCAAACGACAACCGTCAGTCTATTTCCATGTAACTCTTCGGCATTCCCTACCTCCGTTCCGTGGCTCTCCTCTGGCAAACAACTTCCTTGTTGTCATATCCGGTGTACATTATAACATCTTTGTGATGTTAGCTTTCTTTACTTTACATGTGGTGGTTAAGATTCTTACATTTTCAGGTTGGTGAGCTTTGAGTACAGTAGTCACCAGTGTGTGTTGTTTTGTACTTTGAATATTGATGTTTTGATATCAAAGTATAGTTAACTGCTGCTGACAAGAGAAGAGAAATGTTGGACTATATAGACAAGATTGAAGTCAGAATAGTTGTTTGTATTCTGTCTAATGTGTTTCTCCAATTGAAATATGAGATCATGTGATAATATGGAGTTACCTATATTCATCTAACTGCTACACTGAGTGTCAATAATACAATGTACAAATTTTTTGTGGAATTTAGCTTTAATGTTGATTTTTATATTTATATATATATTTGTGGTGCTGGAAAGAGGTAGTTTACAAACTGACCAAACGGCTCTGAGGAACAACCTCCTCATGAATCCTAATAGCAATATTTATAGTATATTAAGACATGTTCATTTTTTGACACCTTTAAATTGTGTAGATGGAAGTGAAACTGTAATATGTTTAGCATTGGGGGAGAGAAGTCGTTATTAGAATTTTAGCATATATATGAACTCTTTTCATATATTATACTCCAAAATATAGTAGTGGACAAGGTTGGTTTCCAATTCAATCGATTGAATTGTTTCAACTTTCCAATTGTTGACATAGAATATTTGGATTTATAATTTCCAGTTCTCCCTTCACTACTGTTTCACTGCAAATACATTGAGTTTGTGTTTGAATAAGTGGCACCAACGCACATCTGCTAGTGTCTTCCCCCTACAATAGTTTCTCATTCTTAGTGTTATAAGGAATAATAACTCATATTTCACACAACATATCATTTCTTACACTGAAATTCTTCAATTTTTTTGGTGATTACTTAAATTTGGGGTTGTCTCACATCTCTACAAGTCTATGTATTTATAGGAGATGACATGAATCTCATTCATGAATATAACTTAGTATATATTAATTATCTTAGAATTTCAAGTACCTTCACATCATCACTTCAATAGTCTAGATATATTCGTCTAATACTTAAAATGCATTAATTAAATTAATCCAAGTTAAATTATCATTTATTATTGTTTGGAATTCTGATTGAATTCCTTACATATAACATTTAATACACAATATATCGATAAAATAGTTATTTATTTATATGTTTTTAATTACTTAATTTAATGATGATTTTGAAAATTACTTCAATCATTTATATCAATCGCGTCTATTTTTTTTTCTTTCCATATTATAATGAAACATGTTTTGTTTTATATTATCTTCTTTCATACACATATTTTGTTAGCTAGGTATATAGTGTGTGATACATGGTGCAAAATTTAAAGGCGGAATTTATATAGTAAATTAAAAATATTTTTGTGGATAATTTGTGAGATCTCCCTCTGATCACGCGTACGGTAGAACTAGATCCTAATTTCGACGGTTCAATTTGAAGAAAGGGTGAAAAAAATAGGACCCAATTCCTAAGGAGTCTTTAACACCAAGCAAAAAGAGCCTATGTCCAAAATATAAAACTGTCGGCGTCGTAAGCTAACTACTTCACTGTATATTATGATATGACCATCACATTAATAAATACATAAAAATTACTATATGTTTTTCCAAATTAAAATGAATATAATTTCACGTCAATTATTATGTTTCAACTCTCTTTTTATAATGCTCTAATTAAGTCACACGAACTGGAATAGCTTAGTGATATGTGGGGACCATCGGTTTCAATTTGGCACATATATTTATACAAGAAATTAGAGTAAGTTTAGACATTATGTGTGTCTTTCTTTGTGACGTTCCCGACCAGTATATGAATTATGAGATTGCAACACAAAAGCGATGTATACGCAAAGTGTTTGTTTATTAGTACAAATCTCTATCCGAACCTTCTTCTGCTTTTCTTCTTTATTGCGTCAACTTAAACTTTGACTCATCATATTGCATTCTTTTCAACTATACTTATGTGCAAGCACCCAAATAATTCAAAATGACGCACTATTTTTTTTTTTAATTTTTTTTTTAAGTAATAGTATTATTGTCTCAGATAGGATATAAAAGTTGAGGTTTCGACATCAACAACTACATATAGAAACCATACAATTGAAATTATTTGAAAGCGCTAAAAGTTATAAAAACTCTTATAAGTTTTGAACAATTTTTTTTATTGTGTAAGAACAATTCATGTTTAGTATTTTAAGTAGATTACAAAACTAATCACTCATTTTTTGTAATAGTTGTATTATTATCAAATGAAGGTAGTATAATAGACAAAGTTATGTTGTCATAAAAAATTGAGATATAAGTATAATAAACAATCTAACACTATTAATATTTTTGAGAATTGAACTAAAACTTAAACCATCTTTTCATATATTTTAATACATGTAAATAACAATTTTGGACTAGCTTGAAAACATATAACATATATCAATCCTTGTCTAATGACAATTTTGTGGCGGTGATGTTGGCAGGTCTTTTAACCACCGTGATAAATTAATTTATTGTGGCAGTTACAGCTATTTATTCAATTGTTTAACCGATGCTATTGTTATTTTGCGGGTTGCAAATAGCTCCTTTTCATGTAGTTATTTTTTAAAAAGAATGATAATATTCAACTAATAAAGATATTTTATTTTTAAATTATTTTTTATTAATTTAAAATTTTCTTTTATACTATATATTAAGATATTTCATTTTTTTTTATCTTTGACAGGTCATAAAGTGGCCATATGTTACCATTTATTTATTTCTTATCGTAAATAAATAATTGTTAATTTAATAAATAAAAATAATTATAAATTTATCATATGTATAATTATTTATTTTTTTACCATATGTATAATTATAAATTTGTAGATATCAATCAATATATACTATCTATAGATTTATTTTATTTAAACTATTAAATGTATAATATTATATTAATAATAAAATATATAAAATAATTGTTTTATTTTCTACTAAAATTTATGTTTGCTATTACATATAAATAGTAAAATTACTTTAAATGCCTACCCTCAATCCATATAATTTCAATTGAATTGAATAACTAATAGGTTAAAAAATATGATTTGAATTCACAATAAATATTTTAAAGACAGTTATAAAATTTCTCTTTTTAAAAACAAATCAAAACAAAACAACTGACTTTAATGACTTTAGCCACTTTTTGTACACAAAGTTGTTTCAATTATATTAGTCTATATTTAAATATCTTCGTTAGTAACACTATAGCTCACACCAATGTTCATTGACTTGAATTTTTGATCTTTTTATGAATGCCTCTTTGAGCATAGGTTATGATACCACGTAATACAATAATACAATATGACTAGCTAGCTGGGCCTCTTAGCGCATTATATAGTTTATAATGCTTTTGAGAACATCCACTACCAAAATATATACGACAAAAACATATAAGGTGATGTAGCTTTCATTACATGCTTCACAGCCAAAGTGAACAAAGATAAAAAAATTAAAAGGTTTTTTTTTTCTGCTAGGACTTTAAATTTACACGAACATAGAGAGGCTTTAAACATTAAATTAATGGCCCTTTCCCTCAATATCCATGGATTTAGATTTAATATAATTAGCTAGTACATATGCTATTGGAAATGCATTGAAATCATGTGGGGGTAAACAAGAAGGACCCATTTACATAACTTGAGTTCTAAGATTGTCTAAATCAATTATGATGATAGTTGAGTTCGGTGCCTCCTCACTTGTCAATTAAAATTGTATTTTTCCCACTTAACAAAGGGGAAGTAGAGTATTAATGTAATAATAATATAACTGATATTTTTTAATAGTTAGGAAAAAAAGATTTAGAGTAATATAGAGAGTTGAGTAGAGATAAGTAAAATTTAATAAAAAAATTATTTTTTATTAAGAATCGAATTTGCATATTATTTGAAAATTTGAAATTTACTAATGTGCATAGGTCGAAATTTTTTATTATATACAATATCAATATTCTTCTACTACTTCAATTCCACTTAATAATCAAGAGTAATGACTTAAGTCAATAAATTTACTTTTATAACATAATATAAAATAAATGTTAGTGATTAATTTATTAAAGGAGTGATAAATATTAACATCAAAGATTGAATCTATGATTTCCTTCAGTGTCTTACCCAAACCACTGTATATGTAAATTTTAGGCATTAAATGTACATTACAAGTACCATTATAACCATCCAATAGAAAAACTTTTTTCCACTTTTGCTGGTTTAGAATGTATGGAAAAATGTCACTAAATGGAACATCTGAATCTTAAATTGTACAGTACTTTACTGTAATGTAGACAAAGCATATTGGTTCAGTAAATTTTTTATGTTTGAGCAGAAGTGTGGTAAAAAGCACTTGATTCAGCAACAATATCTTAGAAACTCTAAATTGTAAAAATCCGTTAGAGTAATGCTAACTTTTAAGTTCCTGAAATCAGATCATACTTTAATAGAAAAAGGAAAATTATAAGGAAAAAGAAAGTTAAACTCCCTGCAAAAGTAGGAGCAAAAGAAATCATATATTCAATTTGAGTGATACAGAAATTAAATTTTATATTCTACTAGGAACCAGAAAATAGGGAGATATTATCTGAGGGCAATGATTTGGTTCACCACTACTAGTCTTTTAGAAACATGTGAAATTAATATTTACTAATTCTACAGCCACTTCATCAAAATGGTGAGTCTAACTCAAACTCAAACTCAATCTAAATCTCAAACCTTATAATTTTGTTTGGTTAAAACAAACTTCAATAGCTGTGACAGAGAGAGATGTGGTAGCTCAACAACTTGTTGTTTTCGACATCAGCATGTACAAAAATAAAACCATCAATGAAAAACTTAGGGAATCTAATAATTCATTTGCAAATAAAAATGCATAGAAAATTTAAATAAAAAGTCAAATCAATAATAATTTGGCAGTTTCTTTCCACCATTGTCCTATACATTAAACCCACATGGGATCATGTAAATTTCACTCATAATAATGTCATATATCTCATGACATATTACAGCAAAGATCAGCATATATTGTATTCAGAGATTTAGGTGTCTAATGCCACAAAAATCCAAAAAACCAAAATGATTAAAAATTAGAAATGAAGACAAACACTGCTTCCTATATACTTGTATTAATATATATTACAATAATAATATTTAATTTAGGTTTCCAAAGACATACTTGTCTTCACATGCCATATTTTAGAAACTAGAAACAGAGAGATCAAGGTTTAAAAAGTTAAAACCAAAATAAAAAGTAACAAATTAAATACCTCTTTCTGTTTTTTTTTCTTCTTCTAGTAATTAACAACATGAACACAATAAAGGATATATTTGGTTCTACTGTAGTAACAAAATTACGATAAACCACCGTGATTTTATAAAATTTATAAAATCAGGATAATTCACTTTAATTTTGTTAATCTTACCACAATACCAAACATAAGCTAAATAGATTTTGAGAATAAGTGATGAGTGATTTCAAAAACCTCTCAGAGGGACCTGCCATTGAATTTGTGATAAGTGCTTCTTGTTGAAGTTGGAAGGTAAACTAAAGATTCAGAAACTGCACAAGTTCTCTTGCAAGTACCATAAAGACTAATAAATCCAAAACGATCACTAATACTTCTTGAAACCTTAGCTCCATTATTCCATGAATTGTTGCTACTTGTTTCTTCAATATCATCATTATGATCATCCTTTGAGCATTCAACCATTGCAGCAAAGAATGGATCCCTTTGAAAGCTACTTTCAATTGAATTCTTCTTCCAAATCTTGCTATCTTCATGACTAGTTAGTTTTTTTGAAGATTGTGTAGTAGAAGTAGTACTAGTAGGAGGTGGCAATGGTAATAGTTTCATGGATGATTTAAGATTCTTGTTGGAAAAATGTTTCTTGGGAATTCCAGGTAAATGTTCCCAAGAAAATGGAACACCTGAGAATCTAAGTGGAGAGGCAGGACTAAGAGGAGGATCATCAGGAAAACAGAATGATTCAAGGGAAGAAGATGAAGGTGAGAATGATGATGAACAAGAGGAGAAAGATGCCGTCCGCCGTGAAGACGGGTACTTTCCGGCAAGGAAGATTTCATATTGTTTTGGAACATCCTTGTTGTGGTGTCTCAGATTTTCTGAAGAATCCATTGTTGTTTTTGTAGGATGTGAGGAAGAGAGAAAATTTTTTAGTCTTTCTTTGGTTGGTAGATCACTTCATTTCCATTCTCTACCTCTCTTTACACATTTTAATATATATATATAAGCACACAGAGAAAGACAAGAGTATAAGTACTCTATTTTTTTCTCTCTTAATCCTCTAAGTTTATAGTATGCTGTTTCATGTAAATTAAAGAAATTAGAACATCATTTTTTAGTGAATTCAAGTATATCATAAATTAAATTATTACTCAAAATATTGAGATCTATTTAATGGTCATCATCGTTCAACATGTGATCTTTTATACATAAGAAGATGAAATTTAACTTCTCACCACATGTTTATAGGGTCCATTTATTTTATAAAAGTGTTTTTTATTTTCGTTTTTTAGGTATATGTTAATTATAATTGTTAATTAAAAATATAAGAGATTCTTTAAATGAATAATTGTCTACACTTTTCAACAACAACAAAAAAAATTGTCTATTTATCACAATATTCATAAACAATGAAATGCAAAAAAATTGTTTTTATTATTTTAAAAATGTATCATTTATAGTTAGTATTTCATCTCTTCTCCTCACAATCTTTCATTTCAAAAACTCTACTATTTTTATTAACAAATTAAAATGAATATATATTTTAAAAAATGAGAACAAAAATTGTGTTGATATTTTGATGAAGAAAACAAAAATTGAAATAGTGGAAGGAGGTCAAAAGGTAAAAAAGTACTATTGTGTAACAAAAACGACCCCATATCATTCATGAGGAGGAGAGGAGAAGGGGACAAAAAAAGAAAATGAATAATGATGGAGGTGATAAAGTATGTTTTAATTAGAGGGTGTTACTCTAAGGTGTATTTAGGATGGAATCACATGGAGGTGGATCCAAACACGAGGAAATGCAACTCAACTAGTAATATTATTAAGAAGGTACAACTCCAAATTTAATTGATTTTGGTGCAAAGAGACTTGTCTCTATGCATGTTTCGAAGAATAGGTAATTAATTTCCTATATAAATAATAACTTCGAATCATGAATGTAGTATATGTTTGAAGGTATCAAGGGTCAAGTTTTTCACTTATGTAAAATTTCACCTTGTCTCGTAGTTGAAGTCAAAAGTTTGGGACTTCTAAATATTGAAATGTTTATTTGAAATACTTAAAGTAGTTTATTTGATAGAGTGGATGTTGAAGTGTCTCAAAATCTCATATAACCAAATGATTAGCATTGAGATCATAACACTTTAAGGTCTCTTTGAGATGAAGATTTATGAAGGTTTTGGAGAATCAAATTTTAAAAAGCTAAATCTATATTTTTAATATTTATTTGAGATTTATAATTATATAATATTTTAATCATTTTTATAAACATTTTATAACTTGTTTAATTTCAAAAAGAAAAATAAGTTATCTCCTCTTTTCCCCTCTAAAAACTCCTTCCAAACAAACTCTAATGTTGTAGTGTCTTAAAGTATATTACAAATTGTTACATGATGTTATAATCGGTCCATGGTCATAATTGATTATTTGAATTGAAGTATGAAACATTTCATATAAATGTTCTACATTATTAAAAAAACTATTGCTCAATAGAGATGTTGAAGGGGTGAAGATAAAACTACATGGAATTGGCTTTGATCTTTGTATTTTAAATTTTTGATGTGATATTCTTTATTATCTCTACTTTAATTGTTGCAGGTTAGTTGGTTTAGTTTTCTAGTTTTGTTTGGTTAGTTGTGATTTTGTGGCAACTAGTTTTGTTGATTTTATTTGGTTGCACTTATTGTTAAATCTATAATAGTGTAATTTTTCAATTTCCTGCCTAAGGTTTTGGTTACTTAAAATTAATTTTGATTTAATCAGATGACTAAAATAGGGTACCTTCCATAGCCTAAGTCGTCCTTCCCTCTTACCTAGGAAATATAGTTATGATGAATTTGCTTAATATTACAAGACGTTAATCATTAAAACATAGTGGACATTGGGTAATGGATTATGGAGACATGTGCTAACTCCTAAAATGTATATATTTCTACGTGTCACTTGCAATCTATTATTTAATTCGTTATCTCGCATTTATTTTATCAACTATGTTACTGTTTTTCAATAACAAACTTGTTTTTTACTCATACGTAAATGTGTTTATTTTTTACTCTCTTTTACTTTTTAAATTTTATATTTTACACACATTTGAAAAATATACCCAAAAAGAATTTGACATCAAATTTTAATTTCAAACATCATTTCTCTTATTTTACATATTCAAACAATTAGATTATCAAAATTAATTTTTTATTTTTATTTTTAAAAATTTAATTTACATAAAAAATTTGAAATTAATTATTCATTCACAATAAATAAATAAATATTAGGGCTAACTAATGGTCAAAACTAAAACTTTTCTTTTTGGGTCAAAACTAAAACTTCACAATTAAATAGATGTTTGGGCTTAGGCTTATTTGGACACTCGTGGCTCTTTTTTTCCTCGACTTTGGGGCTTAAGACTTTTCCTACCATGAGCCATGTGGTTTTAAGGATTTCCCTATCAGTTGAAAAAAAATAAAAAGGCTTTCCCTATTTATGTCACCTCCTTATAGATTCTTTGGACTAACCTGATGTGTTAGCCCACTTTACACCAAACAGCCTCTATTAAGTTAGAGTGGTACGAGGGTCAATGATATAACATGACTGACTTATTGTATTAAAAGTCTTATTACAATATAGTTAAGATCAAGTGATATGTCTCGTAGACGAGGGTCAACGGTAGGACAAGTCTTATGTATATGAAAATATTTTCGATTGAGGGAGAGTATACTCAAATAAATGGATGAACACACTTGAAGAAAAAATTATTGATATATCAAATTTTAATAAAAGTCTTATATTGAAAAGTGTATTACATGTTCAATTAATTAAAAATAATTTAAAAAGTAATAATATTTATTTTATTATAATATATCAAATTTTTTATTTGTCATTATTTTACTTCTCTTTATGAAAATTTGAAAAAATAAATATATAAAGATGTATATATTTATGACTTCGTAATCATTAATACAATATATATGTATATATATAAAATAGAAATAAAAATAATATAATTAAAAATAATAAGGGATGCTATTTTTTTTTATAAAACTACAATTATAATAACATTAATAAATAATACACAATGATATATATTAATAAAATAAAATAAATTCTATTGTTATATCTAGTTGTTATGATGCAGAGAGAAGAAAATAAAACTTTGAGTTTGATGTAGAAACATGAAGATAATATTCTGAAGAATTAAAGACACATATAGAGAGAAACTTTAGCTCATCTAAAACTTGGTTTATCTCTCAAACATATACATATAATTAACACATTCTAATAAAACAAAATATTTTTAAAACGTGAATGCATCGAACGTGCAGAATAACTCATATTATGAGCAAAGAAAATAAAACATAAAGAAAGAAATTAATGGAGAAACACAAAAGCATAACAGAAAAGCAAATAAACAAGTAAAAACTTTATAAATACGTCTTCATTTGTTTTCAAAAGAGAAACATTGAAAGAGATCTGATACTAACAAAAAGATACCTCTATCTTCATCGTGACCTTTAGTATTTGGAAATGCATGTACTCTCTCCCCCTTCATGTTTACTTTTCTTTTCAAACTTTATGTTATTAAAAAATGTAAACTTCATTTTATTGAAAACTAAAATTTGAAATTAGAGTTTAATTGTTTGAAAAGTGAAAGCTTTTGTTTTTTCTTTTATTGGTGCTTCTTGTTTAAGAATTTTTTTATCTAGAGTATTGTATAGACGTGTTTTACTTAAAATTCCTTTTCTTTTTCTTTGTCTTTTTATTTTTTTTTTTAAAGATATGATCCAAGTTGTTATTTCTACTTTTTCTCTGACTTTTTCCATGTAGATGTGAGTGATGCGTTGCTCTTCCTATTAAATACGTTAGCCGGTAATTAGCACATATTTTTACTATGTAAATATTTCATGTCATTTAACATAATTAATTATGTATCATGTATACAACTAACTACTAATTAATGGATATAGCTAACTACTAATTAGCTTCTTTTATTTTATCGGTAATAAAAATTTCTTTTTTATTTTTCTTTTTAAAATATACTTTTATTTCAAAATCACATTAAAAAAATAAACGATTGATATTTGTATTTAATAATAAAGAGAAATAAATATACTTAAGTTAATATTAATTTTGTACAATTAATTATATTTAACCGTATTTTAGCGGATATCGTAGAGTGTTAATAATCGACTCTCAAACTTAAAATTTAGTTCAAATACCATTTTTATTTATTTATTATATGTTTAAGGGTTTTTCAATATTTTTCCTATTTTAAAATAAATTTAGATGACAACGCTATTGAATTCGACAAACACTTGAACTTTATACTGCTACAAATAAAAAAAAGTGAATATTAAATCCTATATAAAAAAATGATCTATATATATCAAGTATTTTAAAGTTTTTATTGAAAATATGAGATGCAAAGATCCTACATGACTCAATAAAAATAGTGTAGTAATTATTCAATAAAGTTGTCTTCGATGTCCATGTAATTGGTTTTTTTTTTTATTATAAATAAATATTAATTGTTAAGAGTATGTTATTTTTCTTTCAGCAATAACCGATAGTATCTTATGTTAGTAGTAATAATTTAAATTTTTGACCTTCATCTTAAACTCTTTTTGGTGCTCCCACTCAATTCTTTTGGGTGGTGAATTTATGAGCATTTTCATCTATATGTAATAAGTGGATGTTGAAAGTGTTATTCTTAGACATCCTCATTCATCGCGGTGGACTAGTAAGCATGGATTGCCCGATAGAGTTGCGTAATACCAACATAGATTTGATGCATTGACCATTCATGATGTTATTTAGACAACATATGTGTTGACGCATCCTTTCATGCATAGATAATTATGTACTTGTGACTTAGCATATTATAGGTATTATGGGATTCTATCTCTTTAGACGCAATTTATCTATTATAATATATTAAATCGATTTCCAATTTTTTATTTGTCTTCTTTACTTAAATTTATTATACACCATAACAAATATGATGGATAATTTTCTACGATCACTCATCTTTTCTTAAATTATATTTGTTATTTCTTTTATTGTAATACATTATCATTTATATTTTTAAATGTAATTTATTTTTGTCGTTTTCGTTTTTGGTTATTTAATCCATCAATACATCTTAACTATTGCTTTCACCTTTTCTATTAACAAACTTCTTTAATTTGCTTTATAAAAAAAATTGTCCTTACTAAACTTCTTTATCTTCTAAATTTAAACTTATCTACTAATTAACTTTAAGTCATTCATCTTCTTCAATCAACTCGTTAACATCAATATATTCTTTTTAATTTCTCAATCAATTTGTAACATAAATTTTAAATAATCAATTCATTCATCCTATTTAGTATTTGGTAATTTGGTAACTGGATTATTATTTATTGTAAACCAACATACCTATCACACAACCAAAGCACTCAACAATAGTATTGAATTGTTGTTTATTGTTAACATCAATTGTTACCATATTCCAAAGGCCACAATTTGAATGGTCAGTTTGCATCAATTTTACTACACTGCCATATAAATTATTGCATCAATTTTATATACAATCACGGTCACAGTTGCATTTAATATTTCTTGTAATTTTTTGAGGGGTCAAATTTTTCAATTTAGATTTGCTATTTTCAATTTCAAGTCTCTATTCTTTTATTTATTTTCTCATTTATTTATTTGTTTGTCCAATCTTATTCTACTCTTTTTTCCAAATCAATGTGTTTTTCTAGATTTGATGTTGCATAGTCGTTTAAGATTTATGTTTGAAGAAGTAAAATTGGTATTCTTTTATATAAGACTGTATTGTATCGATTAGAAAAACACATTGATGTTGGTCAAGTCAGGACCACAAAGACATCTTCATTAGATCACAAATATTAAATGATACTACTCTAAGACGGAAAAAAACTATATATGTAAATTATTTACTATGTTAAACGTAATTTAGTTATTGAGCTAAATCCATGACACCAAAATAACTCTACTAATTTATTTTTATAGATGTTAATTTTTATTTCTATTTCTGTGTGTATATTTTAGTATAATGAATTAAAACTTAAAACTTCTATAATATTATTAAATATTTAACAATACAAATAAGATTTATACAATTTATACAATTATTGACACCTTAATTATGATTATAAAATATATTTCATTGTCATATTTTGTTAAACTTTTAATGTTTTTGAGCATGGATTGTCATTTACATCTTTATAGACAATTTTTTATATTTTTAAAATTTTCAATCTCTTAGTGATATACATTGATAAATAATTAATTTTTTTATTAAATCTTAGTCTACAATATCAAAATAATTTTATGTCCGAATTCAACCTCTTTCACGTTGATATTTTAATTTAACTCTTCACACAATTAAAAAGAAAACAAGATTAAATTCACGTATGAACCCGCACAACGCAAGTGTACATATATGTAGTTCATATTTATTAGAGGAAATTATCCATAGAGGAGGATCGGCAAGAAAATGAAGTGTCCGAATTAGAGTTGGACATATCATACAAACTAGATGCATTCAAGAAATGATTTCAAACACTAATTATTGATACCATCGGTAAAAGGACATTGAAAAGTAAAGTGCATGGACTTTTCGGAGACAAGCAAACAACAATACTCCTACTTTATCAGTATAGTACTCTTGTAAAAAAAAAACTTACAGTATAGTACTCTTGTAAAAAAAAAACTTACAGTATAGTACTTTAAGGGGTTTAAGTTAAATCTTAAAGGTGTTGAAAGAGTAAAATTATGGAGATTCAAACTCTAGAGGAAGAAAATTTTACTAATTTAAATATCAATATTAACATTTGCAAATAAAAAGAAACAATATAGGAGTTTAGGGGTCGAGAAAAGGTATATATATATTTAAAAATGTCTCTCGTAACCCAGCGGGAAACAATTGCTCAGTTGCCCACACCAGCGTGTTTCCCGGTGTTCTTAGTGTGTGTGGTTTTCATTTTTGGAATACAAACTAATTTTTCCAATATTTACTGATTGCAAATAAACAATATTATATGGTATGTAAATGTCATCTATTCCAAGGAATTAAGGAAATTGCAGACAGAAAAACAGTAAAAGTAAGCTTTAGAGTTACATATTGCATATAGAAGAAATTTCTTTATTTCTTCCCTGAATATTTTGATTACAGAATGAAACTTTGAGAATTTGAATTCAAACCCATCTTTCTTCACTTCAACTTTGATGTTAACTATCTTCTAACTTTACAGAAACTCTCTCATTCTTCAATTACAGTTAGCACGAATCAACTAGCTAGTCTAGTGAAAATTAAGAAGTTTATAGTTGCTGCTGCACTAGGAGCCAACAAATTGATTCATCCCTTTTAATTCAAAACATGACCTTTTAGTTTTCATAGTAATTTTCAAAAGAACTTTTCAATGCAGAAGTACTTTCACTTCAATTCTTGATGCGTCTCAATGCAAGGTAGGCCAATAATCTGTAAAACACAAACATGAAAAACAACACCCCAATGCTTCCCATTGTACCAATTTGACCCACAACATCTTCTTCAAGAAATTTGCAGCTTGCCCCATCATGAGTACTACTACCATGATAGCAACCCAATAGATATGCAATTTTCTTGCCATCCCCATATTGAATTCTTGTTAGCAACCTGTAACTGTAGAATGTTGTGGATATATATTTGATCCAAGCCACACAAGATGGTACCTTATGGACATAATATCCACCTGTTAAAACAAATGCTAGCATTGTCACTGCTGCAACAGTGGAAGCTTGTTTAGCATCCATTATTGCAGCACCTAAAGCAAGGCCAAGACCCTGCGAAACAAGCACAACTCCAAGAATAACCAACAGTGTCAAGAGAAAAGACAACAAATCAGGCTTCAATCCACCCATCCAATATGTAATGATGAGGAAAACTGTTGGAAGAATAAGTTCCATTGGCAAGTCTCCGACAATTCTAGCCATGAAATAGGATGATAATGTGTACATACCAGAAGCCCTTTCTTTTACAAAAATTGCACGTTCTTGAGGGAATGCGAAAACAGAGTTGAAAGATGGGAATACACCCCAAAAGATGGAAATGAAGAAGAGTAAGCCAAGCCTATCTTGAATGTTTTTATAGTCTGAATGCCACCACATTAAACCAGCTAGTAGTGCAGCAGCAACAACTTGAGAAACTCTTAGTGTGTTGAAAGATTCATACTTTCTTTCTTTGAGGCTTCTTTGGAGAAGAATACTGAATTGGTAAAACCAATCAAAGATGCTAACTCTGTCACTATATCTACATTCTTTTGAAGAGCTGGTTCTCAAAGGGTGAGTATCTTTTGTTGTTGAAACATTGGATGTGTCCATGCATGCAGCTTTTACCTTTGGACCCAATATTGTGTTATATGAATTAACTAGATTTTGCTTTATGTTTGGTCTATCTTTTTCACTTACACCTTCCACATGGCAAACACCTACAAAACTCAAGGTTAATTAAGCTTGATTAGTATCATCACCCCATCAAACAACAAAATGTTCAATTCTATTGTTGTACTTCAATTATGTGATGTAATTGTATTTTTTTACTTGAATAAAATTGCAAGATGTCCAGTAAATGAGTCAAAGTACTAAACAGTGGCGAAAGATACAAAAGTAACAAGAAAAATATCCAATTATTGATTTAAGAGTTGTTATTGTACGAGTGTAGGTTTAGTTTTATGATAAAATTAACAGAATCACCTAGATCTATTGTAATTTTATAAAAGCTACAAAATTATATCTTTTGTAAAATCACGATAGTTCGATAAATTCACCGTGATCCCAAACATACACTCAATTTCAAAACAAGTAGAATTAATATTTCATATTTAACCTTTAATCAACTTTCACAAGAGTTAGAGATTAATAATCAACTTTCAAAATTGACATAAAAGAGATAAGGGACCACGTCAGGTAGAAAGAAAGAGAAAGATTATCTACAAAAAAGTGAGAGTGAAGCTTTATTTGAAAAATCCTTATCAATAAGCCAATTATATGCAACAAAATAAACTATTGAAAGTGATAGCTGTAGCATCATGGCAATGGTCCACGAAACAACGTATTTGATAAATATAGCATTTAAATAGCCGAATCTGTTTGCATAAAAACATAGAAAGTACATGATATATAGGACTAAACAGGGACAAAACAAAACCAAAATGTATCTAAATTAATCAAAGAAATATTTGATTATTTTAAAGGGGCATAAATATGCTTAAATATGATAGTGGAACTTGTAAAAGCTGACTTATGTGTTGATGTTATGGTGACTGGTGAGTCTGCACTAATATTGGTGGCTGGCACTGCCGATTGGGTCATCAGCTCCTACTTTCATTTGCATTTGCACAATAATATATCAATATATCCATTTACTTTATGTTCATTATAAGCTTTATGCCATCATATTTAACTTTTGGGGGAGGAATTGTTTATAAGGATGTAAAAGCAACCCAACACGTGTAGTTCTATAACAGAACCTAAAAGGAGAGAGATTCTTAAAAAAGTTAGAGGAAAGTAGAAAAGGAAACAAAGTGAGGGAAAAGAGGGCCAGATCATTGTCAAAGAAGTGATGGTCAAGTTTTTTCCAAGTGTAATGACGAATAAGGAACAATCCCATGACCATGATCTCGTGTTGATCAATCATTTTTGTAGAATATCAATAAAAATGAATGAATATCAATAAAAATGAAATGTAATTGTAATATTATTAAAGAAAACTTAGCAACGTAAACCAATTTTGCAGGTCAACACCAAACATTCAACGTTGGAAACACAAATAAACACGTTGGTTATGAGTCCAAACTCAACTTTAATACTACTTCTACAAAAATACATTTAAAAGCTTAACCTGCCCCGTAGAAATAGAAAATAACAGTAGCCCCCAGCCAGTGATTGTGTCACTTTCCCAACAAAATCAAATGTTTATATAATTTTACTATCATATGAAGTTTTATTTGCACCTCTCTTTTTTGATATATAAAATAATAGTTTTTAGTAAAAAAAAATTAAAAATAACAACATCATGCCAAAATCTAATATAAAAATATCAATTCCCATTTTTATTAGGTGCTCTTTCCTCTTTTATTTTCTTTTACAGCAAATTTATGGTTTCTCACGTTATCAATGTCGTCATCACCTCCACCAACATAATATTCAAATGGACCCAAGAATCAACGAAAAAAAAGTTAAGAGAACACACATCCACCATAATCTTTCAGTGCCAAAGATGTTGAACACCATATAAGATAAAAATACCTAGTCAAAGAGCACTTACTGCCCAGTTAAATATCAAGGATTAATTAATTAACTCTTGTCCTAGCTAGAATTTTCTTAGTGAAATCAACCAATGATCTATACCAAAAGAAGCACATTCCAATCCTAACACATTTAGAAGAGAGACCAGGTATCTACAACTAAAGTTACATCCACTACTCAAGCATTACCAACTTTATAACCATATGCACGTTCTCCTTTGACCATATAATATATAGCTTTGGTCCACATAGCTACACTAGTATAATATCTCATTATATTAATTCTACTAAACTCACATTACTTGTTGAACATTATTGACTTAACATGTTTGAACTTGCCTGATAAACAGAGAAAGAAAAACGTGTAGCTAAAAAATTCATTTGTCAAAAAGAAAAACCAATACAAATGTATAAGATGGAAAACAAAGTGTGGTTTATTTATGAATTGTGATAACAATGTGTGCTAAAATCTGCAACAGGTTTCTTTCTAATAATTTGTGTTGTCTTGGCCTATCTATCCATTCCCCTGCTACAAAAGATAGTCAATACAAATACCTATTTTGGACGTAAAAACAAAAGTGTTTTTTATTCTGAATGTTATCCTTTGTAAAGGACATTTAGATCAATTAAGCTATTCCAGGGGGAAAAGGACACAGTTTATGGTTCTAGTAAGAAGGGGCCATGCCTGCTAGTGCACCATACGCCTTTCAATTATTTTTCTTCTAATTTTGGAACATATCAGGACCCACACAACAAAATTTGGCACCAAGCCTAATCTGATTGGAAAATTGAAAACTTCATTGATTTCTGTATGGTTTTATTTGGTGCGCGAAGCCGATTAATTATATTTAAAATTGTACTCACTATGGATCATTAGGTATGTGTGTGTATATAGAATGCATTAATTAATACTACTAGTAAAACAAAAATTGAACACCCTTCTGTGTTTCACAACATAGCTATCCTATTTAAAATCATATGGACTTATTTTTCATATCAAAAGTGCTACTTAGCTTCAAGTAAAAAAATATAATGCCTCACCGGAGGAGGCAGTGGCTAAGAAGAAACTGTAGTGGGAATAATTGAGAGAAAGAGAGGAAGCATAAGGAGTCAAATCATGTTGGCTCCGAAAGAAGAAACTCTAACCGGCTATGTAAATACTGTTCCAAAAAAGATGGACACGTGGTGAGCATCATCATGTAATTGTTTAAAATAAAAAGCATCCCATTTGATGCGAAAATCAAAACCCATTACATTTTTAATCGATGTGTTCCACTCAATGCAATAAATCGTTATTGTTCTGTCCTTGCTCAACCTAAAGTAAAACTTTCCTTAAATTCAATAGTATTCTAAAATCACAACATCTCTCGCCACTATCACAATAAGAATCGACAACCATTGACAAGAAACACTAAAAACATACCCATATTATTTTGTTGGATTAAATGCATTTTTTGTCTATTAAAATATAATTTTAGTCCCCTTGTTTAAGAATTTTTCTTTATTTTTCAATTTGAAGTTTATTTCTTATGATGTATCATATCCATTAATCATAAAAAAATTATATTTAAATATATGATATTATTGACTTAGACCACAAACAATGGACAAGAAAGTTGATACAACCTTTTATTGTTTAATTGATCAATTGTAAATTTATGCCTTTGAAATTCATAATTTTTTTGTCAAAATCAACAATGTCACATCATTAAATATAATTATACATCATTTATGAATATGGCACACCATAAAAATAAATTTCAACTAAAACTTTAAATTTAAAAATAAGAGAACTAATATCTAGTTTAAATAAAATATGACTAAAATTCTTTAATGATGTGGTCTCTCTCATCCCACTCTTAGATTGGATTTTTCATATCACTCGTATTCATTTTAATGATATGAATTTTTCTTTACACACTTTAGATATCATCTCAACTAGGCTTAGTTTGTTGTTTGATATCAACTTAAGGATTTTTTTTTTTATTGTGCCTTAGTTTTTATTTTTTCCTTTCATAAAAAAAAAAAGGGACCAAAAGCATTTAAACAAATTTTGATATCGGAAGCTATTTATAACTTAGGGTCTAAATATCAAAGTTGATATCTGTATGAAGGGACCCATGGGAAGAAATATCATAGTGGCAAAAACCAAGTGCAGTTGTGGACCATATCAAGATGTAATATCATGGAGTGTCGTATCCATGGGAGGCAATTATAGCAACGTAGAATTACATTAAATAGTGTCTGCCACAGTGTTGCCTAACTTAATGTCTTTAATGACGTTCTACTTCACTATCAAAATTTAACCCACTATGCTCATATTCTAAAAAGTCCAACCCAAGTAATCACAGTTTAAAAAGATCTTCAAGCAGCGTCATTGTCAATTGTCACAAGAAAACAAACTCCTCCCACAACATTTCTTCATAATGCTAATAATTCACACTAACTTGGGTTCAAAATGAAACTATTCATGACTAGTTTAATTAACGGATATACACTCGTCCAAATAATTAATATCACACTGTTGTACTGTATTAATTTCGAATATAGTTGGCTTAAGGCCCTTTTTGTTGACCAAAATATTCTAATATAGTTCAACAAACATCTATGATAAGATATGATTTAACAATTTTTCTACGGTGCCCGTTATAACTGTATTTATCCATCAATATATCTGATAGTGCAATAATAATAATAATAATATTTAAAAATAATATGTAAAAAGAAAAGAATATCAGAAACAATGAATTTGACGTACCGTTAGCGAGATCGAGCAGAAAATCCGCCGGATTTACCGGAAAGGATGGCGCGAATCCAACCGACTCAAAATACCGCATGGCGTTGGTTCCTTTGCCGTAGTACAGGCACTGACCTTCTGACAACACAATCACTCTGTCAAACATCTGGTATACACGACTTGACGGCTGGTGCAACGACGTCACCACCGTCTTCCCCTTCCTCGCCAACGATCCCAGCGTCGACAAAAGGCGATGCGCCGCCGTTGAGTCCAATCCAGAGGTAGGCTCATCCAAGATCAAAAGCGCCGGGTCCACCAACATCTCGTGAGCAATACTCACGCGCTTCCTCTCTCCACCGGAAACACCACGGATGAAACTGTTGCCAATAATAGTATTCTCACACTTGCTTAAACCTAGCTCTGTGATTACTGACTCCGCCGCCGCCACCTTCGTTTCGCGCGGAAGTGCCCTCGGGAGGCGCAGCATGGAGCAGAAGATCAGTGTTTCGCGAACCGTTAGGTGAGGGTAGAGAATATCGTCCTGAGTTACGAAACCGGTTCGTCGAAGAATCGTTCTGTTGAGTTTCGATGAGTTAGCGAGGATTGTTCCCGTGAAGCCGTTTCCATGAAGTCTCCCTGCGAGTGCGTTTAGGAGCGTCGATTTTCCGCTCCCAGATGGGCCCAGGATGGCTAGGATCTCTCCTGGATAGGCTACACCTGTTACCCCGTTAAGAATGATTCGCTCTTGTGTTGCTCCTGCCGTTGATCTTTGATCAGACGGTGATGATTCGAGCGTTGTAAATAATTTCTTGATGCACCCTCCTTGTGCTTTTTGGCTCTCTATCTTCAATCGGTATCCCACGTCCATGAACTGCGTTGCATGAACATAAAATATAAATTTCAAACTTCATTTTAATTATTAATTATTTAATGGTTTCAAAAAATAATGAAAAAGACATATGTAGTGTAGAGGGGTCAACCGAGTCAAATTCATGACTGAATGAAATGAAATAAAATTATAGATTAATGTTGTTTTATTTGAATATAATAAGATTAATGCGTTTTATTTGAGTTGTAATTGTAAATTGAAATTATAGTGTACCTTAAGAGTGATTGGGTAAGAAGAAGAAAGTAAAGGAGGAAGTTCACGTGATTCTCGGGAGCTATGTTTGGGAGGGGCATGATTATTAGATGAGTTTCCGTTTGAATTTTGTACATCACCAAACGCTGCCGTAGCTGTTGTTGTAGTTGGCATTATTACTTTTGTTACGTAGTTTGTTTGTTTGTTTTGTATTTATTTCTGTCTCACTCTGAAGTTAGAGGGGACAAGGATGGAAGAAATGATGATGAAAGGGTTATGGGGAAAGAGAAAAGAAAGAGAAGTAGTGGATGAATGAAGTATGAAGTGAGAAGAAGAAGGGAGAGGAATACGAAGGGGTATTTATGGAGGGATCAGGACCCATAACATTGCCACGTCAATGTGGAACTTCCAATTTGGGAATTGCTACGTGGCTATCATATATGTGCATCTAGCCGCTTGGTGAAATGGTTCATGGAAATTGGAAAGTATCCACTTTCTCTTCTTTCTTAGCTTTCCCTTTCTTTTTATCATTTTTAAATAACAAATACAAATGAAAAAGTAAGCTGGATTCTTTTTTTTTTTTTTTTATTGCTAAAAAATAAAGTGGTTCATTTCATAGAGGTAATAATAAGTGAGGTCAAATGAAAATTTATTTAATTAAAAATATTATATTATAGACTATTAATAAAGTTGTTTATGCTTGTTAGATAAATTTATTTAATTAATTAAAATATCTTTTTACTATTACTATTATATGTTACGTTTCGTATCTTAAAAACACTTCTATACAACAGAATTTTAATTTAATTAAAATTATGGATTTGAATTTGAGTTTGGGCATATAGCACCCATAAAACTTTTAAGGAGAGTTTGCCATCATTTGAGTCCCACAATACTCGAGGTAAGATTTTAACAAAATTCAAAAGATTAATATTTGAAGTTGTATGTAGATGATACCCAGCTCGTCTTGAATTTACAAAAAAAAAGTTGAAAGACATAAACTTGTAATTCAAGAAAAGCAAAAAATTTAAGAAAAAAAATCAAAATTCAAAAATAGTTCCTCTAATTAACTTGGTTACAAACTCTTGAGCAAATATTATGTAACTATATTTCTTTCTATATAGTTTTTTCCATTGCTTTATAAATCAACTTCGTAAAAGATTATTCATTAGTACATGAACAATTCTACAAATGAACATCCATGTCTTCTTGTTGTAAGATATTGATAGTAACAATTTCCTCATGAACAATGATTTTTAATGTAATGGAGTTCACAAATCTTTAAAACAAATATTATTTTCAGGTGTATAATTTATTCCTCACAACTGACGTAAAAACACGTTAAAAACTACCCACTCAAGTCTCTTTTCCTTTAGCTAAATCCTCGTTCTGGTCATGGATATATTTACTTACCATAAGTTTTAGGTGTTTCTTGAGGTACCACTTTTTTTCTTATCCACTTTTTAACAATCTTACATTACAAGTGGAAAAATTATGGCCAATGTCGCGATAGTGTGAATAAAAGAGTCGATCTCTCATATTCAATATTAACAAAAAAAAACATAATCTTCTCTTTCAACCTAAACTTTCTTTCTAATTTTAGTAGATAAATTAGTATCTATTAAAGCTCTAAATTCTAAAATATGATTAAAATATAATGTAATATAACGTTAGATTCTCTAAAAAATCAAGTTATAACAATTACGTTCATTAACATATTAACTCAATAATGCATTTTCTTAAATTTACACCACACCACTTTAGTGGTACATACTTTCATAAAATATAATAAAATAGACTTTCAAACATGCTTTCAAACCTAAAATGCTTTAAAAAAAAGTCAGATTATACCTTAAAAAGATTAATATATAATAAATAATATGCGATATCAAACCTTAACACATGCTAACATATTTTAACCCCTATCCATCCGAACTCAACTTATAGAGTGCCCCGCTTTAAACTAATCAATAAAAATTTATTTATTATTAATTTTTATAAATAAAAATACCACATCTGTTAGAAGATTTAAACATCATTAATTGGCTAGAATTTTATAGGACGGAAACAATTACTTGTGTCATGCAATTGAGTGTTGCATATGGTCATTTCATAGATATTAAAAAATAAATATAAATAAAAAAGAAATAATAATATTTGTATTAAATTACTTTTATCAAATACTCGTTATAGTCTCATATAGAAGCATAAAAATTACCTCACATCCTTTTAAAATAAAGTAATTAGTCTTATTTAATTTATTCAAAGTAATAAAAAAAAATTAATTATAATCTCTAAGTTGTCCTCAATGGAAACTTATTTCATGAGAAAAAAGAGTTATTCAAAAAATAAAATCTAAATTAACGAAAGAGTATTGTAGGTAGAATAATATGAAATGCAGTAAATTTAGTTAATTTTTTCTCATATTTAAGATCGACTTTTTTTGTTGCTTACTCTCAATGGTTTCATATGTGTAAGAAGAAGAAGAAAAAATTACCATTTAAGAAAAGTAGCTGATCACATTAATTTATTCAAATAATCAAAAATTTAGTTGTATTATCTAAATTATTCCTGATAGAAATTTGTTCCATGAGAATAAAAGAATGATTAAAAACATAAATTTAAAATTATGAAATTATATTATAGATATAATAACATCAAATGTTATATAATTGATCAACTTTTACTTATATTTAAAACTACTCAAGTATTACTAATAAAATATGAGAATTCAACAATTACTCTATCTAAAATAAAATATTAACAAAATTTAACTATTTTTTATTTAATATAAAAAAGATATGTTAACTATTTTTTATTTAATATAAAAAGATATGTTAACTATTTTTAAATTATCTCTCATTTAATTTAGGTTTTATTTATTTTAAATAATAATTTTATTAGTCACATATTACTCACAAAAATAGATTTAGTTCTTGTTGAATATTAAATGTTGAATATTAAATAGAATAGCTGTCTTTCAGTATGATTAATTAAATTTTGTTTAGATTTCATTCTTGATAAAATATTTGACAAATGGACGACACATACTCTGTCTATATCCATTTATTTATTTAGAAAAGGTTTGATGGACATCAAAACACCTATTAGAACCATAAGAGGAAAAAAAATATAAATAATAGTATAATATGCATATGATTTATAGAAAGAAAGATAAAAAAATAAAATAAAAAAAGGAAGTGTTGTAAAAAAAGTAAGTGCCCAAATATAATAGTTATATTTACTTTTGAACTGACAGTGACCCTTGAACGCTGAAACGGATGTCAACCTATTCTCTTGCTGGAATATGACTTCATAGATGACCTTGTAATCAACACTATCTATTTGTTTACAACAAAACATAGTATATACTATTGTATAGTATGGAGAGCAATCAAGTCTGAGATATTTAGATGCACAGTTTGACCTTGTATCATGATAAATTAAGGATAAAGTGTGTTTAAAAGATAAACTCTAGTCCTTTGATTTTATTTTACTTTGGTATTTTTTAAATGACAAAAATTAGTAAATAGATGTTAATTTTGTTAGATAAAGGAGTTGAATGTATGACTCCAATTCTCCAAACCACAAAACAAAATAGTCCTATTTTCACCCCAAAAAAAAAATCTTATTTTCACTACATTAATTTTTTTTGTTTAATTACTATTTTTATCTCTTTATTTTTATCAATTTACAAAGTTAACTTTTTATTTTAAAAGTTAATAATTTTAATTATTCACTTATATTTTTGAATTAAAAAAATTATAAAATAATATATTTTAAATAATATGACGTACGATTTTGTGATATAAAATAATATAGATGTATTAATAAATTCATGTCATTAATTATATTATAAAAATTAAAAAAAATTGAAGGTAAAAGTTAATTATTTAAATAATCATATCATATGTTATGTTCTTTATAATTATATTACATTGCTATTTTTTAGATAAAAATAAAAAATAAAAGATTAAAATTGTCAAATTTTAAAATAAAATAATTAATTTTAAAAATTAATAACAATAATGAAGTTAAAAATACAATTAAATTTTTCTTTTATATAGAAATTCATCTTTTAAGTTTCAAACGGTATATACTTTAGTTTCTTAGGTAATTCATTTTTTGTGTTTGTCAAATTTGTACTAAAAATGATATGTTTAGAGTGACTTGAAAACCTTAAAAATAATTTGAGAAATAACTTAACATCGTAATTATCCTTCTTTTCCGAATGAAGAAGTTGACGGAGTGTGGTATTTTTGTTTTTGCATTCTCGAGTTTTCCAATGTAAAAGCAAACACATGCTTGATCTATTAATAGTTTTCGCATTTGGTTTCAAATAGGTGTGGTGTGGGCTATATAGTCGTGTAACCCAAATATATATCATGCACACTTTTGGTATATTGCGCATACCCGAAGTTTACTTGAACATCTTGGAAAAGTCTCAAGTTTGTGTCAAAATCTTCATTTTGCATGCTTTTTCTTTCTTCCTGGATTTCTCTTGAAGACGGTGGTGCAAAAGATATGTACATATGCTTTGTTTGGTTGTGACAAAATTAAAATGATATAAAAAAGGTTAGGAAGAGTGAGAGAAAAGTGACATCTAGAATTAATAGAAGTAAATTTTATATATTATTCCCTCCATTTTTGTGTCTGTCGTTTTCTAGGAAAATTTATGTTCATTTTATTTAACGTTTTTAAAATTTAAAGTAGTATTAATGTTTGTTTTATTAAAACTATTTGTAATTATGTATCGTAAAATTTGTTCTATATATAATAAAAGAGTTATTAAGCAATAAAAGATATACTAATGTAAAGATATTATTTAGGAATAAAGTGGAGGAACATAATGATATATGTTTATATTTCAAAACACAAAATATATGTATTATCGTACTTATGCATTCGAGATCAAATTCAATAGTTAATAATTTCATCTGTTTCATTATAAATATTTTGTTTAGTTAATATATATTTTCTGTTGGCAGTTATTTATCATTGATATAGCAAGAAATATTAGTGCTTTACTCTCATTTTTTGGTTGGATAAAGCACAAGATGTTATTATTTTTAATAATAAAACATTGATTAAAAAATAAACACATTTTTATATATGTTTTAAATTTATTTATTTAAATTTTAATTTGATTAAGAAATTAATCATTTTATTAAATGTACTTTTAAATTATTTTATTTTATGTAGAGTTTGATATATATTGATTGGGATTCGAACCATACCGAATTTTTCTATAAATAAAGGGTTCTTGTGGCAGAATGCGTCTCCAAATTTTCTATATTACATGAGTCAAATGTCTGTTAAATTTATTTTTACATCACTCTTTCTTTTTTTTAATGCACGAAAATAAATAAATAAATTTTATTATGTAAAATATCATTGATTAATACTTGATGTGAATGTATAATTTATTTTAAAGTTTTCAATGTATTTTAAAGGAGATTACATACATAGATTGGTGTAATCGAATCAAATATAAAATTTAGTATGATACATATCTTTTAAAATTTATTTGTGCATCATTACCGTCTTCATCTTCTATATATTAAAAATTTACAATATATTCTTAATATAAGATCCAACATCTAATTATTAATTTTATATATTATAAATTTTTATATTTTCTTTAAAAAAAATATAATTTTAATATTTTGTTAATTAAATATTATCTGAACAACAAAAAAAAATAAAATTGTGACTTAAATTTTAATTCCAATAAAAAATGAGGACAAGTGGGAGTTTTCCTAATTAGTCGAGAACATTCCTTCTATTCCTTCTATTGCACTAACTAGTTTTAATTTAACCACTAATTTATGCGATAATAAAATAAAATATATTATTTATGATATATAATTATATTTTTAAAAAAAGTAAATTAATTCAAATAAAGTAAATCAATAATCTAATTTGATAAATATAATTCTAAGGATACGACGAAACTGCGATGTTCACATGATGTTCACAGAATCCGCAGGATGATAAAATTGAATGAGTTGACGGTGTTAGCAGAGAATTGATGGTTTTGAATATTATTATTTAATTTTATTGAAAAATATTGGAATATTATTATATACTGATTCAAATATATATCTTGTTTATGAAAAAGATAGATGAATATCGAATAACGAAGTTTCTGTGCAATTTAAAATTGAACTGTAGAACTGCTAACAGCTCACGTCAATAGCAGAGTATATTTTATCACAACAAAATTAAATGTAGCAATTAAATTCCTCTGAACGTGGTGTATGTCACCTGAACATTTGCATACTCTGATTTTTAAAAGACATACCACCACATTCAATATTCAAGTTGCTATGGGATTTCTTTTTGTTTTTTCTTTTTTCCATTTTTCAGGGGAGTTTTGGATTTTATCAAAATTTGGTTTATTTTATATTTTCTTTAATTTTATTTTTATGTCTTTTTTATCTTTGTAAATATTTTTCTTAAAAGAATATGAGATTATATTTGAAAAGGTAAAAAAATTGGATATTATTTATTTTTAAGTAAAACTTAATATTTTGATCCATGAATTTTTTGTCTGTAAAAAATTTATTATATTCAATTTGGGAACATTTTGAATAAACTAGGAGAATTTAAGAATTTCGGGACTTGATTTCTTAAAAATGTAATCACCGAAAACATTAACAAAAGAATTCTGGAATAGTTCAAAAAATTTAAGAAAAGATCAGCAAATTTAAATATTTTTAAACTCATTTGCGTTCTTAAAAATTCATTTTTGAATTTTTCAAAATACATTTGAAATTCGTGGAAATGTAAATTTGTTTTTTAAAAAAGAAAAAGTCATAGACAGATTTGAATTTTAAAAAAATTGTGAGGCAGGGTTAGGGGTATAATTGTAGACGGAGATTCTCTTTAATGGGATTTTCATTCGAGGAAGTCCAATGAAAATCTTCTCAATTTTTATTTTTTGTTTTATAGTATTTTTGACCATATGCAAGTGTGATAAATGAATGGCTGAGATTTCATTACATATAATTTTTACTGCAAAGGATCCATTCTGCGAAATTGTGCAGTAGGGACAAAAAGAAATTATTAGTGTCCATCTTAACGCTTGTTACATTAAATTATTTTTAATTTGACTTTTTAGTCAATTTTTTATTTGCTTTTTTATTTTTAAAATCAAACACATTTGTATTTGGTCCCTTATCTTATCATTAAAAAATTGAATCAAACACTTATATGAATTGTTGTTGAGTCCAAACAAAGAACACTCTTACTATTAGCATGTTGAGTTAGATGATTGACTACTGTTTTTCTTCCAAAATTAGATAAAACTTAGGGAATTGTCTCCACTAATAATGGGAAGAATCTCCTAAGGTTTGTTATTTCGCCAACGATAGATCAAGTCGTTTTTTTCAAATAGACAAATTTAAAGTTTTATTAAAGATTTATTTAGTCAAAAATGTCAAATTTATATTTTATAAAAAATACTTTTTAGTAATATTAGACCAATATATTTAAATAGATATTAATATTAATTTTTGTTTTTATTATCATTATTAGATTTTTAATTTGATATTAAATTATAAATTTGCTAACATTTTAATGATTTAACTATTACATTAGTTATTGACATAATTAAATATATTGTAAAGTAAAATTGAAATATAGTACATATAAAGTTAAATTCTTTAAAATATATGTCATGTTAAATTAAAAAAAAAATATTTATTTTCATTCATCTATTAATATTAACTTGTTTTTCACCTACTAGATTATTAATTTATTCAAAATATGTCAGATTATTTATTTAAAAATAAGTTAATAAATAGTATCAGACTTTCGTTAAAGTCAGACTCATAAATAAAATGTCTATATCATACATGTTAGATTGAATCTTTAAATTTTTTGATATAATAAACTCAAATTTGACAAAGTTTAATCCTCCGCCTAATCTATTTCCACCACAAAATTTACTTAAAATTGGTAATATCTCGCCTATAATCCACAAAAATGCATTATCATATTCTAAACCCCAAAGATTTACTTAACCTTCGTTAATACATTGTAAAAGGCAGAGGTAGATAAAATTCAAAATCCTTCATTACATTAAAATCAAATTCTAAGTTACTCGATTACAATTAGTCAAAAAAAAAAATTACTCTATTACATGCCTCCTCCAATAGAGGAAGTACAAGACATCAAATGAATCATAAATTTTTGTAGAGATACTTTAAGGCTCATTTTTTATGAACATAATAAAAGACATGATAAAAATAAATTATTATATTATGTCTAAATTAAGTGTTTGATAAATCAATAAAATATGATAAGTTAATCTATAATTCTATGTTATTAGGTGTCTCTAGATGAATTTATATCTTGAATATGAGCGGAGTTATAAACCCGCATGATAGGATAAAAACAGTGTTTTACTCAATTATCTTTATAAAATATAATTTAAAATATAAATTAAAATATTATAAAATAAATATAAAAACAATTTATAAAATATAATCTAAAGTATCAAAATATAAATCTAATCAAATTGAAAAATAATTAATAAAATTTGATATTAAACTTAAAAATGAAATACTAATAATTATTTTAAAAAATATTTATGATTTTACAGAAAGGTAGTTTTGTCTTTTTATATAATATAATAAATTAGTATTCACAATTATAAAAATATGAAAGTTAATTGAAATTTTAAAATAAATATAATTTGTTTACAAGGCATTCTTTCCATTTACATATAATATATATCATATATTTATTTGCATTCTAACAAATAAAATGTAATTATTTTATTACTTATTCTATTTTTTTAATCTATAATATTTAAAATATAGTAAGTTAATTTAAAAAAACTAATATGTAATTATTTACAATAGTAATTTTTTTATTTAAATATAATTTATATATATATATATATTATATATATGTATATCAAATACATAACAAAATAAAATATTATCATGTTGGTTGTCATGTGTTTATTAAACACAAAATATGATAATGTTTATCTTCTCACTATCATATTATATGTTATCGTATCCTTATTTAACTTTATATTATATCATATCTCTTTTTATCATACGCATGAAATGAACCATAAACAAATTATAAGAATCTATAGATTTCATCGCATATCATTGTTGTTTAAACTTTGGCACCAAGTGTTAACATTTAGAGTAAGTATCGTGTGCACTAAAAAGATTTTGATAGTGGTTATAAAGTGGAGGGAGAACTATTAAGGTGTACACGCAAACTGACCACTACAAGCGCACCATTGTCTAACTGAGTTAGGTAGTATATTATTTTGTAGTGACCAAATAAATTAATTTTAATGTATTCTCCATTTTTTTTGTACCCCTTCCACAACTAGTAACTTAGTTCCACATTTTTTTCTCAAGTTTATTACGAATTTTATATTTTACATCATTTTTTTTATAAAAATATATGGTATTAAGATCACTCAAAATTAAATGAATTAAAATAGAGATATATATTATTATTAATTTGACATAATATTAATTCGAAGTTACAACTAAAGTCGATTAAAATCACCTTAAAAACCATGGCATTCTTTTAGGTATTTTTTATTTAAAAAATAAGATAGTTATTATAGAAAAAAAAATGTAAAATACGTTATATTTAGTTATTATGTTATTACAAAAATATATAATATTGATAATTTAATTATTCAATATAAATATTTTAAAAATCATATTAGAATATAATATAGTTTCAAATGCATTTCCGACCCTCCAAATTTCAAAATCGCATGATTTTAGCTCCTTAATTTCAAAATTGCAATTTTAAGCCCTTTTGTAAATGTTTGACTCTTTTTAATTTTGACTCGATCACCACTGGTTGTGAATTTTTTTTATGATTGCGAAGAATATAAACTCC
>JBBPBS010000968.1:20853968-20879664 GCA_037974835.1 Cicer judaicum
AAAATAAATTAATAAATGAGTTGACCATTTTTTGAAATAAAAAAATAAATTATATATTTCAGATAATCATAAAAGAAAATATAACAACATGTGAGTATTAGTTCAACTAAAATCAAGAGTGTTGTTTATTTATAAAACGAATTAAAGGTAATAGACTAATTGTAATTTTTAAACTATGAGCCAAAATTGCCGAATTTTGAAATTTGAGAAGTAAAAGTATATTTTAACTTTTAATTTAAACATCTTCAATGTAAAAAAAGTTTATATTATTAATTGATTACAACTGTTAAATATGTAATAACATTTATCTTTTACAATAATTACTATTAAAGTTATTAACATGATTCATCATAATGTATCAATTGAATTAAAAAAATTTACATTGTCTTAAGTTTTTTTTTACAAGGAAAATTAAATTCTTATTCATAATTCTATATATATGATTTGTAGCCTTTTGTTTATATATTGTTATAAGTTATTGAAAGTAAACAAATAAAAGTTGTATTTTAATCAAGTAAAAAATATATTACTTTGTTTTACTTAAAGTTAAATATGGATAATATGGATAACTTTCCACATAATTTCAAATAACTTTTATTTTTGTTTTTTTTTAAAGTGTGAATCCTTTTCTGCTTTTTACCCCCACACTGCATTGACACGCCACCATCCATTTTGCTGCTTCCTTTTGCTGCTTCCTTTTGCTGCAATTGGATTGGCCTGCGACGTTCAAACTTTAATTTTGTGACTCATAATAGATAGAGACCCAAACATAGTAGTAAATTTCGTATATAGGAAACTTTCTTATTTGCATGACAAAATTACACGTGTCGAATAGCACGTGCATATGTTTGCCATTGTTTTCTCCTATTGCTCTCTACTTATTGCTCTAATATAATTCATTCAAAATATTTATTTGTTTTAAATTATTTATTTTTATATTATTAAATATAGTATTAGTTATTTGTATTTACTAATATATTTTTATTTGTAATATCTCAATTTGTTTAACTATTTTATTAATGACTATTAATAAGGTTATATTAATATATAGAATTTGTTTTATTAATTAAATCAACAGAATTAATTTTTTTCAAGTATGCAGTACAACTTTAATAAAATAAAGAGAGTATATATATATATATATATATACTATTTCAGTTCTAAATATAAATAATTTTATAAAAATTAATATATTTAATTTTATCGACTCAATTTTCTTCTACATTTAATATTTTAATATTGGAGGGAGAATTATTTATTTGGGGTTGAAGCACATTGCACAGCACAAAATCTAGGTTTTGTTTTCTGTGTGATAAGCTGTGAGCTTCTTATTCGACCACATGACCCACCCAAAATTTCAACGCTTTATGCGTTCAATAATTTTTTTCTTTTGTTTTTCAAAATGTTAGGTACATGAACACCACCCATTGACGAATTTCGTGTTGTTGTAATTTCATTTCATTTTTTTGAAAGGAAAAAAAGAAAAAGAATTGTAACCTTTCTCGTGCAAGAAGCGTTTTACTTTATCTTTTTTGCTATAAAAGTAAATAATATAAATAATGAGGTATATATATATATATAGTTGAATTTTGAAATATTAAAAGTTGAAGTATGAATAAACCCCACGCGTTGAAAAAGGCATACGGAATTGATCATAAGCAAATGAAGGAGTAAAAAAGAAATTAATAAATTGGTTTACGTGGTTGTTTTATTTTTAATTAAATTTTACAAGGAAAAAAGGTTCTTTTATTTTTAATAATAGATCGGTTAAATAAGTGGTTGATCTCAAGTGAATGATGAATCTTTTGAGAGAATTTAAATTTATTTAAATTTATTTACTCATGATAAATTGGTTTATCCCTTCCATTACTTATGTGGATCATCTCTATTGGAGTCTAAATAAGAAAGACATGTTATCTATTAAAAGTACCTACCATTCTATCAAACAATGGAATGACACTGATGTCTTCCAAAAAAAAATTGCATAAGAAAAACTCTCTAGTTTTGCTTAAACTTTGAATACTTGAACTTTACCAAAACATGTTAATTTTTAGCTTTGAAAATTTTACACGATAGCTTACCAATGAAAAGTCGATTAAAAGAATTATGTCTGTTGATCTTTTATGTCCTCGTTGTCACACGAATTATGTTGATCATGTTTTTAAAAGTGGCTTGTGGTCTCAACAACTTTTATTTCTTTCTACCTTTAAGGTGCAGATTAATTATACTTTCCTCAATTTTAGAAAATGGCTTACAAATATTGATGTCTCTTTCATTTCAAAAGTGATTTGAAATGATTTTATCACTATGCTATAACACTTGGTATGTCCGGAATAAGACTAAACAATAAATAATATTTGATAGTTCATAAATCTTGAAAAGTCATTAATGATCACAAACTAATGTCAAATATCTAAATGGTTATGGATCCAAATTAACCTTCAGCCCATGACTCCGGTTGGTCTCCTCCTATAATTGGTACTAAATTGGTGTCGATGTCGTTGATTTAGATAAATATTTGGCCACATCAATAAATAAAAAAAGTTAAATAAAAAAAGTTAAACAAAAAAATAAAAAATACAAAGCCTCCTCACATAAAACTCCTTATCAAAGGGTCTAGTTGCATGAGTTAGTCTTTCATAGCTTGGGAAATTACAATTTGAATATGAATTATGAGGTATGTTTAAATTTATTGTTCTACCGTATATTATGTTGGAACAGGTTGTATAATTGAGAGGAATTGGAATTGAGAAGAGAGGAGAAGAAATGGAGAAAAACAGAAAGTACAGATTGATCTTCTGTTTTCTTTAGATTGATCTGGGTTCTGCTAAAGATTGATCTTTTCCCTTCTGCAGATCAATCTTCTGGTTCTGTTATAACATTACACACTCTACTTCATTAGACTGATTTTTGGCATTTTATAACAGCAGTTTTGTGGCTGTTTTAGTTCAACCAACTTCACCAACTCTTAATCAAATCCTAACTAACTTCTAACTTCATTTTAACTACATCATTTTGAATTATCTCCAACATGCCCCCTAATTCAAAGTGATTCAATTGACGTTAATACAAGATTGTTCCTAATCTATTTGAACTTCACCCTCTTCAAGCTTTTAGTTAGGATGCCTTCCTTTTG
This sequence comes from Cicer judaicum, assembly GCA_037974835.1. Taxonomy (NCBI): domain Eukaryota; kingdom Viridiplantae; phylum Streptophyta; class Magnoliopsida; order Fabales; family Fabaceae; genus Cicer; species Cicer judaicum. The sequence continues at coordinate 20,857,105 of JBBPBS010000968.1, forward strand.
ATCACTCATACTGCAGTGCTCTAGTCTCATCATTCCTTTCGTCACTTGATCTCTTAAGAAGTGAAAACTTGTTTCTAAATGATTGCTCTTTCTATGAACACTTGAATGTCTTGCGCATTTTTGAGCAAAATGTCCTTCTTCACCACACCGATAGCACATTTTCATGCACTTTGCAGTTCTGTTCAAACAGTCCTTGATCTTTTTAGACTTCATCTTTATCTCAGCTCTTTGATTCAACAATCTCTCACAAGCTGCATTTTTCACCGAAATCATGCCTTCTTCAGTCACGACACTCATGGTTAACAATGCATCAACCTTTTTCCCTCTGCCGCCTTGACCAATTGCAGTCTTCAATGCTTCAGATTTCATCCCTGTTATCAACTTCATGTCATCTTCCAACAATCTGTCCAGCTGCTGCAAATCAGTCTTGTTGCAAGCCAAACATTCAACAACTCTTGCCTTATTGCTAGGAGCTTCAACATGAGTCCTAGTTGCATCTATTAGCTTTCATTGGACTTCACTCTTACCATCATCACTATCATCATTTAGCACAATCACTTCATTCTTTCTGCAAATGGAAATTGCAGGGACCTTTCTTCTGTTGCTTGGCACAATAGCAACAGTGGCTGGAACATTAGCATATTTGTTCCTTTGCTCAACATCGCCTACAATACCTCTTGCTCTTACTTTGGGATTGACTGTTTTCCATTTATTTGTAGTTCTACAAGCTGTGTGAGGTTGAATAGCTGGGGTACTGGATTCAACATCTCATCCAATCCTTCAACCTTCATCATTCTTAAAGATCTATTTGACAATGTTGTTTTGAAGGTTCTGTTTCTGGACAATGGTGCCTTCAATACAAACCTGTTTGCACTATTAAATATCTTTATTTTACCATGTTTCTTCATTGAATATCCCTTTTCAAGTAGTTATCCAAGACTTAACAGATTATTCTTCATTCTTGGCACATACAACACATCATATATGAAATATTGTTTGCCATCTTTCCTTTGAATCAACATCTTTCCTACTCCTTCTGCAGTTACTTTGCTGATATCTGCAAATCTAATCTATCTTTTTACCTTATCATCAATGCTTACAAACCAATCTCTATGGCCAGTCATGTGATTTGAGCAACCAGTATCAAGAAATCAAAACTGATAAGAAGAACGTTCTTCACATTTTTCAGAACGATCTTTGTTTTTAACACTTTTTCCAGAACGATCTTCATTTTTAACACCTTTTCCGGAACGATCTTTGTTTGTTATTGCCATCAATAACACATCCTCTGAATCTGAATCCTCAACTGCCATTTGAGCATCATCATCCTCTCTTTGGACTTTCTTGGATTTGCACTCATTTGCAAAATGCCCCCATTTTTGACAATTGTAACATTGGATTTCTTTCTTGTTAAATTTCTTCTTGCCATTCAAATTCTTGCTGTTGTTGTTACTTTTATTATGATCTCTTGAACTTCCAGACCCTTCATCGGAATCATCTGTCTCTTCATCATAATCATACTTCTTGTACCACTTGAAGTTACCTTTGCCTTTCTTGTGCTTCACATCACCTTGATTGGTCTTCTTGCTAACTTGAGCCTGCAGGGCCTGCACTTGTGATATGAGGTTGCTGCACACCTTTCTCTTAATCTCAGTTCATGAGCTTCAAGAGAGCCTTGCAAATCCTCCATCTTCATCTTATCAATATCCTTTGATTCTTCAATTGCCACCACAATGTGATCGTACCTTTGTGTTAATGTTCTAAGGATCTTTTCAATAACTATCATTTCAGTTAATGATTCACCATTTGTTCTCATCTGATTAACAACAACCTGCACACGATTGAAGTAATCTGCCACAACTTCATCTTCTTCCATCTGCAACAATTCATATTGCCTTCTTAGCATTTGGAGCTTCACTTTCTTAGTTTTTTCATCACCTGTGTAATACTTCACCCAAATATCTCATACCTCTTTTGATGTAGATACCTTTGAGATCCTTTCAAAATTGTTTGAATCGACACTTTGGTGGATGTAAAACAATGCCTTGCAATCCCTTCTCTTGCAATCTTTGAAAGTTGTTTGTTGTCTTTCTGTTGGATTCACACCAAGTTGTTCATAACCATCTTGAACAATCTCAAATACTTCTTGAGCTCCCAACAACGATCTCATTGATGCAGACCACCTCTCCCAGTTCTTTCCATCCAGAATTAGCAAATTCGATGGAAATCCTCCTCCATTCATTTCTTCTTTTTTTCTTTCACTCACACTTGTGTTTCCCAATTTTGATTTCCCCTCACACTTTCACTCATGTTTCCCAAGGTCTAGAACCTAAGCTCTTGATGCCATTTGTTGGAACATATTGTATAATTGAGAGGAATTGGAATTGAGAAGAGAGGAGAAGAAATGGAGAAAAACAGAAAGTATAGATTGATCTTCTGCTTTCTTTAGATTGATATTGGTTCTGCTAAAAATTAATCTTTTCACTTCTGCAGATCAATCTTCTGGTTTTGTTACAGCATTATACACTCTACTTCATTAGACTGATTTTTGGCCTTTTATAACAACAGTTTTGTGGCTGTTTTAGTTCAACCAACTTAACCAACTCTTAAACAAATCATAACTAACTTCTAACTACATTTTAACTACATCATTTTGAATTGTCTCCAACATATTAAACACGATTAACCACTAAAAAGACAAAAAAAGATAAGTGATAAAAAAATTAATTTATGTATTACTAATACTATAATGTTTTAATTAAAAATTTAATATGTTTTAATAGAAAAAAAAATATAATGTTTCGATTAACATATGCTTTAAATATTTTATCAATATTTAGTTTGGTCATTTCGATTGTGAAAAAGATTATTTTAGTCTTTTATGTTGTTTAGTTATACAAAGAACTCATTTATAGTTTACGGAATATAAAAAATTAAGATCAATTCTAATTTCTTGTGGTCATTCATATTTATCGCGAAGTTCATAGAGTTGTAAACTCTTTCAACATTTTTCATACATGAACCCAATCTTATTTTACTATAGATTTATTTTGAAGCAATATTTTACTATAGATAAGTAGTGTTGCTTTAGGAATTAATATAATAAAATGACAGCATACTATTATTTGACATGATGCTTGTATAAAAAAAAGTTACTAATAATTAAATAAAAAAATTTAATTGTATGTCCTAACAGTGTATATTAATTTTACATAAACATTTAATTAAATACCACACTTTATATATTATGTGTAAAAATGTATATAAACATTATTATTATATATCTAAACAGAAAAGTTTGATAAAAAAAATTGTGTGAAACTATTTTAAACTACAATATATGCAAATTAAACTCTAAATTTATTTATTTTAGCTCTCAAATAAACAAATAAAAATTATATATTTTTATATATAGTGTTAGATCGTTTTTTATGGGATATATAGTTTGGGACTAAAAATATACTATCTTATATTACTGAGATATTTTTTGTCTTCTTTTTTTGACTATATTATAATTTTAGTCTTTTCATTTTAAAAGTTTGAAATTGAATACTTATATGTAACAATTTTCCAAGATTTTTTCCTACCATTCATATTTGAACTCAATTTTGCTGCCGTTTTCTTTTGATTAATGACATGAAACTATATTTTAGGACATATCAATATTGATTTAGAGTCATAAAATTTAATTCGATGGTAATAAACAAAAAGTATAATGCCATGTCATTGAATTAAGAGACATGTCAGCAAAATTAAATCTATTAATTCTAAAATATGTAGAGTTAATTTTCAAAATTTAGAATGAAAAACAGTATCCGTGATTAAGTTAAAATATGATAATTAAAAATATATAAAAAATTTATTTATTGTATATTACATATTGTAAAATAAAAAACTTGAAAGAATATAATGGAAAATTCCGGTGGTAGCCGAATAAAAAATTGTTGAAAACAAAATAAAAGATCGGTGCCGATGGGAAAAAAGTGGTTCAATGAATAAAAGAAACAATAAAGATAGAAAAACAAAAGGAGAGAGAAAAGATAAGTGCGTGCATTGAGTGTGAAAAGTGAGTGTTTGTAAAATTGTAGACATAGCAAGTGTGAAATCGGATATATGCTTCTCTGCGTATGGGACACCTTTAGTTCATTGAACATACTCTCATTTCTCATTTCTGTGAAAAAGGAAACACCCTCAACTCAAACCGCACCAAAAACTTTGATGTTTAGGTGTCATTTTTGAAAGAGATAAAACTTATTATTTCGATTTAATTAACATATTAAAAATATTTTTAACGTGGTTGTAAACCTAAAAAATGTACAAATTGACAAAAACGAGGAGGGAGTGTGAGGTTCCTCTGTTTATAAGGGAGTGAGTGTGTATTTTAAATGTAAAAACTACACAATCAATAAAAGTCTTTAAGTTTTATATTATGATTAATTCATCCTCTTATAAAACCTGAAACCAATTTATAAAGAGTGAATTGCATTTTTATAAATTATTGTAAAATTCTATCTTTTATTCATATGGAATTTGATTTTTTTTTTTCTAATAAAAACGTTTTTAAAAACATCATATGTCTATTGTGTTTGATTTGTATCATATATCCGTAGAAAATGTATATATTTATATCAAAAAATGATGAATTAAAATGGCTACTCATCCAATCTTACTTCCCATTGAATAGCAATGTGAAAGAGAAAGAAGTAAATGGTTATTATAAATATTGCGAGTTGTTTTTGGCTCAACTCAACAATTCTAGTCTTTAGGTGGATTGAGGGTTCTATGTGAAAATTATATTAAAGAGTTTCGAATTTTCTCTTTGTAAAACTTACAAATTGAGTAATAAAAAATTAATACATGGTCATTCGTATTCTAATTTTACATCCCCAGTTCCAAATACACTCTCATTAGGATTATTTAGTAAAAAGTAAATAAAAAATTAGAGAGTTGGATAAACACTCGCCTGCAAAAATTTATTGTGAAATTGTGACTTAGCGAATTGTCTTTCGTAATTTTTTACCTATCATGTGGTTGTGCGTTTGCTTGTGTTGAGATTCTCTCTTCTTGGTTTTTCATCAACAAATACTAATTTTCTCATTTAGAGTATTTGTATTTTATAAGTTAAATGTAATATTTAAGTTACTTTTACATTCATCTCAATCTTAACCAAAATTATTTTTTTAAATTAATTTATAGATCCATACCGGTTTAAAAGCTTCTAATTGAATCCTTATATTTCTTAAATTTTTAAATAAGTCTTTATCCGTTCATAATTTATAAAGTTGTAAGAATTTATAAATTTATCCGAAAATTTAGAATACACTCGCACAATTGATACATCAACACTTAATCTTAATATATAATTTGAATTTAACATTAACTATATTATTAACAAGTAGTGTAACATATTTATAAGATTTAATTTAATTATTAAATATCGATATTATGAAATTAAATATCGTATTTTAACTTTGAATTGACGACTTCATAAATTGTGTGAATTGTTTTAGTATCTTATCCTAAAAAAAGCAGCTAATGACCTACTTAATTTAACAATTCTAGAATATTTTTAACATATTTCTGAATTACTCATTTAACTTTTCTTAAGTTATTAATTGAAGTTTCTTTGGACTTGTTCATTTAAAATCAAGTAGAACAATTCACAAAATGTGGATGATAACCTAGTATATCACAGTTTCCTTTTCTCTTCATCTTTATACTTTCTTACACTATCACAAAATTCGACCCAGTCATTGACTCAGTCAACATCAAACTATTGAGTTATGATTCAAGACTCAAATGTAATTAAATAATAGTTATAGTTATAATTACTAGACAAAATATAAGTAAAACTTCTCATATATAAAAGTAAAAGAAAATAATTAGTTTAAGAAATATAATTAGTATTTTGTTCACATCAAGAAAATTAAAAAAAAAAAAAAAAAAAAAAAAAAAAAAAAAAGATCACTATCATTCTTAATTAATATGATGGAATACTTTTCATGTTTATTACAGTTAACAAAAAGGAGCCAATATGCGATTATGCCATGATATACAACTTTGGAGAGAACCCTAAACTTCGAAATTTGAACAAGTGAAACACTGCAATTGTCACATTTTTATTTACTCTTATGTTGTCTTTTCTTACTATTAATTTTTTCAGTACAATGACCGTTAAGGATTAGTGTAAAATTATTTAAACTGACATCCAATGAAAGATCATTATATTTCCATATCACATGATTAGATTCGGATTAACAATAAAAAGGTGTATTAATATGACAATGTAATAAGTTCTTATTAGATATGCGGGTGAAACAGTTTTATACTCTTTAATTTCATATTTTTTTCCTCCAATTTTTTTTTGTTATTCTTCTATATCTGGCATCGTCGTCTTTTTTTGGTGGGTGTTTGTTTTGTTCACGATAATTCTCATGTAGTCTCTCTCCACATAGAATTGATGTCCTTCATTTACTGTGCACACATCCAAATGCTCCTGGAACTAAGCTAACAAATTATCCACATTTAATGATCAAATGACAAAATTGAGTGTAGTTACGGTTTATTGTGGCATAAAGAAAGGCAGGCATACAGTCCAAAACTTACTAAAATGTGGTAATCGTCATCCACCTTTACAAACAAAGAGAAGAAATGACAACAATGCAAAGAATACAACTTTTCATTAACTACAAAAACAAAAATATACAACATTAAATACAAAATACGCAAACAAACTAAAAGAATAAGGGTGCTAGTTTATGCTCATCAATATCTATGCCGTGAGAAACTTGAGGATCCAGTATTATATGTACCTCTGTGAGATTTGGTAGGAGAATCCATGGAGTTCCTGTAGGGAGAGTAGGCAGATTTGGCAGGTTCTGGCACAGAGTCCAAAGGAATAGATTCTGCAAAGCATGCTGTATTAATGCGTGTCCGCTCAAGTTCTGATTGAAGGAACTCAGAGCTGTACTGCTGTGCAAGAGACTGAAATGCACAATATACACCTTTAGACAATAAATTTAGCAGCAGAATTCAACATAGAAGTCTTTTACTAGATGGCAATATAAATATTTTCCAAGCAATTAAAAATGTTCACGATACAGAACCATATCAAAATAAACCTCATTTTCATAATAATGTAATACTTGTCTCAAGCCACAACACTTGCATCACCTCCAGCACAAATCAATGGAACACTATAATCACTAATTTAATCAGCATTCTTGGTATTCAGACACATGAAATGCATACTACATCAATCAGTTACTTACGATGAGTTCATCCGGTGATACAGTTGTTCCTTGTTTATCATCTGCAAGTGCATCCTCACTGCCACGAGTAGCCCGACGATTATGTCCTGGATTGTCGACAGCGTCAGTCACACTCTCGGTGGCTTTCTCCAAAAGTAGTCCTTGTAAGGACTTCAAGGAATCTCTTGCATCGGATGTGAAATATGGGTTTAATACAGTCTCGTAGTACTCAAGCTGCAGAGATACATATTAGTTAATCAACACGAGAGCTACAAATTGAGCTTCAGATTGGGCCTAATGTGGCATATGAATGATCGTATCAGCCTTAATATGCCAGTTATAGAATTTACCTCAAGCATGAGTTGACAGAATCCATTTGTATCAAGTGATCTAAGATCCGTATTTTCATTTTCGTGAAAAATGCTAATGAATGTGTCAATCAAGCCTTCCACGAGAATACCAAGTGTTTTATCCAAGAGAGGTTTAGCACCAGCAAAAACCTATGACAAAAAACAGTTCACCTCAGCATACTTTTAGTGAAGCAATTATTTAGTGCCAACCAGATATTGCTTAAACTTATTTAAGCACGGCTTAAAGAACTAAAGTTGGCGAAGGTCTTGTGACTTAATTGCTCAACTTAACATTCAGATTATTCACTTGTAAGATTGATGTGCACATGGCCTCGGTACCAATGTCAACAGAAGTATAATACCATTAACACAAGGTCTGCAAAAAAAGTATATGAAGACGATAAAGCTAATCTGAATATAATGTTCCTCTTCCAAAATCCATTTGACATATTCCAACATCAAGTCCTTCATCTGGACATTGTCCTGATGTGTAGATCCAATAATTATATTACAAAATAGGAATATTTATTTCTACATTGAGTATCATCTAGCTATAACTAGAAGAAAGTTTTTGGTAAATCAAGTAAAACTCAGGTAGGTAGTCAAGTTGGAGCATTTCCTTTTTAGCATACAGGTCTTGTCCAAAGTAAGAAACATAATAAGGCAGTGTTAACTGATGCTAGTCTTTTGGTGTCCTTAGTTGGAAAAGAATGTTCAGGGGTCAGGCCTTTAATAGAAACATCCAATCACAAAGATTTGCTTTTAACACGCCAGTACTTTCATGGCTTTGTGAAGTTCTGCACGTGATGTATGACTTAAAAAATCTCTTGGTAGATATAAAGAGATCTTTTGCTAGATTTTGTTACATTTCTAAGGATGATATCTTATCCTCCAAGTCTGATGTTTTATGTATTTCCTTCAAATAAAACTTTATTTTGCCTCTTAAAACAAATATGGGATTTGAACCGTTATTGCATGCAATAATTACCTCTGCGTGCACCGCTACCAATGTGTGCAGCAACTCAACTGCTGCATCGCGGACACCCTGAAAGAAACCAGGATAAATGGAATTTCACATTAAAACAACATTTTCCCAAATATAAGCAAAGATCATTTCGGACAGAAACAAAAACAACCAATGAGAACTGTCATATTTATTCTAATTCCTCACTTTGACTGCAGGAGCTGCACCCCATTGAATGCCAGAACTCAACAGATAACTCGTCGCAGCAGATCTGATCAAGTTTGCCTGATGGAACACAAGAAAGTGTCATGGTATTGAAAATGAAAGCAGGACTAGAGTGTAGCCTTTTTGAACAACAAAGGGTATACTTATTTTTACTAATTTACTACTATCATCATTCCTGCTTCAAAATAACAGTCTTTTTTATTCTGGACCACTATAAGTCTGAATTCAAACGTTTAACTGGAGATTAATAACTGACCATTTGGTATTAGTAGATATGATATTCAGAACTTTGCAGTTTGCACATATTAAGCAGAAGTTAAATTAATTTCTTCATATATATCATTATTGATAATATTCGATGGCTGATACTTAGGCAGCACAAAATACATTCTAATAGACCTGGAGGTAGAGAATCTTGCAGCTACGATCCATCACTAACAAAACCTTAAAATTATTTTATGTAGAATATGACAACACCTTGATATTTAAGAAGCAAAAGGAAATGCCTAATTATTCCAACTGGTAGTTTTTCCATAAACTGATCATGAGAACTGTTTAACTATAGCAGTCATTAGATGCAACTCTGAAAAGTTTCTTTCTGAAAAATCAATGATTGCAATGGTATTCATAACAAAAAGTCTAAAGATGCTCCTATTATTCTTATTGCTTATATATTCATTTTTTATCTTCTCAGTTATTAGGATGTGAACATATATTTTTCTCATTACCTTTGCAAAAGTATATTGTTCAAGGACCTTCTCCTCAAGCCCTGAGAAACAAATCACAAGATCTTGTACATCAGTGTTTCCTTCGTCCTTCCCCCTGAAAACAAAGGGAAACCAAGAAACAGAATGTACTAGTAAATACAAAGTAGGCTAAAGTGTTTTAATAAAACATATATAGTGTGCTAAGTATGTTTTGTTGAAATATTTTAGCATACTTGTAGGCAGAGCTGTCAATTTGACAAACTCACTAATTATTGGTCTCAACCCACATGTTGGAGGGGCAAAAAAATTTCAGTTAAAAAGGCCCCATAAAATAAAGCCCCCAATGCTAAAAAGCCCCTAAAATTTTGGGGGCTTAGTTGTCCTATAGGCCCAATTTTTCAAAATAAAATTCCATTTTTTTATTTTTTTTGAAATATTTTCCGATAAAAAAAATGATCTACAATATTATTTCGAAATGTTTTTAATTCGAGAAAAAAAAAGTCGATTTTTTTCGAATTTTTTTTTTATAATTTTTTGAGACAATTGATTTAAAATTTTTGAGGTCATAATTTGTTAGGTTTTCTTTTTTTTTATGCGAAGCCCCGTTTTCCAAAAAAAAACAGGATACAGACCCGACCCGTTAACACAACTTTTGAATTTGAAGGTGAATAGGTGTAACACTAGGCCAAAGCATGCGGGTCGAAACGGCGCTAAATGGGTCAGAGCTTCGCGAAACCGCTCTTCCTCTGTGCGCCGATCCCACACGATCACACTCTTTCTCTACGCGCTCAAAGATCTGGGTTCTCCAACGATTTTGCCTTGGATCTAACACTGTTCACGCACAAAAGCATGTAAGATCTTACGATGTTACGCTTTAGAGCTCGCTCCTAACAATCTTGCTTATGACCACTATCTAGGACATATCTCTAGTTGATGCAAGACACTAAACACAAGCCCTAGCACTCATAATTTGACACTTCAAGCATAGGCGAATGGAATGAAAAGATCTCAATGAACATCCTCGGACCAGACATCTAGAGCATGGACAAATGTGGGTGAAATAACAGAGATCCTGTCCTTTAATATATCTAGAATAGACTGGTACTAATTTGAATTAAAAGAGAAAATTTTAAATTGGTTCTAGGTGACTTGAGAAATTGAGTCTCACTATGTTTATAATAAAATATGTACAACCAAATCCTTTGATGATAGGTGTTGGGAGAACCCATTGGATCATATAACTTAACTAGTGGTTATGAGTATAGGGGCAACTCTCATGTCATACAAATTAATAAAATCCTAGCATAAGTCTTTCCACAAGACCTCTCTTGGCAATCTAGCATAAGTCTTCTCCAAATTAACGAAAGCCATGTGTAAGTCTTTTTTAATTTGATCCCTCTGATATCACTCCATTAATCTTTGTAGCAAGTTGCTTCATTGGTTGACCTCCCAAGCATAAAACTAGTACAAAACTCTAATCCTAATTAAACAAGGAAACAAATCATGGAATATAGAGAAAATGATAACCAATCATAACAATGTGTTTGGTGGGAGTGAAATAGAGGTGAGCGAAATTGCAGAGAACAACCAAACTTCTCTTGTTTGGTTGAGAAATAGCAAAGACAGAAAACAAAAGTGTGGGACCCACTTCATCTTGCAATCTCTAATCGTGCAGATAAAAACCAAACATCTCCTGTTCGGTTCGAAGAGAAATAGTGAAGATATAAAAAAGGAGTGGGACCCGCTGGTTTTTGAAATCTCTCTCACAGTGAGTAAAGGAGAGTGAGAGATCTCAGATCTTTTTTTATTTCTTTAATAACCCTTTATCCATCTACATAGCAAAAATTATGTAAACTCTCTGCAACTGCAAGTCAATCATCTATCCAACATATAAAAAAATCACAAGCCTTGATCCATCCAGCTAAATACCACATAAACTCTTCCCTTCATAACCCATTGGTTTGACAACATGCATTTAAGCTATTAGGATTAAAAATTAATCAAAAAAATGAGTTTATGGTTATACAAGTTTAGTTTATTCAATGCTTAAAAAATGAGAAGTGAATTTATAAGTTTATCATAAAAATTATGTACACAACTGTTTAGTTTAAGAGTAATTTGACCGTTTCAAAAAAAACGTACACTTACTCCTTTTTCTCATACCAAACAATATAAAAAAAAACCCTCTTTCTCACCTCTGGCTTTATCCTGACTCTCATTCTCACGTCTTTCTCTCTTGAACCAAACAAATCCTGAGAAAAAATCTAAGATGTTCTAAATTACTCTTAAGATATTTTACATACATATTCTAACGACAATAACAATGTACCTGGAATGCTGCCAGATATGTCTGTATTTGTCATACAACTCATAAGAAAGTTCATCTTTGCAATATCCAATATTGCTAAGCACAATCAATAACTGTTGATGGGGATCAGTAACGCCTCGAAGATCAGAAGGTTCATTTTCTTCTACTTCATGTGGATATCCATTAGGTAAACGAGAACCTTCATTGTGTGAGTTATGTTGGCCAAGTTCAATCCCAATATGCTCTAAATTACCTGACAATCAACCACAGAAGGCAAATTTGTAACTAAAAATTCAAATGCTCCAACACTGTTGTTATTTCACCATCTTGCTTTCATTTCACTTTATTTCTTTACCTAGAAAAATATGTATCAGATGAAATATTAAGCCAACTAATTCAACATACCAGCAAAATCCAAGAAGCAGTTTAAAAATGCAAGTCTGACAGATTCTTGAATTTCTTGAAGCTGAATAAATGTATCCTCGGATTTCGTTGCCTCATTCTTTAAGGACTGAAGCATCCTGAAGGGATCATTATTAAAATATTAACACCAACTTTTAGATATACTACATACCAAGACAAGTGTAAAGCAGAGGACGGGCATTTGGCTTTTTTTTCTTATTGGACACAAGGGGATCATTCCCAGTGATAAATAGAGAGAAATTTTAAATTTCACTGCGATGATAGTATATTAGACAATAAAGATCAGACAGTAAGAGGTAAACTATGAATAATATTTGAAGAATGTTGCCAAATATGTACTGAAAAGGATTTCTTAAAAACAAAACAGTTTTGTTGCAAACATTTATTATAACTTTAGTATCAAGCTATTTCCTTGGAAGATCATTTTGCTGGAAATCTTCTGAGAAGAATTTTCCCCATGCTTACAGCCACCTTACAGAAAAGATAGATTAGGAGCCAATTCTATCCAGGAGAACGTTTGAAAGGCAACTATTTATGAAAAGACTACCAAACAAAACTCATGAAGGGATGGTTTGGTTATAATCATATTAGAAGAAAATCAATAGAGATACCATTACAAAATGTAAAGCAAATCCAAAATATTTCGAATAAATGGATTAGGAAAAAAAACATAAGAAAACATTAAAATAAATAAATAAAAGACTTCTCTGAAAATGATTTTACTAAATTTGTATTTCGAAATTTGCTAGAGCCCAGTGGCACCAATTCATGTAGATGGTGACATCTAATGAGATAACCTTGGGAGTTGTTGGACAAGCCACCTTACAACACACTCACTTTTGTTTATAATATAGTGACTAAATCTAATGCTTCATAATATAGTCAACTTAAAGCATAGAAACCGTATAGAATGTTGTTGTATGAAACAACTTGTTAGAGGCATAAAACCGTTATTGGCCCACACCCCTAACACTCGGCTTTTAGAAAATATGATCTTTTATAAATCTAAATGACTAAATCTAAGATTCCTAAACCTAAAATCATGAATATCTGAAATTTAAAGTCAGAGGAAACACTATGACTTTTTCATATTCCCCAAATACAAACTATATTAACTAATAATTAATGACCAGACATACGGAGAATTAACAAATTAAGAGGTGAAATGATCATGAGCCAGGTTTTGAATATGATTACATCATTGGTATCATTTAATCTTCATTGAGCAAAAACCATATCAAATCCTATAGGATAATATTTAGACTTACAAATTGATCTGATCCATTGCTGAAGCTACAGCTGAACGGAATGTTAAAGGTAGGTAAGAGATTGCATATGGGGATCTGTTCCTTTCAAGAATTGAAACAATAACCCATGACACATCCTTTGACACCTCTTCAACTGACGCTCGCATCCAAGAGCAAAGCCTTAAAACATAAATCCTTATAATCTCTGGTTGCAGTGTTCGCAGAGCACCAACTGGAATAAAAAGAAACACAAGCACTCAGAAGATTTACAGATTAAAATAACTTTTAAATTCAGATAATCGAAACCTGCAACTGGAGGAGCTGCTTCCTTCAATTCCAAAGCTGCACATGCTTTAGATATATCTTCAATGGCATCACTCATGTAGGACCGGTGGACATTTGATTCCTCTAGATCATGAAATATGTTAGTAACCTGCACCGATGGCGGATTATCAGGATTTGAATGCAAAACCATCAACTCCTTTCTATTTATCAAATCAACCAAGTTGCAATAAATACTTTTCTAAATTACTGAATTTGGATTTGGCAATTTTGCAATGTATGCAAAACCATTAGGAAAAAATCATGGACTCCTTTCTATTTGTCAAATCAACCATTTTGCAATAAATACTTTTCTTGATAACTGGAGTAGGATTTGGTATATAGGCATGTAGACATCCTCGTGACCTTATGTTTATGAAAATAGGCTTCCAAATATACTAGGAGGGTGAGAGTGAAACCGGGGGTGGGGGGAGTTAAAGCTGGATAAACTAGCCTGAATATACTAGTTATCTCTGTTAAATTCAGAAGACTAACAAGAATGATAGTACTAACAGAAAAATTTGTTGCTCCAACACTACCACAGGAATGATTAGTCAGAACAGAAACGTAAAGTACAAAACACTGATACATCTCTTCCAATAGGCGCTGAACAATCTTTTTTATGCAAAATTGCTTTGTTTGTTCCATTTTAATGTCAAGTCAAACATTGTACTTGTTCAATAGTCAGATTCAAGTTTAGATAAATCGAACCAAAAACTTCACAAACATTTCAGGCCCAAAAATAATCTCCAAAATCACATGATATCCAAAAGAATTAAATATAATCTCTGAAAATATAATTTTGTTTTTTTGGTCCCTAATTAAATTTTATTCATTTTTGTCTCTCCATTTAACAAAAATAGTGTGCTTTTTGTCGTTTTCAATAACTAAAAGCACATGAAATTTGAACTTTTAAGAGCTAAAGATGAAGAAATTTAAATTAGGAATAAATACAAAAAAGTCATTTGAGAGACTTCAAACATATTAAACCCAAAAAAAAGCCAATATGAAAAAAAGAGAAACAGTGCAACACTATAAAGAGATCGCAAGGTAGGAAAAATGGATCATGTGAACACAATTACCTTGACTCCATACAGTGATATTGTGCTGCATATCATCGCAGCAACTTCATCAAGCGAATGACTTGAGTATTTCCCATCTCCAGCTTTTTCTTCAATTTTATTTGCAGAATTATTGGAATTTGAATCTGTGGGAACTTGAGAAGACTGGAAAGAAAAAGATTCCACAAAATTACAGAACATGTAATTATGTATTACAAATTTTAAAAAATAAACAATGTTGAAATAAGAAATATAGAATGGTAAAATATAAAAACAAGATACTATATATGTTTTCAGAATAATCCAATTGAGTCAAGATTACAAAGGAAGAGAAATTGAAAACTTATTAAACTAATGCATATATATATATAAACCAAGTTAAACTTGTTCATAATACCTTAGCAAATTTTCCACTGAAAACAGAGAGTGCAACCTTCCAGAAGGCTGGTATATGATGGATGATTACAGCAGTTAATCTACGGATATACCTTCCTCTTAAACCATCCACCTCTTCACCAGTTAGATCTACTTGATGAGACTGGACCGCAGGATAGGTATTACCAAGAATAGGAGAGTTGTTGACATCTGACTGACAATAGTTATAGAAGGAATATTAAAAAGAGAAAGTTAAACCATTTTTAATAGCATAGTAACATTTTGCACCTACAGATTCACTCAGTTCTTCTTGAATCTGTTTCCATCTGGCATCAGAAAGAGCCCTTTCATGCAACTCGTTGCGCAAATTTTCCATTCTGGCCTCGTGATCTGAGGTACACTGCTCAAGTAAAGCACGTATTCTCCGGTTCTGTGAAAGAAACAACAGCCAATGGACTCAACAATTTGGCCATCCCATAGAATGTAAAAATGACAAGCTTTAAAAATTTGAAGATTAAGGGGAAAATAACTAAAAAGTGAAGAAATAATTAATGAGGAAGAGGGAACAAATTAACATGATACTTGATCTTTACAACAGGTCTATGATAGTACCAACAGCAACATCCCAGAGATTGCCGTTTTTCCTTACTCTTTATACATTTTTGGCATACAGTATACAGTCAAGCAACTCTAGTAGTAAATATGAAAACGAAATTACAAGTACTTCAAAACATGGTATGCATAGGATTTTCCAACCTGTATATTCAAATAATGCCATACTGGATCTGACTCTGGTTCCAAATCCAACAATAACCTCACTGTATTCTCAAGCTACATGAAGAGCAAACAAGTGTTAGAATCAACTTGCATGCAGAAAAATAGCAAGGCCACTGCAATCAATATCTAACTTGGTCACCATATTATCAACATATAAAATAATATAACCTGTTTATGTTGCTGTCAGTAAGTTTTATGTGTAACCATGCAAACAATAACAAGAATATAGGTATTGCACAAATTATCTCTCTTCTATGTGCTCCAGAACACCACAATGTCATATTAATATTATAAGAACCAGCATAATACATAGCTTTCAAATTTTATTCATATCATAGATATTTATTCACTTGAAAAATTCACAAAACAACGGCATGGGATAATAAGAGTCGTTTGATATTTATAAAAAATTTGAAAAATATATTGGCTGTGAATATAACTGGTTTAGTAAAATCAAATCCAATTATATGGATTGGTTATAGAAACTGGTTATGATAAATGGTTTTTATATGGATGTGGATATATGGTGTCAATGAGCAAGTCTTTGTGCCTTTCTTTTCAACCCATACAGTTGAAAAAAATTCATTTTTAAAGTAAACCTGCTTACAGCACAACTGACCATTCTCATACATTATTATGCTTTAGTAAGTAGCAGCTGCAGAGGAAGATGGGAAACAATCATGGCCTCACTGCTCACAATAAGCAAAGATACTACATAATGAAATGCAAACTGAAGAGATTGATAACTCACATTTGTTAGCTCTATGTGTGGATCTTCCATAGACTTGAAAAGCATAGACTTGAAGTCATTCATTACTTTTTCTACCTCTTCAAGAACACGTTTCAGGATCCCTACCTGAATCTAAAGGAAGACCACACAAAGAATTAACTTCAATAAGTAAAAGAACATTACAAAGTAAATTGGTACAATAACCAGAGAAAATTCACAAACATGATATATCCTAACATATGCTTAAATTATGTCATTCTAGTATGTGTGAATTTTGAGTACAAAAATTCAGGAGCACGTATACTAGAATTTCAGAAAACCTCTAAGATAAACTTGTTTTAACAATGATACAATAGAAAACTACAGTAAGGTCAAAATCAATACAATAGTTTTATACATGAGAGGGCAGAGCAATTGATTTGGCCTTCTTGTACTCCCTGACAGCCAAATCATATTCACCCTTGCTAATGCTACCACGGATAGTACTTGGAAGGTTGAAAATCGTACGAAACCTCTGTAGCATTCCTTGAACAGTCCTAATTTTTTCTGCTTGAGCCTACAGAACTCATAGAAGTCATGAATAATTAACATATTCCAAAATCTGGAATAGCAATCACAAGAAAATCTAGGCTTTAGACTTCACCCACCTGTCGCTCAAATAAAGGCTTCAAAGCACGATTAGCCTGCGAGCTAACTCCTTGAATAATATTATACAAATGGGAAGTCCCAGACCCTTCAGGGTCATCCTCAATTCGTCTTAACTTTGACTCAATATCTGTAAATTAAAAAGAAGGGATTCACATTAAAATAAAGGAGGTGATGACGCTCTTGAACTTTAATTATTTTTTGCCTACATGCAGGGAAAACTAATGAGAAAGAAAGAGTGTGAACTTGGGCATGACACTTAACAACAGTCAACCGAGAATAATAGACTACATCTATATGGCCAAACTATTGTTTAAAGCATGAAAAAATCAAGTTCATACCATCGATTGTGGTTTTGCAAGAGACAAAGCAGTCAAAGTTGTCCTTAACCAATTGCTTTCTTTGCTCAGTACGACTTTTATAATCAGTTTTCAAAGCCAGCGCACCAGCCTCCAGGTCAGCAGCACTTGTATTACAGTGTATCCGTGATAAGAACAATTTTGCATCGAAGTTCTCCGAAAAATAGAGCAATTTCTCTGTATAGTTGCATCAAAGACACTATCACTCTCATCATCAACACGTAAGAAGAAGCATATACATGCAAACCAGAAGGAGAACTTAAATAATATTAATAGTAGTACTCATAATAATAATCATAATAATAATAATAAAGGTGACACTTATTTTCCAACCAACCTAGGAAATACTAGCTAATAGTTTATTTGCTGCATTAACCAAATTTTCCACACACAAAAATAGAACTCTCTTGAGATAGCCATGAGCTGAACACCAAAGAGAAACCATAAACATAATTTTATTCCATGAAATTGTAATCAGGGATAGGGATTATTCAAATCTGAGTCACAGACACATGCACTCTTATTTGAGTGAAATAATCAGTAATTAAAAAAAAAAAAAAAAAGATGTTAGAAACCCTAATTGTCAAAACTTTTAATTCCACTTTCAGCCATAATGCCTGAGCCTGAGAACCCTAGGTGTGAAGCCTATAGTATTTTTCCTCCACACTTTCTTCATTGTTTTAACTCTGATTTCTAACAATTAATCATCCTATTTATAATACTAAACTTTGTACAGGCTAAGCCAGTTACCGATAAATTCTTCCATACTGTTTACCTTTCTAAAATATAACTTGCTCAATTTGACAAACACTGAGGTACAAAGAATCTGCATTATATTAAATGCAGAAAAATACCCCTTCTGACATGGTTGATTGTAAGAGTGCTTCCTAGGAATTTGTTTTCTTGTCACAAAAGACATGATTTGCAAAAACTATATTATTATGCATCGTAAAATACAAAAAACATAAAGAAACTAACATTAATCGTGTAAATATGCTACAAAATATCTAACCCAAAAAATTATTACCACGTAGGCTGCTATCCAGATCCTTGTCAGTCTTAGGAGAACAATCTGAAGACTCCGTAATCAACTTTAGTGTTCTGTTGTCTATTATCCTGTAAAAACCAATAAACAACCGGGATCAATCCCTCAGAAAACTGAAAAAACATGGAAACAATGCCAGCTATAAATCCAAAAGAAACAAGAGGAATGAAGCAAATGCAATGCAAGGTAGCAAGATTAGCATCAAAATAAACTTTACCCCAAACCCAGTGGGTCAACACATTCCATGCCACGAGGGAATGACTGTAGGTAGTTAAGCCCCTTTCTAGCCAATGCGGAACCTTTCCTTTCAAATTTTGGAGCCACAAACTTTTGAGCCACAGGCGCTGTCCTTGTTTCCCTCATTTCACGAACCCTACGAGCAAGCTGTCAAAGAAGCCCAACTACATTAAATTAAAAGAATTTCATAAGTACTTTCAATCCTTCAAGCTAAAGAACCCTTAAAAGCAAGTACTGACAAAAAAAACTGAAAAACATAAATAGCATGAGTTGAGTCCCACATCGACTAGAGATTTGGCCAAAGTAATCCTCCTTACAAGGTTTTGAGCAATCCTCACCTCTGGAAGTAGCTTTTAATTAGGCTAAACCCAAATTTTAAGACGGTATCTAGATCTATTATTACCAGACCACACGCATTTGTCCACACTCTAAGTCCTAGGCGTGAGGGGGTGTTGTTGTTGCCACCCACACTTATCTGGATGTGAGGGAGTGTGTCGAGATCCCACATTGACTATAGATACAGTCAAAGTAGTACTTAAAAGGCTAGGACAATGCTCACCTCTAGTACTAGATTTTAGGGTTGAGATAGGCCTAATCCAAATTGTAAGAGCATGCCTGATGTACTGTATGAAACAAGAAATGTTCAAGATCCATTCCCTTCCTAGTTAACAATGTTACATATCCATCCTCCAAGTCCATGATGAATAACTTCCCAAAAGTGATCATAGTATATTAAAAAAAAAATAAGAACAAGCAAGGAAAAAAAAAAAGAAAACGGAATGACAAACAGAAATTGCAAGCCACATATGGAGTAGAAACATGATATGCCAATAAGTTGAATTGATTTCCACTTAACAATGCAGACAGCACTCCAGGATAGTATCAGGATTCATCTAAGATGCCTTCTAATTAGTCGGACCATGGTCTTAATTACTAAAAAGGTTTTTCTTTTTCCTACTGGATTACTACAAGTATAAAAATTAAAAACAGTTAACTTCTATTTGAATGATTGGAAGGTGGCAAAAGGCAAAGAAATACAACAGTCGTTAAAGAACAAGAAAAAATGGAATTGATAAAGAAAGACTAGTTCTTTAATTTCAAGTATACTATTTTCCTTAGGAAACAATATTGAAATGTGCAAGTTGCCAAACACAAAAAAGAAAAACAACGAAAAGTAAAACTGTAATTGTTCTTCAACATAGTTTTAGAATTTATCACATTATGGTTACTGAATGGTCCAAGAGTGAAGATCTATAAGCATGCCGTGCATTTGGAATAAATTTTTAAATAATTTTCTAAAATAATATTTAGAGAAATATAAAGGTCAATACTTCCAGAACATAGCATTGCGTGTCTACGTCCTATTGAACTTATAGGGTTTAGGTCTGACAGGAATAAAAATAAATAAGAGTATTGATGAATAATATAAAGATTCAAATGATTTGGTGTGTCTAAATGCAGTGCACTAACACCTATTTATACTAAGGATTAGATCAATAATACTTGTGTAGTACTACTAGTACAAGCCCAAGCTCACATTCACAACGAGGCCTTTTAAAAAATGGTGCTATAAATCTCCGGCTATGTGCAGGGTTTGTGCCCAAAGTTAGACCCACATAGTAGGTAACATTATCCTACATTTGCAAAAGGCTTATTTCATGATTCAAACCTGCAGTCCAAGGTTACCTCAACAATTTCTACTGCTGCACCTTCTCAAAACAATACGACTACTTCTATCGCTAATTGAACAAGGATACAAACGCAAAATCATAATGGAAATTAAAAACCCTAAATAAACTAACTATTATTTCAAATGAACATTCTATTCACTAGTAATTTCGACAATTAAACAAAGAAAACAGATAATAGATAAAGAAAGTAATCAGCAGCAATTACGACATACCTCAGCTTCGTCAACATGCTTCCAGCGACTAGGCTCCTCACCGTCCCAGGTCCGATCATCATCCCGCGCCGGTGCTCTTCCACTACCGCGACTCCTAGATGCCGTAACCTGATCTTTAACGTTATCCTCATCACCGCTGGATATGCTAAGCATCTCCACTTCGGAATCATCGTCTTCATCAACCACTCTACCTTTGGTTTGCGGTTGTTTAGCGGTGGCAGGAGGCGCTGACCTCTTAGGTTGAGAGGATGGAGGTTGAACGTAGTTAGCGACGGGCTTGCGGGGATTGGAGGAGGATTTGCCATAGTTGAGATCTCGCTGAGATTGCTCCTTCAAAGCCATCTGAAGGAGTTCGTCTTCGTCGCTGTCGCTCGACATTTGTTGAACTCTTCTCTGCTTCGCCTGTGAATGGGAATTGAAGAGAGAAGAGGCGTCGTGGTTTCGTTGATTTTAGATCCGAGTCACTGTGTCTGATTTTTCTTTTTTTTTTTTCCTCCAAGGAGGAAGAAAGAAAGAATGTTCAAAGGAGAATCTTCCAATTTCAATGTATTTTGCTAAAGTTTCTTTTGCATTTTTTTTCTTCTTGTTTTAATGATTATTAAGTTTTGCAGAGTTTATTTTGACCGAATACTTTTTATTCTTATTTTTATTGTTAAAAAATATATTAATTCATTTGAAGATAGTAATTTAATTTAAATACGTTAATTTATTTTTATACTATCTATCAATCATATTTGTTCTTTAAAATATTAAATATTATTTTATTTTTATCATAATTACTTTTAAAAATATGTATTATTTATCAATCATGTAAGAAAAATTATTTTAATTGAAAATTAAACTCCTAATAGAATTATCAATATTTATGAATAGATTTTTAAAGATGACTACATCAACGAAATTTGAGATAACACTTATTATAAAAATAAAAAATAAAAAAATAATAAATACGATGAAAACTCATGGTTTGAGCATGGAGAGAAAATACTTGTAAATATTCTTATAAGAATAGTAAATTAGATGAAAGGCAGTCAAATTGCCAAAGACATATCTAAAAATCTACAAGAGAAAGTAAATTAGTGGTGTCTTGGTTGTTGTTCATTGTTGTACTTATTTATTAATATTTGTGAAAAGAGCAAAAACAACATTCATTATAATGTGGATGAAATGTCATATTGTTTCTCATTTTTATACTCTCATCTTAAATTAAAAAAAATTTAATAGAGAGAAAAAAAGAGATACATTATTAGTGTTAGTGTAGACTAATTTTTCTTTGCCAGTAAAATAATCAAACAACACAACATTTTATGTTTGTTGTAAATGTAAAAATGTTTACATGAACATTGTATGGTCATTAAACCAAATTAAATATTCATTAAGTACAGTAAATTTAATTATAAAGTTAAATATGTAAATTTATTATTGAATTAAATGGATTTTTTTTAAATGATTGAGTCATTTTATTCTATATTTTAAAAAAAGTAATGCTAATTTTATATTTAGAATATGATTTTTATGATAACTTATTTAAAAATAGCAAAGTGATTTTCTATTGATTTGTTATAGATAAAAAAAATAATTTTGATATTCAATAACTTATATATTTATTACTTACTGTACATTTTAGTATAAT
>JBBPBS010000968.1:20879911-20891105 GCA_037974835.1 Cicer judaicum
TTAATTATTTTTTAAAATTTATCACCCAATTAAAGTTACACCAAATAGATGAAATACTTAAAATTATATTTTATAATAATTATCCAAACTAATTTTTTTATTTGAATATTTGTTTTTAAAATTCTTTTTACAAAAAATTATAACAAAAAGATAGACTACCGCAAAAATCATTTTTTAAATTTGTGTAAAAGTTTTGTTTTTTCATTTTGATAGTTTTTGTTTAAATTTAATATAGTTTTCGATTAGATTTTTTAAGTTTTTTTTTATTTGGTCATTTAAGTTACATTATATTTACATCATCAATCATTTATCTAATTTTCAATATTGATTGGTGCAATTGAAAATTTTTAATCACTAAAAACTCTGCCAAATGTTGTAAGAATATATTTGTCAAAAACTAATAATTTAAAAAACATTAATTAAATCTTATAAATGATTTTCATTTATTGATCGTCTCTGCAACCATTTAGATACAAGCACAAACTTAAAAATATGTTAATAAAGGTCTACCCATATAACCAATATCATTAACTCATTTTATTTGAAAAGTACATTGGAGAGTCAATTTATTGCGATATTTTGATTAAATCTTAATATTTTATGATAATAATTTGAGAAAAAATTCAAACATAAAAGAAATATTTATGCGATTAAATATAACTTAAAAGTTAATTGTACAAAGTGAATGTAACTTCATATAAAAAGAAATAAGAAAAAAATATAAAAGATTTAAGTGAGAACTAGACTAAATTTAAACGATTAAAAGTGTATTTTTCCTTTTTTTTATAATTAATTTGTCATTTATCCTTTATAAGGAATTAACTGAAGTCACTTTTACAAACATGGCTAAAATTATCAACATATAATTCTTATAATCATTTATGACCACTGTCAATAGATATGCATCCAAATGAAAAACAAAACTTTTAAACCAAACATACTGACTAACCAAGTTAACCATGAAAAGTTATTATATTTTTACATTTAACAACTTTGTGATACCGCGGGCTTCCATCCAAACTTTGAATACATTGATACAAGAACAAAAACAAATAATCGCGAGTTTTAAATCTCCTCGAAACATAAAACACAATTTTGTTGAAAAATATCTCTAATCACTTTTCTTTGCCGCAGTTTCACTCTTATTGGAATTTTTTCTTGCAACAACCTCTAACCAAACACTCACTTTTTTGAAGGAATTGAACAAGACCAGACCCAAGTAACAACTTGCAAAAAGCTGGCATCAATACACGGTGTTTTCCTATATTGCTATAACAATTCATAGCTTGATGGTAACCAACACAAATAATCATTTTCACACATAAACGTCCTTCATCCTTCAGTAAATGAACTTTTTCTCTACAAACTCAATTAGCTTTTTTTTTTCTTCTATAACTCTCCACTCCATATAAATCTCCTTAGAATATGATTAGTAATATCATTAAAAACATTTGCGGGGGCTTTATATATATATATATAAAAAAAAAAAGGTGGTAATGTACTTAGTACCAAATTTATTAATACTATTCTTCCTTTTGTTCGTAAGTGACGACTTTTCAACAAATTGACGACCTTTCAAGACTATCACCAACTAGTAAATCCAATAAGCTGAAATGAACTTTATCAATACTACAAGATAACAAGTTTGATGCAGCCTCCAAAAAAATATTCCTTCAAGTTAAAACCATAAAGTTTACAAATGTCTAAAGAAAATCATTATTTGAAACATAAACTCCAAATATTTCTAATTTATTGATTACATATGTATTTTTTAAATCTTTCATTCTCTTCGCCAAATGTATTCTTTCATTAGTTATGACCACATTATCTAATAATGACCTACATGGAATAAAAGTATGTCGTATGATTATTGAATATCACGTTGCCCATAACTCTCCTGAACCTATTGATTACCATCCAAACCAAGTTTCGAAAGGACCTTATACATACAACCCATTAGACTAATGGGTCTACAATTATATTAGGTCTTATGTCATTCGTGGCGAGGGTTGGACAAACGGTTGGGTTCGGACGGATTTGGGTCTAAATATTCAATCCAGCCCAAACCGCGGTCGGCAAACTGAGGCTCAATTTTGACTTTTTTTAAATTGGGTTTGTTGGTTTTCGAATTACGGGTTTAATCGATTTTGCGGGTCGGGTGAACCAGGTGCCTTTGTGAAGGATCGTGTTGCATGTACCCTCTCCATTTACAGTTGAAGAGAAGAAAAAGAAAAACAGAATCAGGGTATTAGTGTCGCATAACCAGTGGTGACGGCGGCTTCGAACAAAATGGATGGAGTTGGTGGAGATGTGAGTTATGAGTTGAGAGTGAGAGTGATGAAATGAGAATAAGGTTTTAGATTTTTAGTAAGAGGTGGATTTATTCTGGATTTGAGCATTTTTTTCTAGACTGGGGAAATCCTTTGAGATTTTTGGAGAGCCTGGTGTTTTAAAATATGATATTATTAATTTTAAACGGGCGGGTTCGGGTATCCGTAGATCAAAAATTCTTAACCGAATCCGTCAATTATAAACTACATAAATCCATTTTCGTTGACCCGCATACCCGTAGACCAACTCTTGTCCACTCGTTACAGAAATTGAACTACAGACAGTTCAGTTTGTTTCGGGCCGCAATTTTTTGTCCAGCCCTAATTCGTGCAATAAAAGTATGTAGTTTGAATTTGTTATAATGATTAAAATTTTGCTATGGGTTTTCTCTCTCTCTTTTCAAAAAATAAAATAGGAAATTCAAATCATGTATATAGGATCAAAAGTTTATATAAGATATGGCACAAATGATCGATATTTTTTAATTTTTTTTTTTATTTCCACTTATTTGTTAAAACTTTTTTCAATCGTTCTCTATTAGCTCACAAGGAAGAAGCTTTACCATTGTCTATTGGAGTGACACTACCTCTAGTATTCTTTATCAAGTTTTCGAACTTGAATTTAGTAAGCAGATTAACTTCTAGAATGCACAAGTTAGAGACTTGTTAATTTTTTTGTTAGTCCAGAATTTATGTTTACTGGAATTATACTTTTTTTTACCCAGAATTATCAAATATGTTGAAAGTAATTTTCTTTAATTGTCTAATTAGTATGGTTAATGTTAATAATATTTATTTGACCTCTTTATCACTTCAACTTTATATTCTCCTATATATTGAGAGTCATTAGTTTATGTTTACTATATAATTCCTAATTAATGTTTTAATGTAGGAAAATAATCTTAAATTTGCACCTTGTTTTATTTGGCGATGAAGGAATGTTTTTATGTTTGTCAGATCCCATATACAAGCTGTAAGTACAATGCATCGGTTTTTGGCTATCATAATTAGTATTCACATGTCTTAAAAGTAAATTGAGTTATTTAATTATTTTATACATATTAAAAAAATATATAAATAAATAGAATATTACTTTTATTAAATTATTTTTTATAAGTATTTATGTATTATAAATATTATAAATGTATAGTAAAATATATTGTATAAAAAATAATGTAAGTAATATTAATTGAAGAGTGTAATTGAAAAAAAAAGTGCATTAAAAATTGAAAATAGTCAATTATTTTAAAACAATTAATTTTACAAATCGGTCGATTATTTGAAGACGAAGAGAATGTATTATTTTCAATATGCAACAATATTAGTACATAAGAAATATATAGAAACATAATTAATATAAGAAGATGGTTCCTTTGATCATATTAGAATTCATTATGGTTCATGAATGTCAGAGATTATCTACCTTATCCCAACATTGTGATCTAATTTGTCTACTTTTTGTTTATAGAAGCATTGACAAGTAACAATATTTTTTGATACTTTATTTTTTTTCCTAGTGTCTAATAACATGGTTTCCTCTCAAGTAGCAAGGACTAAATATAATGAGCACAATAAATTTATACATGTTTTTTGCCACGTTGCCACGTTTATTGAGCTGTAAGGAGTGTGATGGATTTGTAAAATACATTGAATTTGGAAAGTTGTATAGAGGAATAATCCAGGGTGGTTTTTATTAGATGAGGTGTGTGATGAAATTGAAAGGCATTGGTTTAGAGAGGTTTGGTGCATGGTGTGAAGAAGAATTCATCATGTGAATCCATGTGCATTGAGTTGGAGAACATGCTCAAAGCAACTAACAACACACTTAGGTACACCTGTCCCTCTCCCATTCTCTTGGAAGCCTCCTATTAAAGTGTGTATATATACTGTGGTCCCTACCCTTTTGAATTTTCTTTAATAACACTAAATTAATTATGCGTTATCTCTTTTGAAAGTTTAATAATAAGAGTTTGACTTTATAATTTAAAATTATAAAATTAAAATTTATATTATAAAATAATTGTTAATATTATTTTAAAATTAATTAAAATAAAATTTAAACATTTGTAATGATAAGTAAATTATATTTTAATTTGATTACGATGAATTAAATTTATAAAAAAAATGAGGTACACCTTATAAATGCTCTCTCTTGGTGCGTCATTTATTCAATAGCCCTTTGGAAGCTAAATTTCAAAACTGAGAGTTTTTTCATATTAGTTGGCATTGAGTGGAAATTTTTTTTTCTTGAGTTATGGGAATTTCTTCACACCCTTCTTTAGTTTCCCTCACTTTGAAAGATTTTATTGAAGGAAGTGATGAAGTAAACAACAATTCATCATATTTGTGGAGCAAAGTTTTGGAAGCACAATCCAAGAAGGTGGAGGTAACAAAGAAAAGGATGAAGAGTAGAAGGACGAGAAGGATTTCAATGAAGAGAAGGATTGGTTGTAGAAGAGGATCTTATGGAATTCAGAGACGTGTTAGAACATTGAAGAGTCTTATACCAAACAGTGATGATTCCATTGGATTGGATGGACTTTTTAGAGAGACAGCTAATTATATATTGTCTTTACAAACTAGAGTGAGAGTTATGCAGGTTATGGTTGAGGTATTGAATGAATCTGATGAGTGATTGATCCATTTGTAAAGACTAAACAACAACATGGTTTATTAATAGTTATACAAAGATTGGTTTTGGATGTTTTTTATATTTGTTTATTTTCATGTTATCTAGAGTTAGATCAGTTTTATGGTTAATTTGTTGTTTGTGTCAAAGGATAACCAATATTACTGGTTTGTTAATTACAATTCTTTGTTATCACTTATATATTATGTACCTGTATTTATAAAAAATCACTCACTTGAGTTACTACTTATTTCACAATTTTGCTTTGTATTTTTTATGATGTTTGCAATGAATATGACTACTTAAGAAGAAAATAAATAATTTAGCTTTAGTTACTTCTTTATATATACAAAAGTGAAATCTGCAAAAATATATACAAAAGTGTCTCTTCGATAATATTTAAAAAGTCTCTCCAATAATATTAATTTTAAGTTAACTATTACAATTCACGATTTTGTCATTTGTGAAAAAACGTACATGTAATTTAAGATGTGTGTAAGTAATTTATAAACTATTTTTAGTCTTGATTATTTTGATTATTGATTATTAAGCTATAAGAGACTTTTTGATGTAGCCATTTCTATTGCTGTTATAATCAACAATTTGAAACTTATTAATCATATATTGGTATAGGCCTTCAATCCAAAAACATAGATTCCCTTTTATTTAAGGACGGTACTTTTGCAAATAATTTATGAGTTTGCTTCCATCTTCCCTATTCTACATTGAAGCCGTGATTTGAATGATTTCCAATGAATTCTAATAAATGTTTTCAATATAATTCCTTTGAACATTGTAATAAATTGAGTTGCATCATTACGAGTGGTTTGAGTTCTTAAATAATAAAGTAAATATATATATAATT
Organism: Cicer judaicum; assembly: GCA_037974835.1. Lineage (NCBI taxonomy): Eukaryota > Viridiplantae > Streptophyta > Magnoliopsida > Fabales > Fabaceae > Cicer > Cicer judaicum. The sequence goes on from JBBPBS010000968.1 coordinate 20,885,736, forward strand.
TAATTAAATTTAAATACTTAATAATATGAAAAATAATAAAATACTCAAAAAACAAATATTTAAATAAATTAGTTCAGATTAGACAATATACACAAACTTAAATAAGTTGAATTAAAATACACATCCAAAAAGTACTAAATGTACGGATATAATAGTTATTGACACAATTAGATAATATGCTCTTCAAGTTTCTCATCATGAATTACACTAGAGGCTAGATGTGCTTATATGTCTTTGTAAAATGTCATGTTATTTGCAGTGACAACCACGTGCTGTTATCTATACACAAGTTGAAGAAATTACAAAAGCTCAAAACTCTTTTTCTTTTTTATAATAAGCTCGAACCTCTTTTCAATATTATTAATACAATGTTAGGTGAATATTTACGCACTCTCTATTAATAATATGATAAATCTGTAACACTAAACGTGGCCTAATTTATACACTTTATATATAAGTATAATTGACTAATTTATTATAGGGAAATCATATTAGTTGATTAGATTCAATATGGTAAATACATATTGATAAAAAGAAATCAATATATATTGATACCATATCATATAAATTTAAATATTTTTATTTAAATATATTATTTTTTTAGATTTATAACATTCCCTAAAAAAACATAAAATATAACATTATCATAAAAATTTAATAATAACTATATATATAAATAATAGAGTAAAGTTATATACTATTATAAACAAATTTGAAGAACTAATGTTGGTAGAGATTAAAGGTTATACACTCTCAGTATAAAATTATTTTATACCCACAATCAATTATAATTTGTCAACACTTCAAAATAATTGCATAATTTTAGTTTCTAATTTTTATTTGATATGTTGGTAAATGGTGATTAATTGGTGTAAATAATTTTACGTTGACCATACATATACATTAATCTCGTATTGTTATGTCATAATCAAATATAACTATATATGTTTGTGTTTTTTTTATGTTAAAGTAGGATTATTAATTTCATTATTTTGACATAAAAAATTTTATGTTATTAAATATTAATAGTGTTAGCTTTTAAGTTGTTTGTAATGGAGTAAAGCAGAAAAATAAATGAGAGAAAATGAATGTGTGTTCTAGTTTATTGATATAAATATATCATTTATACATAGTTTCTATTATATTATTTATACCTACTTTTTACTTAGCTAGTTAACTAACTAACTTTAATTACATAAAATTGAATATGGAGAACGTTTATCGTTCTCCGTTTTCTGACACTCAAAACCGAAAACATTATTAGTTTTCAACACTTTCTCTTAATTTAAGTTTCTAATTTAATTTTACACTTAACAATTTTCTTAGCTCTTCAAATCTACTTATCCTCAAGGCATTGGTCATTATATCAGTCAGCTGAACTTCAACTTGACAATAAATGAGCTTCAACTTGCTTCTTCCAACTTGATCTCTTAAGAAGTGAAACTTTGTCTCAGTGTGTTTGCTTTTTCCATGAGACATAGAGTTATTTGCCATATTTATTGCTGAAATATTGTCAATCAGCAATGTAATTGGCCTTCAAATTTCCATCTTTAGCTTTGTTGTTAATAACTGCAACCACAATACTTGGTAGGCTGCATAAATCCCAACAATATACTCAACTTCACATTATGATAGTGCTATCATAGACTGTTTCGTTGAGCTCCGTTCTATTGGTGATTTCATGAATTTGAACACATATCATGAAGTGCTCTTTTTATCATTCTTGTATCTCCACTAATCTGAGTCTGAATATCCCACTAAATCTTCATTTTCATGTTTCAAATATGTTGCAAACATAATGCTATGCACAATTGTGCCTTGGATATATCTCATGATTCTCTTAACCTTCAGCCAATGAGAGTGCTTGGGTATCTCCATGAATCAGCTTACCACGCCCAAGCTACAGCAGATGTCAGACCTTGTATTGCATAAGTATCTTAGGGAATCAACAACTTGTTTGAATAAGGTCGAATCACCCAACTCTTCTTCAATTTCTATTTCCAGCTTTGCACTGATCTCCATTGAAATGGTTGCAAGGTTGCAATCAACCATATTGAATCTTCTCAGGATTTCTCTAGCATACTTCTTCTGATGCATTAGCAGACCTTCTTCAATTTCAGCAAACTACATGGCTAGAAAGTAGCTTAATTTGCCCAAGTCTGTCATTTCAAACTCATCCTTCATGATTTCTTTGGATTCTATAATTGTCTTGTTACTGCTGCCAATCACCAATAAGTCATCAACATATAGGCACAAAAAGATCATTGTAGGCTCTCCATTTAGTGTGGAATGCTTCACATAAACTCCTTATTCCATTGTGCATTTGATGAATGCAATGCCAATTAGAAAATATCAATTCTTATGTTCCAAGCTCTTGGTGCTTGATTCAAACCATATAAAGCTTTCTTCAATTTGAGTAATTTATCCTTCTTTCCCTTAATCATAAATCCTGGTGGTTGAGAGACATACACATCTTCTTTCAGCCATCCCTTTAGAAATGCAGATTTCACATCAAACTGACACGTCAACTAGCCCATAGCACATGTCAGTGCTATCACAAGCCTGATTGTCTCAATTCTGACTGGATCAAACACTTCAGAATAGTCTATACCTGCTATTTTTAGGAATCCCTTGGCAACCAATCTAGCTTTGTACTTAACAATTTTTCCATTTGGTTTTAGCTTCAACTTGTAGACCCATTTTACTCCAATCTACTTCTATTTTTGAGGCAAATCTGTCAAGTACCATGTTTGGTTCTTCTCAATTGCATCGATCTCTTCCACCATTGCTTTCCTTCAGGGTCCTTTCTTCAATGCCTCTTCAATATTTAAAGGTTCTAAATCAAGAAATAAGGCAAAATGTATTAAATCTCCATTGATGTCAACTTCACTATCATTGTACACTTCAAATTCTTGTAAATGAGTTGGTGACTTTCTTGTTATATGGGATCTACTTGGTTTAATTCTTTCTTCATTCTATTTCCACTAGTATATTGCTCATTTTGTACTTGCAAAGGAATTTGTGAAGGTTGGTTTATGTTGCTGGTTGCTTGCTCCCAGTCCTAGTGTTGGTTGTTGGCAATTTGCTTTTGTTTTCAATTCCAACTCTCATGTTCAACAATCTTGACATCCCTACTAACTACCACCTTACCTCTGATAGAATCGTACAATTTATAGGCGCCTGTTGGATGATACCCTACCAAGATCATTACTTCACTTTTATCTTGCAACTTTCTTCTCTTCTGGTCTGGTACATGTTTAAAGCATATAGCGCCAAATGTTCTTCAATGCCCCACTGCTGACTTTCTTCCACTCCATATCTCTTTTGGTACATTCTCCTTTTTCTTTGTTGGACAATTATTTAGGATATAGACATTAGTTGATGCAACTTATCCCCAGAACTTACGTCGCATTCCGTTATCTTTTATCATGCTTCTAGTCATGTCTAGAATGGTTCTATTTCTCCTTGCAGCTAAGCCATTGTGTTGAGGTGTGTAGAGAGTTGTTACCTTATGTTTAATTCCATTATTGACACATAAATTCTTGAATTCATGTAAAGTATATTCTCCTCTTCCATATGTCCTTAAGACCTTGGTAGATTCTTCACTTTGTTTCTCCATTTTAACCTTGAAAGTTTTGAATATCTCTAATGCTTCTTCTTTGGTTTTAATCAAATAAATCCACAACATTCTACTAAATTCATCAACAAAATTTATGAAATACTTATTAACTCATAATAATGTCACTTCAAATAGTTCACACATGTCACTATGAATCACCCCAATAACAGTCTCCGTTTTTGCTTGCACTTGTGATTGAAAGGAATTTCTTGATTGTTTACCTGACATACATACTTCACACACCTTCTCAAGGACATCAATCATAGGAATTCCACTCACCATCCTCTTGACTCCTAGTTGCTGCAAGCTTTTGAAGTTAAGGTGGCCAAATCTTGAATGTCACAACCAATTTTCATCAATTAAGCTTGCTGCCTTCATACATTGAATATCAGCAGCTTGTATATTGACGACAAAGGTTCTTCTCCTTGAAAGAGGAGTCTTGAGTATCATCTTCTACTGCCTATCATGCATTTCTAAGGCATCGTTTTTCATGATCACCTGAAGCCCCTTTTGAATCAGTTGTCTAATGCTCAACGAATTACTCTTAATTCCTAGGATATACATTACATTTTCAATCATTATTGTATTCCCATTTATTCTCTTAATCACCATGTTGCCAACTCCCTCAACTTCCAAAGTTCTATCATTAGCAAATTTGATCTTGCTCCTTCTTGATGTATCAACATCTATCAGCCATTCTTTGAATCTTGATCTTTGTTCCTCTGTTGGATTGACTCCGAGATCTTCAAAACCTTTCTCTATGATTTTCAACACTTCTTGAAATCCAAACAATGTTCGAATCTACACTCTTCATCTATCCAATCTTTTCCATCAAAATGTGGCATGTGGTCTGCAAAATTTCCATTGTTTGCACTTAAACCCATCCTTACTACGCTTGTGTTTGATCCTCACACTTCACTCATGTTTTTCATTGGGATCAAAAACCTTGCTCTAGATACCAGCTGTTAGCTTTTAAGCTGGTTGTAAGGGAGTAAACTAGAAAAATGAATGAAAGAAAATGAATGTGTGTTCTTATTTATTGAGACTAATATGCTATTTATACATTGTTTGTAAACTACCTTTTACTTAACTAACTAACTAAATGGTTAGTTAGTTAGTTAGTTGATTACATACAGTTAAAACTAAGAACATTCATAATTTCCAACAAATACAATATTTTAAACGTTCTCTGTAAATATAATTCAGCTAACAGTTACAAAAATATTAATATTTATGAATTTGAGTTTGAACAGAATTCCTCACTATTTAATTATTAAACTATTTTAAAATAATAATATTTTATGTATTACTATTCTTTCTATAAAAAAATAAATATTCGAATTCTTAATTTTTATTTTTGTCATTTTTTCTTTTATTAGCATTTGAAAAGAAAAATTAGCTGTTGAAAAAGAAAAAAAAATGATTTTATTTTATTTTCTTAAAAAAATAATTCAAAATAACTAATTACTTCTTTTAGAGAGATCATAAATGATACATCTCGTACTTTAGTACATTACAAATATGAACATAAATATTTAAATGCATTTTTGTTTTATTTAAAATAAACTTTTAGTTTTTTCATATTTAAAATTGGTTATTTTTTTATCCTATTAATATTTATTGAGATTTTTTTGACCCCCAATATGTTCGATAATGTCACACTCTTGTTAATTTATTTTTGTTATTAATTTTATTTATATATTAAAATATTTAAAATTTTAATTTATTTTTTTAAAAAAAAATTTTAAAAT
>JBBPBS010000968.1:20891549-20941082 GCA_037974835.1 Cicer judaicum
ATTATAAACAATTTCAAAGAGATTTATATTTTTCTCCCTTTATTAATATTAGCAGTGATAATTTATTATCAGTCAATTTGATATCTTTATTTTTTTAATTTTTAATTTTTAATTTTTTTTTATCTCTAGATCAAATTATTGTTGTTGAATTATCATATCACATTAATTACAGATTGCTTTTTCTTTATTTATAAATTAATTACATTTTGCCTAAACATTTATGTCATATAATAATATAATATATAAATAATATTTTTCATTTGTAAAAATTGTATCATTAATAATAAATAATAAAATAAAAATTACAGTTAAAAATGAATATAAAACAATACTTTAAATTAAAATATAACACTACATATTTTATTTTACATAAATTTGTAGAGGAAGATATCGTAGAAGGCTAAGATCACCCCCCACCTATAAAGAAGTTGCTTCTCCACCAATGAATTCAGCTTTCAATTCCAATCCAAACAAGAATCATTGTTGTATTGACAATTGTTACCCCAACACTCAAAAAAGCAAAAGTTATGTACTAATATAGCATATCATTAAACTAACCAAACAAAAAAAAAACACAATCTTGTTGAGAGAGGGAAGAAAAAGAGAAACAAAAAAAAGTGAAAAAGAAACAATCTTTAACCTCTTTAGATCAAACCCATTTGAATTTGAGATGCAGAAACATAGTTTTGGATCAAAATCATCATCAAAATGCACTGCTGTGTTACCCTATCAAACCCCAAGATTAAGGGATCATTACCTTCTTGGGAAGAAACTTGGGCAAGGACAATTTGGGACAACATATCTTTGCACACATAAATCATCAGGGAAACTGTATGCATGCAAATCAATTCCAAAGAGGAAACTTTTGTGTCAAGATGATTATGATGATGTGTGGAGAGAGATTCAGATCATGCACCATTTATCTGAACACCCCAATGTGGTTCAGATTCAAGGGACTTATGAGGATTCTGTGTTTGTGCATTTGGTGATGGAGTTGTGTGCTGGTGGAGAGCTTTTTGATAGGATTATTCAAAGGGGTCATTATAGTGAGAGAGAGGCTGCAAAGTTGATTAAGACTATTGTTAGTGTGGTTGAGGCATGTCATTCTCTTGGTGTCATGCATAGGGATCTTAAGCCTGAGAATTTCTTGTTTGATACTCCTGGTGAAGATGCTCAAATGAAGGCTACAGATTTTGGTCTCTCTGTGTTCTACAAGCCAGGTTGATTTCTTGTTTTATTTATTTATTCATTTTTTATTTCAGTTTTAGGGTCTTTAATTAAAAAAATGCTTTGTGATATCTTTTGGTTTAGTGCTTTTAGAAGATTCAATCTTTGTCATTATTGTTGAAATGAATTATGAAATTGTTGTAATTCTTTTTTGGTGTTAGCATCAAGGTTTTAAGACTGCTTTGATTTATGAAATTATTGTAATTGTTTTATGTGTTCCCATCAAGGTTTTTTAAAAGCTTGGTTCACATTGTTTTTAATTAAGAAATTATTGTAATTCTCTTATGCGTTAGCATCAAGGTTTTAAATCGTGGCTCTGGACCCATTTTTTAAAAGCTTGGTTAACATTGCTTTGAATTATTAAATTATTGTAATTATTTTATGTATTAGCATCGTGGTTTTAATCCCGACACCAGACCTTTTTTAAAAGCTTGGTTAAGATTGCGTTCAATTCTGAAATTATTGTAATTATTTTACATGTTAGCATCAAGGTTTTAAATTGAGGTCACAAAGCTTCTTTTGAAACCATTGTTAGCATTGCTATCAAAGTGGTTATTCATTCTTGATTTCATGACATTGATGCTTGTTTTTTCTGTGAGCTTTGAGGTTTGCAGTAAAACAATTTTAATGCTTTCAAAAGATTCAATCTTTGTAGGCTGTTGATGTTGAAATGAATGATGAAATTGTTGTAATTCCGTACGTGCCAGCATTTATTTCAAAAGGGCTATTCTTTCATGATTTCACCATATTGGTATTTTCTTTGTTGTTGTCAAAAGCAGCACATGGTATCTTCTCTACGTGCAGTTTCTTTCTGCATTTGTTTTTAATCTTGAATTTTCTGAAGCTAGGTCGCTGAAGAATATGCACTTGACGTAAGAATTTGATTCCCAAAAATAAACTACACACTTCTGTTGTCGTGAGTTAAATTTCTTTGAATTGATTGCTTTGTGTTGTGTTCTGTGATATATTTAATTCCAAGCTTTATGTGTCCAGTAAAATTTTCCTTTAGGCTTGAACAATATTTTTGTCATATAACGCACCAGAAACATTTCTATGTTTCATCTAACATATTTGGATACTATGAGTATCTACTCAGCATGAATGTATCATCAACTTTTCTTTGTTTGTATTCAGGACAAACCTTTCACGACGTAGTTGGAAGTCCCTACTATGTTGCCCCCGAGGTATTGTGTAAGCAATATGGACCAGAAGTTGACGTTTGGAGTGCTGGTGTTATCTTATACATATTACTGAGTGGTGTCCCACCTTTTTGGGCCGGTAACGATCGTAGTTTCTGTTATAATTCTCTTGGATTTGTGCAATTGTTAAGCTTTTCTTGTCCATATATTATTTAGAGATCAACTTATATATTTTTGTGCCAATGTTTCAATCACTTTTTCTATAACCTTCAGAAACCGAAGCGGGAATTTTCAGACAGATTTTACATGGAGATCTTGATTTTGTGTCGGAACCATGGCCAAGTATCTCAGAAAGCGCTAAAGATTTGGTAAAACAGATGCTGGATAGGGACCCTAGGAAAAGAATCTCTGCTCATGAAGTCTTATGTGAGTTCCTTGTGTACTAAGAGTAACCGAATTTTTATTTTTACGCGCTACTAGTGTTTGTCACGGCGTTATAGTAACGCAGTTTTGTAGAATATCTAACGACAATGGTTTATGTATAATCAGGTCACCCTTGGATTGTTGATGATAAAGTTGCACCTGACCAACCTTTGGATTCTGCTGTTTTGACACGCCTAAAGCATTTCTCAGCGATGAATAAACTTAAGAAGATGGCACTACGAGTATGTTTAGTTCTCATTATATTGCTTATACTTCTCTTTGATTTCATTATTTGATATTATTGAATGAGAAAATGTCATAACTTTGTATACTCTATCCATTTCTAGTTTTCATCTAACTCATACACTTATATTTTTTACATCTAAAAATTATTTTTAGGTGATAGCAGAAAGACTTTCGGAGGAAGAAATAGGCGGGTTAAAAGAGTTATTCAAAATGATTGACACTGACAACAGCGGGACAATCACTTTTGAGGAACTCAAAGATGGTTTAAAAAGAGTTGGCTCTAATCTCATGGAATCCGAAATTAAATCCCTTATGGACGCGGTAGGTGGAATATCATTATCATTGATTGTAAAATGATAAGAAGGTCTTTTATGTTATTTCAAATAAATTCTCATTCTCTTGTGAACTTTTGCAGGCTGATATAGACAATAATGGAACAATAGACTACGGTGAATTTCTTGCTGCTACACTGCACTTGAATAAGATGGAAAGGGAAGAGAATTTGGTTGCAGCTTTTGCCTATTTTGATAAAGACGGTAGTGGTTACATCACCATTGACGAGCTTCAACAAGCTTGTAAAGACTTTGGTCTTGGTGAAGTACATCTTGATGACATCATCAAAGAGATTGATCAAGATAATGTAAGTTCCTTGGAATGCCTATGCACAATTGGGATAATCTATTATGGTCCTAATTCTCTAATAATATATATTTTTTCCATCAGGATGGGAGAATTGATTATGCAGAGTTTGTGGCGATGATGAAAAAAGGCGATGCAGATATTGTTAGTAGGAGCAGAACCATGAAAGGCAATTTGAATTTCAGTATTGCAGATGCATTTGGAGTGACAGACTCCTCTTGATATGCTAACTGAAATCTTTTGTACAGTTAGGAAGAAGGAATATTGGTAGAAGAAATATCATAGTCTAACTTTCATAGCCACATGATTATGTTATGTTTTTTATATTGGAACTTTGTTTATGTTCTTGAGCAATGTTTTTATTTATTTACATTCTTCAGAAATGTCCACAGAAGTTTAATATATTCAGCTCATATATACTGTAGTTGTTTAGCTTGATGAAGTAAAGGTGTGTGGACGGTGAGAAAGTCCATACTCTAACTCCACACAAATATTGCCACTTTAAATCAAAATTAATTTTAATTTATTGATATAAACTATAGAAAGTTATCAATATGGTGTATGGTGTGACATAATTGGTAGGTGATTGAGTCCATAAGTTATCGAAGCTTGGTTTAAAAAATCTAAAAAATAATTTTTTTTTTAAATATTGAATTTTAACGTTTATTCCATTATATCAATAAATTTCACATTAGAAATCCAAGTTAATGTAATTTATAAATATTCACACTCTCATAGTGTCACAGTCCATCAAAATTAATCTCTCTTGAATTTTGATGGACATTAATTAGAATCATAAAATGTCTCAATGGATCAAAGTAGTAAAATAAAATAAAATAAAATAAAATAAATTATAAATATAATTCAATTAATAGTTGTAATGATATCAATATATAATAATATTTTAATTGAAAAAAAAAAAAATAATAAATAAAATGTGGGTTTATAAGAGTAAATAAATGGATAGGAAGAAGGAGAAAGAGAAGATAAAGCTGTGTGTGTGAGAGAGAGAGAGGAAGTTCTCTCCTATCTCGAAATTCCAAAATGGCTTCTTCAACTGCAACTCTTTCCACTCTATGCGCTTCTTTCGGAACCCATTGCTCAATTTCCCTAACCTCCAAAACCCAATTCTCTGTTTCTCAACCTTTCTCCTCTTCTTTTTCTTTTCCTTCTCATAAATCATCTTACAACCTCTCTTTTCAATCCACTTTCTCACCGCGCTTACCTCTTGTACCCAAATCCACTGACTCTACAGTGGCAGCACCCGAGTCTGAGTCTCAAGTGTCTTCGCTGCAGACCGACTCTCAACCCGCTCAAATTGTCCAATCTCCTACGTGGGAGAAGGGTCTTTTTGCAGTTGTAATGGTGAGTTTTCTGTAGCTATTTCCAATGTTGGCTGTGGATAGGCTCACCCTTTTGTTTTAATTGTTGAAAATTTGTAGGCTTTAGTTTGCATATTTGTGTACCCATTTGGTTTAATCTGTTTACAAATTATCTGAAACTGTTGTTTGTGTTTTTGCTAATGTTAAGTAGTAATGCAAGGTTTAGTAATTTGTTTGTTTGCTGATTATGATTATTTTAAGGGTGAACCCCGTGTCTTTTCTTAGTGATTGTATGATTGCACATGTACTTGCAAATACTGGAATTTGCCACCTTCAAGTGAACAATTTGCTTTACATTTTCTTTTGTTGCTTTGTTTAGATTGGTGGACGACAATATATTGTTCACCCCGGGCGTTGGCTTGTTGTTCAGAGGCTCAAAGGTGCTAATGTTAACGACAAGGTACACATCTTGTTTGTTCTTAATTTCTGCAATTTGACATGTTGCAGTTCTTATTCATTTTCAGTCTTTTAGCCATAGCTGTGCACCATTCATTAAATATGTCTATTTATATGTGATTGTTATTGTCACCAACTTGTTATCACCATTTTCTCCCTTAACATGCTTCTAAAATCGCTACCATTTGAATGTGATGGAGGCTTAGAACTATAATTAATGAAGTACCAGTACGGTGTTTATGTAAGTGTGAACAAGCACACAACTTACAGTGTTTAATCTTTTCGGGAAAAATACAGTATTCCATTTTATGGTGTAGTTGGTTGTCACAAGAAAACATATCTGCGACAGTTATCTGTTAGTTTATTATATCAAACTTTTATCTCTCCCAGAAATCTTGATACAAAATGTTTTTGAGGTGGAGAGTGAATTTGTTAAGTTGAATATTTTCCGTTACTTTCAAAGCTTTTTTCAATTTACATTAATTTTAGCTCTTGTGAACTGTAGATTGCACTGCATAAGGTTTTACTAGTTGGCACAGATACATCCTGCTACATTGGGAAACCAGTAGTAACAAATGCTGTGGTATATGCAACGGTGGAAGAACAGGTACACTTATTTCTCTCTTGTTCTGTTCTCCTGGTAGGAAGCTAAACGAAAAATACCTCTTCCACATTAACCGTTATGTTTTTAATGCAGGGTTTAGATGACAAAGTGATTGTATTCAAGTACAAAAGAAAGAAACACTATCGCAGAACTATTGGACACAGACAGGTGCTGTCCTTTTACTTTGCAATCCAATTATTTATCAAAATCTATTGCGATTAACATGTCTATATGTCACTTGGGACTTGGGAGTTTATTCACGGGGACGAATTTTTGTACCCTCAAATTTCTGAAAGGAGCTTAGAAATATGTGAATCCATGTTGTGTATATGAATGTTTGCCTGTGTTCATGTGTTCTTGGCAAAAAATAAGTCATTATTTATATTTGTCAAAATGAGCAGTAATGCATACATAAAAATTTTAAATGCATGTGTTCCAACTTCCAAGGAACATATAGAAGCAAAATAGAAAAATTTGGTCATCTTCAATTTTTTCCTTTCGAAGGGGCGTATAATCACATCTCGGATGGTTTACCTATTAAATTGTGTGTGCAAGATATTACTGTGCCTAATGTTATGCAGATTAACTTAATTCAATTATTTATCAGAATTTGATGTTTTATTTGGTTTACGACTCGTGACAGCCAAACACACGCATCCGGATAAATAGCATTATGGGCTATGAGGACTACCCAAAAGTTACTATGGACGACATCAATTTGGAATCATGAACATTTAGTGCACTATGCTAGTATTGTATCTTCTTTCATCCATAATTATTAGCAATCATTTTACCATGGTTAGTTTGGCTTGTATCAGGAATGGATTTGTTTGAATGTTTATGTAAGTTGTTAACTATTGTATGGCATATTGTAATCTTTTGTTTCCAAATGCATTGCTATATTCCTGTCTCCAATTTTTACCTGCCAATTTCCAACTTCTACTATGAAGAGTTTGTTTGCTTGGGGTTGTTACATGTTCAGTTCTCTTTACCTTGCAATGTCAAGTTCTACTTATCCTTTTTAATTGGAGCAGATAAAATCTATTTGAAAGTATTTTGTTTCTTAAGTGTACAAGCAATGTTATTTTAATTTTTCGCTCAAAAATAAAAAATGATGTTTTATCTTTAATTTAAGAGCAAATTACTCTCCCCTCCTTTTAAAAAAGCTTGAGTTACACTCCCCTTCTCTCTTATGTTAAAATATACACTCCCTTCCCTTGAGAGATAAATATATATATAGAAAAAATCACACTTCCCTCCCCCTACAAAATATTTTTAATTTACACTATTTTCCCTTAAGAATTAAATGTATTACTCTTTATTCTCTTCTATCATAAATAATGATAATTGACTTTGAACATTATATTATTTATTTTAAAATATAAAATTCAATTTTGAATGTTTTATTTTTATTTTTATTGATTTTAGTAATTTGTCAACAAGTTTTTTTACTTTATCTTCTATTGCGTCATAGTTTATAAAAGAGTTTAAAATTATATTTTAAGGATTTGGTGAAAAAAAATATGCATTAGAAGTTTGATTATATTAAAATGGACTAAAGTAATTTACTAAAGGAGGAGAGTGTATATTTTAACATAAGAGAAGAGAGGGAAATGCAGTTCTATCATCCCTTAGAGGAGAGGAGTGTTGTCATTTTCTTAAATATGAATCAAATAAAAGGGGAGAGAAATGTGTATTATAACATAAGAGGGGAGGATAGTGTAATTTAAACATCTCTTAAGAAAAAGACATTAATATTTACTCTTAATTTAAAAGTACTTTGTAATATTGATTTACTAATATCTAATAGCATCTTTAACGGTGAACTCAATATGAGTTCTTTAGATAGGTCCATTGTGCCACATCATCTTGAAGCAATTCACTTATTTTCTAAATCAACAGTGAACTCAACATGATTTAAGTTATACTATGCCACATCACTCTAAATCAATACATTCATTTTTTACGGTTTAATTTTTAAAAAATTATATTATATTCCATTACTTTAATTTATATATTAATATTTAATTTATATTTAATTTTATTATAATTTAAAATATTAATTTAAATATTCTAATTAATTTAATTTATATATTAATATTTAATTTATATTTAATTTTATTATAATTTAAATATTCTAATTAATATTATTATACTTTATTTTAATTTAAAATTAAAATAAAATTTTAATTTAAAAATAAAATAAAATTGAACTTAAATAAACTTCTGTAACAAAAATTGTGAAGAAAAATTATGAGTAACAAATTGTTCTTATTAATGAGCTAACAATCATAATTAAAGGAGAAAAAAAAGATTAACGGTATTAACTAAAAAAAAGCTAATTGTTACAAAATTATTATTATTTAATAAATTAAAAAGAAGCTAACGACTATAAATTAATAAAAAAAGATAAATTTATTATTATTAATAAATTAATAAAAGATAGCCGTTATAATTTTATTATTATTAAATTGTGAACCACTGTTCCTTCCTAACAATACCGTGATGACACTTGACACAACTCACAAAAAACTAAAAGTTAAGTAATTACACACCAGACGATTTCAATTTGGCTGCGGTGGGAGATGTTCTAAGGCTAAATATATTTTTATTTGTACAAAAAAAAAAAGTTAACAAGAGTATCATCATCAGAGTATTATCATTATCCATTTTTCTTTTTAGGATCTCAATTGAATTACTTTAGACAATGCTGTTCAATTTTCAAATTTGATGTGGTATGTCTTGCACTTTTTTCTTCCTCTTTTCGAGTGACATGTCAATTGCCAGAAGCTTGATGCAACATCAACCAGATCCCCTGCAACCTTCATATTTTAGTAATAATTTATTGCAGCTTCAGCCATCTTTTAACCAATGTCCTTTAACCTCAGTAAATCAACCATGCATAGAGTAGGCTCTATCTAAACAAATGTATCATAACGTGATCTAGATAGAACCAAAATTTGGTTCATTCAAGCATGTATGTATTTTGCAACCAATACCAACTTAAAGGCAGATTGCATTGTTGCTGAAAGTATTTACAGCTGCATACAAAGCAGGGATTTGAGTTGTGTGCATCCACAGACATCCCAGTCCCTCATGAATATGAATCAGTAGATGCAATCAAGTTGGACAATATTAGAATTCAATGTAATGACAAGATGAGTAATAACTAATAGTTGAAATTCTCTATTATATCTTGTAATGGATAAACAATCAATAGTACAAAGTAAACGTATGTTCCTATGCAGTACAAGGCAGATACGCCAACAACATCGATAAACATTCACCACATCGTTCTTGATGTAACCAAAAGCCAGATTATGAGTAATTTAAGTTCTCCACCAAAACCTTGCAGCCATAGCTGAGTATATTGATCATCACTAGCTTAGTCTACTCTAACTCTCTCCACACGATCAAAAAGGAGGGAAAAAAGAGAAGCTCCACCATAGAAAATAATAGGAGCATTTGCTACTGTTTTAATTAATAATCAATACTTTCTTAATCTTGTTAATTAATATCCACTCTGAACTGCTGTAACGTGCCCTTTAACAAATGGATTGAGCAAGCTTAGCTGTGCCAGCACGACTTCATTCATATACCCGCTTCCTCTTTAAAAGCGTTGGAAGTATAGAAACAAAACCAATAAGGAAAAGCACCGATAATGTCTTAAAATCATATAGATCCTTGACTGACTTTAGATCCCCAAGAGCAAGGCCAGCCTGGTTAAATAACAACAGAAGCATTAAGAGTATGATAAAAAGAAATAATACAGCTAACACAAAAGTTTGACAAACCACAATAGAAGATATTTAAGTCTATTCATCCAAGAGTTTTGAATTTTAAAAAAGGAAACTCCGTGATGAATAAAAAAAAAAACACAAACAAAATACTTTCCCAGAGAGCCAGACGAGCAACATAAACCAAACGATCTTATATATTTTCACGGGACCATATCTTTTGATAGACCATTTAAATCTAGCTCTCTATAAATAATTTGGACTGAAGTTTTCCTTGGTCCCCTTCAACCTCTCGCCTTTGAACCATCCTCCATAAAATTTTACCCTCCTTACCAGTTTTTATGGGTCTTATATACACATGTCCAAATCATCAAAGAAGACCCTCTACCAATGTTTTTCTACAATGGGGTCTATGCCAACGACTTCATTCCTAATTATATATTGTCTAGTAGATCTAACTTATCATAATATATTTAGCTATATAGCATTGATCTTGATGGCTTTTTAATGCCAAGCATTTAGTTTTATTCAACATTGCAAGTCTTATAACCGTGAAATATTTTTCTATCACCCTTCTTAGATGGTATGGTTGACATCTACCCCTATCCCCTGTCACATACTATATTTTACTTCAGCTTTAGTGAAAGTCGTGCTTCCAAGGTGTCTCCATATCTCTAACTGTCCATTTATTTCTTCTTTCAACTATCTGATGACACCGTCTCCAAACAGTATGCACCATGGCACCATCTTTTGAATATACTTAGTAAGCACATCTAGAACTAAGAAAAATAAGGACTTACAGTTGACTTGACCCTTGGTGTAAACCATACAGCTTAAGCTATGGAACCATACTAAACCAAAAATGAGATACAAGGGATAAATGCAAAAAGCATACTAATATATGATTAACATCAATCCAGCACAAAATAATCAAAGAAACAAAATATACGAGCAATACACAATGGAACCATTCTTATCAGTTCAATAATCAAACCAGCCAAATCACTAAAAACAAAAGATCAACAAGAAGAGCATTCTAAGCGGTTACTGAAAAAAAGGCTTAGACACTGTTCACTCATAGGAAACCCCGCAATAGAGGTACTAGAGGAATCCTCAACCCACTAAGTACTACTCTTCAATCCCAAAACAATGTCTCCTCTAACATATTCCTACAACTTGACCTGTGCTGTTTCAAATTAAACTTTACCAGCATAGCCATTCAAATCCTCAATATTCTTCAAGATCATCGACAAAATTGTAATAACACCCTGAAAATTGTTTGCAACAGGCCTTGAAACCAAGAAGGATAAGCACATACTTTCTTTGAGAACTTATACTTTCCATGATTTTACAGTTTGCTTAATTTTGTTTTACCCTTCTTGTTCAGAACTACAGATAAGCAAATATGAACACATCATCTGTGTCTTCTCAAATATTTTCATACTTAAATATAAATTACTTCAATTTAAATAATAGAAATATTTCCTTTAAAAGAAACATATTCTAAAATAAACAGATTTAATTCAGAGTTCCTAACATTAGGGGGAAAACATGCTAGGTTGTCATTTGTAAAGCTGATGAACTAGGACATTATCTTAAGTCCCAAGTCATTTGAGGATCAATGTTGGTCAACTTAAGTTGATGATCATCCAATAAATGTGGTAAAACATTCATCCATATTTTTGCATTGTTTCTCCCTAAGTAAGAAGACACTCATATTATACTTCAAAGATTGTTCCAAAAGTAGAAGCACATAAGCAAAAATATTTAAGGCATGTAATAAGAGACTAATTAAAACAAGGTGACAACACTAAAACTAAAGCATACCACATAAACACGGGAGTTCATACAGCAAGGGAAACAGTGGGAATATAGTAAAATAACACTAAGATAGGCAGAAAAGCTTACTCTGACAGTAATATAAGAGGCTGGAATAAGACCGATCAAAGTTGCGAAAAAGAATATATGAAATGGTACATCAACAATTGGAGATGCCAAATTAATGAAAAGATTTGGCAATGTTGGGGTTATCCTCAGAAAAAGCATGTAATTCAGCAGCTTATCCCTACGCTTTGCTATCTGAATCAACCCATAAAATAAACAAGAAAAAGAAAACAGGTAAGCACTAAAAACTGCCAACCCTATAATGTCAAGACAAACATCAAAGAGGAGCAAAAAGCCATGACAAAGACTCAACACTGACACATAGACATCAATAATAATTTGAAAAAAACAAAAATGATCGAATATAACTATGTGTAAGTGTCGTGTCCGTGACCAACATGTGTCAAACATCATATATGTCTTTAATATATGATGTCAAACATCAGAAAAGAAGGCACAAACCTCAGCTTGGAAAAACCTTAACCTTTCAGGCCACAACCATGTAACAATAGGCCTGCCAATTAACTTAGACAAAAAGAAGCACGAAGATGCTCCAGCCGTTGCATTGAAAACAACCAACATTATTCCTCTTACAACTCCAAAAAGAGCACCGGCTAACAATGACATAAAAATTGTTCCTGGAATCATAAATGTCTGCATAAAGATATAAGTGGAACAATACCCAACAATGAACTGTGCCGGGTTCTCTTTCGCATACGTTGAAAATTGATCTCTGAAAAAAAAAACCGAGAAAAGGAAAAACACTGTAAACACACATAAATCGAAAAAAAGAGCCGAATTTTATTGCTAGCTGAAAGAAAACCTAAAAAGAACGAGTTTTTATGAAAATGAAAACGAAAGGGAAAAAGTACTTGAGTGTGCGAAGATCGGAGAGAGTACGAGGCAATTTGAGATTGGCAGAGGTTGAGGCAGGCATGGTGAGGTAAATGCAGAAGAGACCGACGGAGAAGACGAAGAAAACTGCGACGGCGACGGCGAACTCCCATGTATTGAGAGGGAACCTTTCTGATTTAGGTTTCTTGGAGGTGGGGGAATCGTCTTCAAGCTCCATGCCGCTTTCTTCGTCTTTTAACGCCGTTAAGTTTCTCGGCGCCGCCATCGACGGCGCGGTGGATCTGATTTGATCCGATCGGATTCAATCACCGGGATCCCATAACGGCGTGTGATAATTGAGTCGAAATTTTGGATGAAGTGAACTGAAATTTGTGTTTTGAAGAACTTTATATTTGATTAGATTTGGGTGAGCGAAGAGAGATGGTTCTACGAAATTTAGCTGCAATGTCAGAGACAGAGTGAAAAGGAAGGATCTTTTTTGAGTTTTGAAGAACGTATAAACAAACAAGAGTGCAAAATATTTATCGATTTTTTCTTTTTTGACGGGAATTTATGGATATTTCTATATCATTGTCTTTACTATTTAGGTAAAATATATTTATGATTTTTTATTATTAAATAATTAAATTTATCTTTACTTCTTTGGATTAAACCACAATTCTCTCACTTTCATTTTAAAAAAATAATATTAATAATTGAACCTGTACAAATTATGCCGAAGCAAGAGTATATCACCATAAACAATAAAATAGAGTAGAATAGTTTGTATAAGTAAATATAGAGTAACATTTTTATTTAAAAATAATTGAAAGTGAATAAGCTTTCGGATAGAAACTTATAGCATATTAGTTATCGAATAGTGAATAGTTGATATATAGCAGATAAATATGGAAATTTAATTTAAAATGTTTTATAAAATTAATGATCAAACTAACTTATAAATATAAAATAATGTAAAAATATAATTTAATTAATATTTAAATATTTTCAATTAAGATAACGATATTGAATAAGAGAATATGATATATTATAAATTCAAACATTAAATGAAATTGTAGCTAAAAAAATTATATAAATTTATAGGAGAAAATTATTATCGAAGATATTTACTTTGATCATATAGATATAGCCTAACAACTTAACCTTATCAAATAAAGCTTAAATATTAATCATTTTAATTCCAAAGGTAAATGACACCGTCACAGTAGCTTTAAAATATATTAAAATTCTAAAAACATCTATCAATGCAAGATTATTTTATTTGATTTTCCAATTTTTTTTCCTTCTAAAAGGCAAGTGTTGATGGTTAGTATATATATTTTAATAATGTTTTTTAAATAATAATTATATTAAAACCAATATACTTTAACCGTATTTTGAAACTTTAATTTATCATATATTAATATGTAAACAACATCATTCCTATTTTTTTAAAAATAAATTTATAAAATTAATCTAAATATATATATTACTAATCTATATTTTAAAATTAATATATATATATATATATATTTATTAAGCTAAATTTAAAATATATAAAATATTAACTTGATACTACGATGCTTGCAAGTCTTCGAAACAATTAACAAGCACTATAAAAATAAAAATCAATAACATTAATTAGTTATATCAAATTAAAAAATAAAATTAAAAAATTACATATACAATATAATTTATACTTACCAAATTTAAATGAAGAGTAATTTTGTGTAGAGAGAAGGAGGAGAGAATAGTGAGAATGAAGTTTTAGAGAGAAGTTAAATATGAAAAAATGAAATAGAAGGGTGAGAAATATATATACGATGGCCTTGAGCATTTGTGGCGGTCAAAGCAGCCACAATGCCAACGGGTATAAGGAATTTGTGGCGGCCTTTGCCGCCAGTAATCCCAACGGCTACAATGCCATTTGTGGCGGCCTTTGCCGCCAGTAATGCCAACGGTACATTCCATTTGTGACGGCCTAAGCGGCGTCCTTTGTGGCGGCCTTTGTAGCCACAAATGCCACGTGCCCATTCCTTTGTGGCGGCCTATGCAGCCACAAACTGGTCTTGTCAATCTTTTGTGACGGATTTGGCCCTCACAAAAGTCATCATTTGTGGCTGTAAAAACCCTCACAAAATCTAGAAATATTTAACTGGATTTTGTGGTTGTCTAAGCCCTCACAAAATCACAATGTTGTGGCTGCCTAAGCTCTCACAAAATCACAATGCTGTGATTTTGTGAGGGCTTAGGTAGCCACAAAATCCAGTTAAATATTTAAAAATTTATAAGGGTTTTTTCAGCCACAAAAAATAACCAATTTCAATTTTAGCCTTTGTGAGGGCTTTTTCGGTCACAAATTTGTGAAGATTTTATTCGGTCACAAAATATTTATAAAGTTGACCACAAATATGTATTTTTCTTGTAGTGATAGATTGAACATTGAATCTCATTCGTATAATAAATCTTTTGGTATATCAATTTCATCAAATAAATTATTAACAAAAGACATACTTTAAATTATTAACAAAATTATATTTAAAATTCTTTAAAATATTTTTATAATTTTGATATATTTAAAATTATACTTATGATAAGGTGTTTTGTTTTTCAATACCCCAATTTACAAATAAGAAAAAACAAAATTATTTTATTTTGAAAATTATAGACTAAATTTTTTTCTTTTTTTTATTTATAAATCGGATTTGCAAATAACGAATTTTTTTAAGAAAATTTTTATATATAATTTATTCATAAAAAAACATCACAAATTTTACAAATTCGTCCAATAATAAAGAATTAAAAAATACCGTCAAAATAATATCCGTTATATAAATGAAATAGACATTAGAGAAAAAATATCAAAAAATATAGCTATTTCAGTTAATTGATCATACTCGAAAATATTGTTTAAATGTTACATGTAGCTCTAATCAATCTACATAATTTTTTAAAAAATTATAATATGTTTTTATAAATAAATTATATATATATATATATATATTTTGGTTAATTTAAAAAATTAAAAAATTAAAAAAAAATATATTTATTCACATTTGCAAATTCGAACTTTCTTAAACAAATCACCATTTACAAAAGTGATTTATAACTATAAAAATATATTTTAATATACAGTTTTCAAAAAAAATTAATTTGATAATTGTTTTTTAAAATATCAAAAAATAAAAACGTATGATAAGAGTACTTTACACAATTAAGGATTACTACACTCTATTTTTGTCGGTAAAATAACGAGTTAATTTTTCTTGTAAAATAACTCGTTTAAAAGTAAATTTATAGAACAAGATATTTATTATAAATCCTTTTAATTTCTCTAAAAAGATTTATTCTCTCGTCAAATAATCCATCAACAGATACTTTAAATTAAATTAAGTGCTTGAATTTAAGTTTATTAACAAATTTTAGTAAATTAAAGACTAATTAATTGAAAGTATATGATTATTTTCTCCCGCTGAGCCAAAAATTATTTCCATTATATTGGAATAGTAAATAGAACCATGTTTTCATCACAAATCTCAAACTAAACAACTCTATGATAATAATATCGTTATACCTTTTCTTCTAGTATCATCTACTACCACTCTTAATCTGGAAATTTATTGGGAGACATTTTGCACACTCCTCTTCATTTTCTGTTCACAGTTTTTTAGTTATAATCTATCTTTTCTTTGTGATGTCCTAACTTCACCTTGCACCATTGCCAAAGCTACATAGTCATCACACCTTCGTTTTCTTCTTCACTCTAGGGACTGGATTTTTACCCCTTAAATTCACAATATGAAAAGTTTCTATTTCCTTCAAACTTTAACCCTTGTTTATCCTACTTTTATGTTAAAATTGCATTGATTCTGTTTATGCAAAATTAATTTACGCACAGCCATTAATAGAAATGATAAAATTTTAGATATATTCTTTATAAGTTAAAATTAATTCATACATTCTCATGGTTAAGTAACATAGATTTCACTAAATTATATAGAATTCATATAAATTTGATGGAATCAATGTAAATTTTACTTAATTAAAAAGTTATATTAAAAAATATACATTATAGAATTTATTGTTAACATTATTTACTATAAAGAAGAGCTCAAAGAAACCACAAGTTGATATTCTGAAAACATTTTTCACTCTTAACTTTCCAAAAAGCCCAACACACATAGATAAACATAATATCATTGGTTCCAGATACATTGAGCTCAATTAAAAAAATTTATTTATATTTTATTTCATCTCTAAAATGAAGAAAATGAAAATCATTTCTAACTTTGAAGGTGTTTGGATAATGATGGCTAGCCGAAATATTCCATCTAAAATGAAATCTAAATAATATATATTTTATTTGAGAATGAATAATATAGAGTGAAATATAAGCTTCTATAAGTGGATGTGACTATTTCCACATGTAAAGCCACATAGTTATCTTGTAACGGGTCACAGAGCATTCTAATGCTACCTTCAAATTAGCCCCCTAATAATTGGACTTCTCTCCACTCCACTTTTACTTTTTATTTAGCATCTAGATTGTTCACAAATTATAAAAGGTAATTTCAAAATATTATTGTTGATTGGTGTCTTATGTCTGAATTGACCATACTCAAGTCAATGCCAATGACACAATTAGCCTCTTCTTTTTGTGTGTCACCAATCCATTTTTGGTGGGGTGCGCCCAACTATGTGGTCCTCAACCTTGAGACCTTACCCAAAATGACAATATTGCTAGAGATTACCAAGAGATACAATAAATAAAAACTAAAATTTTATAATATTATAATATTTTTTATAGTTGATCGTCAATATAAAATAATTTTATAATATTTTTTTAATTTTATATCTTTACGTGAGATTTTTTATCTATTCAAAATATATTTAAAAAATAAATTATTTTTTATTTTTTAGATGTATATTTTTAGACAAAAATATTGTTTATTTACTTTCTAGATGTATACTTTCGAATAGAGCTATAATTTTTTAAAAACATAATTGAATTAGACTTTTGTTTAGCCAACATGGAACTCGAAAAATGTTCACATTATAAAAAGAAGAAAAAAATTAAGGTAATTAATAGTTCAGACATTATGTCCTTGAGAGAGGTAATTAATAATGTAATGGCAGCCTCTTCTAATGACAAGAAGGGAAAAAAGATGATATATAATAAAGTGGAAGTATGCATTGACATAATTCTCATAAATCTCAGATAATGATGTAAAATAACTTAAAGCAAAATAAAGCCACACTATGCATGCAAAAAAAGAGAATGTACATTTAAGAGTGACATATAGCCAAGGACACATTACAAAGTTAAACTTATATTGATACCAAAAAGAAAGAAAAAAAAAAAAAAGAAAATGTCCTCTCTTATGAACTCTAAACAAAAGGAGATTAATCACTCTTCAAGTGAATTAATCTCCATCATCACAAAAATAATAATATTAATATAATATCAGCAGCAACTTCTAAATTAGCTTGTGGTAATTAAGATGAAATGGAAAACTAAGATATAATGAATCCATATCATCATATACTTAGAGACTTAAATTTTATTTATTGGCTATATAATATGGATTATATAATGACACTCAAGTTATGAATCAGGAAAGCATCCTAAGATATGATTAGGTTGATTTGAAGATTGTAGCTCATGATGACTATGAGGTATCATCAATGGCAAGTTTTGATGTGAAAAGTAATTAGCTGTTGTTGTATCTGTAAATTGTGAAGTGAACAAGTTGTCCAAGCTTTTCCAATCTACTATATTGTTATTGCTCCTTTCTTCATTGCAATCTTCATTATTGTGATGTTGTAATTGGTTACATTCTTCTAGTTGTGGAAGTTCAATGAGGTTTTTGTCCATAATAAGTGTTTGGTTTGATAGAAACTGTTGCTGTTCTGTGCTAAAGGGGTGACTATAACTTGTACCTTCATGAAAAATATCTGTTATTGACAAGGGTCTTGTTGTTGAATAGGTTTCATCTCTGAAATAGTGTTGTTGTTGATGTTGATGTTGACTACTACTACTACACCATGGTTCAAAACCTGGCCTGTGACTTGGACTAGGCTTTCTAAATGCTCTGCACACAACCCATCCTTCTTCCTGCAGTGATTAACAAGTTCAAGTTATTACACTGAAGAATGAAAGAGAAGCTTTAGAGTATAATAAAAGAGAGTGTGCATGTTTCAAAATGGAGAAATTAGTGTGTGAAATGGGAAAAACTTATTGCAGTGACTCTTGGAATTTCTAACCACTTACAATCTTGATCATAATTTTAAATTATTTATTGCAAATGTAATCACAATTTAGAACAATGATCCTTGTAGTGGATATATATGAGTGGTTTTGACAACATCATTTTATCAAAATGACATTTTGATTTCTTTTTATACTCATTAAACAATTATTAAAAAGGTTAAGCTTCTTTTTTTTTAAAAAAGGATAAGCCTTTTCATATATAATCCTTCCATTTCATATCATGAATAGTTTAATTGATGTGTATATTTGCAGCAAAAGAGTGTTACCATTATAATGAATTGTTTTATGAATTATATTTTTGAATGCAAATAAGATAACTTAAAATGGGAAATGAAATGACTTGCCTGTGGAGGGGCATGTTCAGAGGTTTGATGCCTATATTCATGCATAATCCAATCAGTTTTCCTTCCATTAGGGGCACGTCCTTTGTAAAAAACAAGAGTCTTCCTCATTCCAATGATTCTGTTTTTGGAAGTAACAGCTTTATCCCTTCCAGTTGCTTTCCAAAATCCAGCAGCAGTTGCTCTGTTAGTTCTTGTTCCTGTTGGATACTTTTTATCTTTGTGGCTGAAAAAATACCACTCATTCTGTTGCTCATATCCTAGCTTGCATTTATCTGCATATTTCAACAATCACATCATTATATTATATTATATTCCAAAGTCAACTATTGATTTTGAATTGTAACAATGAGTGTGAAAACAATATGTTATATAGTATTATTATTATATACCTTGTATGTCCCATGGTTCAATTTTGTAGAGATCAACCTCAACAATAACATCTAGATCAATTTTGAGTGAGTTAATCTTCCTGTTCAGATAATACCCCACAAGTTCCTCTTCTGTTGGATGAAATCTAAATCCTGGTGGTACACATGATTCCATATCCATTGATTATGATGATGATCTCTCCTGAAATAATTAATTAACCAACAACAAAAGGAAGATAGATTCATTAGGATCGATCATTAATATACATCAAACATATTTATTTTTTGGCCAATTAAGGCCTAATGGTAATTAACAAAGAAATGTCTCTAGTAGCTATATTTGATAGTAGTTTAGAATGAATTACTAGCTAGGGCTGAGAAATATAGCCACGATGATGATGATGCAACTTTGTAATTGGACCCAACCCAACAATTTGTTTGGCATGTGCAATGACAAAATTGGCAGACCATGTGTGGATCCCACCATTAATGAATAAATAAAACAAAGAAGCCTATAATTATTGTTATAATTAAGCCTAAGAAACTATATGGCTTTAGTTGCATGAGATGAAAAAAGTATTTTGAACACAAAGTTAGCCGAAAAGCTTGACTTTGCTGTCTGTCACTTTGAGTGCAGTGCATTGCACTCTCAAAACTAAGCTTCTTGGTGGTGGAGATATATCTTCCTTTGTTCATCACAAATTCACCACCACCACAACACATAGCATGCTAGATAAAGTTTCTTCCACTCAATAGCTTAAGATCTTTTTCACACTAATTTTCCAAACACATAATCACTACTCATGCTTCTTAATCTTATAATAATCCATAGTACTGATTTAATTGATAATTTTGAAGATTTTGAAATTGATGATATATATATATATATATATATATATATATCACTGTTGAGGAGATCATGATATACTAATACTACATCTCAGTTGACAAAAAACCAAAAAACATTTGAGACTTTAATTAAGAAATGTGAAAGAAAACAATAAGCTATACATAGATGAGTTTATAAAACACTTTCAGGCTATGAATAATAGACATGGATTAGCACATGAGAAGATTGAGAAAAGCATGCAATGCACATATATATATATATGAATGAATGAATGAATAGTAGTGAACTCACTGAGAGAAATTTGGGTTGATGTGATGATATTGTTGTTGAAAGAAGGAATGGAAGAGAGAGAGAGAGAGATGTGTGTTGATTAAAGAGAGGAGAGGTGTTATATATATTGTATTAGCAAATGAAAGGAATGTGTATATATATATATATATATATGTTGTATCAGAGAGAATGAATGTTGTATAAAAAAGAAGCAGAGGAGAAGATTAATATATATAAAGATGATTGCGCGTGGGGTGGCAGATAGATGTTAAAAGTGTTTCTTTCATTCTTTGGACGGCCTCATATACAGTTTTCACGCCACTTCTCTTCCACCTTAAATATTACCTTTTATAAATCTTCATCTAATGAATATACTAAGTATCATTTCAACTATACACTAAATGTCACATAATTCATTCTTCTCTTCCTCATTTCATTTCAAGTTTAATTTCACAATAAAATTCTCTGTTTGGTGCGCCGTCCCATTTACCAACATTTTATATATGTCATGCTGTCCAAATCAAACTCTACATGTTTATCATCATTAATTGCATTACTATTACTCTTTTCATATAATCTAATTCTGCTCTTCTTGTTTCATATATATATATCTCCATTAGCATATAATTCTATCTTTTATATATATTGACAGTTCGAGTTACTGGACAACATGCTTTCTGTGAACAAAGTTCCAGCTACATGACTTGATTATTGAGAAAGAATACACATTTTGATATATTATCCTTTGGTAAAGTAATAATATAACTGATACAGGTTTCTTTGAGAACAATGCACCCTTTTCTTATATTATAATTATAATAGTAAAGGCATAGTACTAGTATAAGTATATTATACTAGGTGGAATCAAAAAGGCCATTTTGGGATTTGTGTGAAGTGGGTATATATATAAATACATAAAAGGATTAACTTAATAAACGTCACATAAAGCCTAGATAAGTTAGATTAGCAACAATTGTACTTTCCTTTTTAATGGTTTGTTGTCTCATTTAGATTGGGCTTATTAATTTAATGCAAACATAAGCTCAAAATCTAGTAACATTTATATTATTTGAGTACTGAGAGGCCGAAAGCTTGTATAGAAAGTTTAGTATACCTCGAGAGTGCCCTTTACACTACTAAATACAAGGACTCTATGGACACAATAACAGCAACGTATTACTTATAAACTAACTACATTTCACTTTCTCTCTCTCTCTTAGTATAATACTCTTATTCAAATTCCACATACATTAATAAATCTTATTTTAATTTTTTTATGATATCAATAATTATAAAAATAAATATTTTATGTAAAAGTAATATAACTTTAATTAATTAAACACATTTATTATTAATTTTTTTAATTTTTAATAGAAAATACTAACAAAAAATCTAAAAAACTGTATAATTTATATTTTAAACTTATGAAAATTGATTTTTTTTTTATTTGATGAAGACACTTAGCACGACTTTTTTTTAATATTAGTAAATTTTGTTAGAGGTCTTGTAATAAGAAAGAGAAAAAAAGTAATACTAGTTTTAATAAAATTTTACGTCATTTTGTCCCAACCCTTGCTTACATGTACTATTTTGTTCGTTTCTTTTTGTTGGTTTTCTTGTGAGTTGTGACTAGTGACGTCTATCCAGGTTTTAAAGCTTGAGTTATAAAAAAAACAGTTTTTAAGATAGCTATGGCTATTAAATTGGTTACTGGTGTTTGGTGTATAACAATTTCTTATTTGTCAATCTTTTTTATCACTACTATGTATTTTTTACCTTTAGACATTTATGTATTTTTTAAATTATTATTATTTTATATATATTATCAAAATAATAGTGATAAATTATTAAAATATATTTTAAATTTTTTTTAGAACATTTCTTATATTTTTTTAAATTATTATTTTTTTATATAGATTATCAGAATAACATAGGTAAATTATTAAAATATTTTTAATTTCTTTTTTGAAAAACAGCATTTTTGCTTCCCTCATCTACTCAATTTGTTATCTTTTTCTTAATATTTATATTAATAAAATATAATAAAATTAATGCAACAATTTTTCTATGGATAAATTATCTAATATTGAATTAATGATAAACTAACTAATAATCAACAGACGAGTTCTATCACTTTTAGTTAACAACTCAACTATTACCTATTAACAAATTTTTATATGTTAACAATTGATATATAATATAGTGGATACTATTTTTAATTGTGAATTTATTTATGTATTTTTTAGAAGTGACACGATGTTTAAACATAAAAAAATTAATATATTTTTCGAGAACTTTTTTTTCTACAAAGACAAAAATTATAAAATAGATATATTTTATTTGATTAAATTTTGTGAAATTCTAAAAACTTGTACAAATTGTGTGACTAAAAATTATAAAACTTATAAGAATTAAAATTCTAACTTTTTCAACTTATTAACTATGTATGAATTGTGTGAAACTCTAAAAAAACTATATAACTTTTAAGAATTTTAATTATAATATTTTAGTTAGTCATTCACCAGCTTCCTCAATATTTTGTGCAAAATTCACTACTACCAGTAATTATTATTTTATCATCATTATTTATACTTAATTATTAATACAATAAATGACTGAATAATACACTTCAATACAATAGTAATATTAGTCATCCAAATCAAATCATAAGTATTTACTTAGAGTTAAGAATTTAATTTTGCAATTTTAAGGTATCAAATTTAAATTATGTTGGAAACTTAGCTGTTGGTGTCACTTTGAGTGATAAAAATTTCTCCTTCTCTATTTTTAATAAATTAACTTAAATTACATATAACAACACATTGATTCATTAAAATTATAAAAGTCATATCAAATATTTTAACTTAATTAATCAAATATTTTTTAAAAAACTTATACAATAAAATAAATAATATTTTACAATCTTTTATCAGGTTTCTTGCATTTGAAGTAATCATATTTAAAACACATTCAAATACTAAATATAAACATCATGTTTGATGAATATTTGAATATTATTTAGTCACATTGTGAAAGACTATATTTGATTCAAATTACCACTTTGTAATTTGTATAGAGACGTATACTCGTATCCATATAGATAAGATGTTATTATTCTTATCCTTCACAATTTTTTTAATAATTAATTAGTTTATTTTTTATAAAAGTAATTAATTTATGCCAATTTATTTTGTTGGTCTATATTAGTTTATACTATTATATGGCTATGATTGTAATTTTTTAATAGAAAATTAATGATTAGAAATTATTAGTAACAGAATAATTACCATCATATAATTAACCACAATAATGAAATGACAATCGTTATTAATCATTCATAAGCTTTATATAAATAATTCTATTTTAGGTTTATATGATAAAGTCTTTAACTATCATATATGAAAATCAAGTATCAATTACTGCTCTAAACATCTTAAGTGAAAATCAATATTTTAGTATATTTCTTAAAAAATAACTTGTTTTCTATTGGTTGATGAGCATGCTCGTACTAATAGGATTTGAAATTACATGAGCCACCGAAATATAAGTGTTTATCGTTTATAATATAATTCTTTTAGCGGTTCAATCATTGTTTTGTGACATATACAATGTTATTTTACTTTGACCTAGTCTTAGGAAAATAATGTTACAAAATTAGACCAAATTATTGTGTCTAAACTCTAAATGTAATTAATTTGGCGTTGATGCTTTATATCAGGACTACAATAGACTTTGCTTATAGTAGTATTATTTAATGCCTAGCTCTCCAATCCGAGGAAAAAAAGTTTGAAAATTTAACATATAATGTGAAAGAAATATTAAAATGTACTCAATATTTATAGTTCTACAATAACAATTCTTTTTTACTCACTTCATAACTGAAGTTGGAATTATGAAGATACTTTTTCATTGAATACCTAGAAAAACACTATTCAAGATAAAATAATTCATATTGTCTGTTTAGTAAATTTTTCAACAAAGATTACGCAGTGTTAAACAATGATAAATATTTTATATCAATAATGGATACAAAACATTATGCATCACCAAGGACTAAGAAGTTAAATAATTAAATATGGAAAGTATAGTTTGCTTGTAAATATATTTCATGTATATTTTATCTTGTGGTGTTGAAGAGGTTGCTTGTGTATGAGCCATGAAATTTTGTGAATTGGTTTATTAACTTACAAACAACTGCAAAGACAGAAATTAAGCTTTAAAGACTGGAATCAAACAGTACGGATCCAGAATCAATGCATCTTATCTTGTTTTCAATAACTTCCATTGTTTATTTTAAGAAGATGAAGCATAGGGAAAAAAATGTACTATATATGATAAAATAAAATAAAATATATAGAATTAATTAATATTGCTTAGGTCCAACTTGTGAACTTTTGGAGGGCCTACATTGGGGCCCAAAAGTTTCTATTTCCAACCCCACCTTCAATCAATGGTCAAATTAGTGAAGAAAAAAGAAGGGTGGAACAAAGTTCAAATAGTTTTTTTGAGGAACGAAGGTTTCTCAACGTAGTAGTATTAGTAGTATCATATGGGTACATATTAAGGTTTTGATGATTCATCGTAATTTTTTTATATACTTAATTTTTTATTTGATGTCGGAGTTTTATCATCTTCTTTTCACTTAATTATTATTGAGATAATTTTAATATTTGTTTATTGCCAATGTTTATGATTTTTGAATTATATAATTGTCGATTTTTGTTAAAGTAAAAAATTGAGTTTCGAAGTTTTGTTACAAGGTAGTCTACGCGTTAGAAATATTATATAAAGCAAAAATTCTTTTGTGTTTACATATATAATCAATAAAAATACTTTACTTTCGCTTTAATATCGTGCATAGATTATTTTTTACTTCATAAAGTATTCTTAATAGTAGTTTTAAAAATACTGAAAATAAAGAAATATGAGTGTGAGATCATTATTTTCAAATAAAAGTAGTAATTGTTTCTTTTCTTTTTCTTTCTAAAATAATCTTAAACACTAGGAAAATTTGACCAAGAAATGTATTCTGTGTTTCATGTTGGTCAAGATTCTGTTTCATATTTTCTCAAAAAAGAGGACTCTGCAGAGTTTCATACATTTTTCAACATACAACAACTTTTAATCAAATAATATATTAGGTTCAACTGAATTCCCTAAATTATTTACAAATTTTAAATGAAGTAACTGAACTAAAAAAAACTTATAATTGAGTCTCTGAACTTGTCATTATCAATTTTAAATGATTTTTTACATACATATTTTGAACATTATTAACATTTTCTCCATAAAAATTTATAATTTTTTAATCAAAGATGAATTAAATACAATATTTTAAGCGTAAAAAATTTAAAGAAACCAAAATAACAAAAATTTGTACCTAAAATTTGAATTTTGGATTAATTTGTAATGCATAAAATGTATTTGTAAAGTTTGGTGATATTTCTATAAAAGTTTTTATTTATTTTGATTTTATTTAATGTAGACAAAATAAATACAATTGAGAAGTCTTAAATTAAACATGAGATATAATATTTAATTTAATAATATCAATATTTATTAATAAAATTAACTTTTACGAATTTATTTATTTTATAAATTTATTTATCTTATAAATTTATTTATTTTGATTTTATATGAACTCAAACTATTGATGAAATCATTTATTTTATGAACTTATTTATTTTGATTTTATATGAACTAAAACTATTGATGAAAGATATTATAGAGATTAATAGTCGAAAAAAAAAATTTATATTTATGAAAAATAAAATTTATATTTATGAAAAATAAAATTTTAAAAAAAAATATTTAACCGTAATTTATGTTTAACCGGAAGCATGGAATTCTCCAAATGAAGGGTTACACATTCAGAATATTATTTTGACATTGTCTCTCTAGTAATTATTTTCAAAAAATGTGACCAAAAAAGCCATTCATTCGCTAAACATGACGTAAACATGTTAATCAGCAATAGAAATAAAGTTAAAAATATGTTAATCGTACAAAGACCACATTTCATTAAACAGAATGAAATTGAAAGCTATATGGCCATATAATAATTAATAACTCTATAAGTTCCATAATTGTCAAATCAGTATCTTCAAAAATGTGATTGTCTTTTTTCTTTTCAAGATTAAGCTATCCACACCTTCTTGTGTAGTCGGTGCACAACACTCCATTTTTCAACAAACAAAAGCATAACCTGATTTTGATGTTCACAAAGTTTAATTTTATTACCTTATCAATCTTTTACTACTTTCTTCACTATAAAGATGTAACATTCCTTTAACTACCTATCATATATATCCTCGTGACCCACTCGTCATATACGGAGATCTATTATAAACTACAACTACATGTTAACTCAATACGAGTATATTTTAATTTATTTAATTTAAATAAATTTTTTTAAAATTAATATAAATTTTATATTTTAATTGTCAAATGATTATTAATATACTAGTTATATCAATAATATATATTTTATTGTATTAATGTAATTTATAGAAATAAAAATATTCAATACTAAAAACAGATATAAATAGTCGAAATATATTTTAGGAGTAAACATGAGATACATGTACTCTCAATCTAGCAAAAGTTGAACAAACTTCTGATATTATTAGGTTCAATATTATATATTCTAAAAAGATGTATAGAGTTGCTAGCGAATAAGTAAATGGCAAAAATATGAAATTGATTAATGTAGACAAAAATAATGTGAAATTAATTTAAAAGATGTTGGACGACCGTTATGAAATAATATTTAAATAGAAGATATAATATAAGATAGTGGATGATATATAGAATTTGTGGAAAAACTATTTAAAAAATGAAACTTCTATGAAGACGGACACCTCAATTTTTTACTATGAGAAATGTTTGCATACATGGAGACAAAATAGTATGAGGCGAAAACGGAGTCTATTTTAAATATATATATATATATAATAGATTCACGATATTTTAAAATTTATAATATAAAATTATTTATTAAATTAATATATTTGATATTCTATAATAATTATTTTTTAATTAATAATAAAATTAATTAATTTAATATTTATTGAGATAGTATTAAATTTATATAAAATTTTATTTTAAAAATATTAGAATATAAGATCTTATTATTAAATAAAAAAATTCATATTAAATAACATTTTTTATAAAAATTAAAATAGTTGTTTTAATAATCTTACATTAAATCTCTAATTTATTTTCAATCTTTTCAAATAAAAAAGAATAGCTAATCGAAAATAAAAATAAAACAAATAAAGAGAAAAAAATAAAAATAAAAAGTGGGTCCCGTGTCAAATTCTCATAGATCACAAAAAAATCATGAACCCAATCTAATAAAATCATCACAATCAGATATGATCTACCGACTTTGCAATTTAGAATGATATTTTAATGTTGTAATTATTGTCTAATTTAGATTTTCCACTTCTAATTGGCTATAGTTCGCTATCAATTTTGATTAAGAGATGCTAAATGGGTTTGAAATTCTAATTATATCTTTAATTATTTCAAATAGGCTAGGATAGAACCAATCATCAGTATTTATATGTAATTAATTAAGAAGAAACAAGTGTCATTATTATTATGGGCGCCTGACCAATTGAGTTAAATTAATAACTAAAGATCTTATGTTAGATACTGTTGTTGTTGAACTCAAACTTTCTGAAAATGACCCAAGCCAAATTTTCAAATTGACCACACCATAGAAATTGCTACTATTTCAATTACAGAGTAGAATTGAGGTGTGATAATCACTACTCTTTATGTAAACATTTCAACTTCCAAATGAAGCTTGTTATACAAATCTTGTTCAAATACACTATGATGCAAACATTGCATGCTAGACTATAATGTTACAAACATGTTCTTTGATGTACACATGCATATCTAATTCAAATTTGTGGAATTAAAATTCACATTTAGAAACAATTAATCAATTAATTAATGTTGTGCATAATTTTATCTATTGTAATGTTTTGTACATAAAATGTTTAGGCTAGCTTTGTCTATAAAATTATAATGCAGGACCATTTTTTTTTGTAATTTTGGAAATTACTTTCTCTTTTTTATGATTGTATTCTCATATGCTAAGGCTATTTTGCAAAACCATTATTAGCAAAATGGCCTACCTAAGGTGTCACCACTAGGACCACCACTAGATATTTTCATTTAATAAGTATTGCTATAATTTCACAATTGGAAAAAAGAAAATCAGGAATATAGGTTTCAGTGCAAGCATTGTGTGTGAACAAGATGCACAATTGGCTGAAAGAAAAAAGGCACATTATTATTTTAGCATGCAAAATAAGGAAGAAAATATCATCATTGTGATATATAACTTTTATTCAAATATATAATGGAACAACATAAAAAGGGTCTCACATTTTATCCTTTGTTATTTATATTTATTTTTCTTTGCTTTCTTATACTTTTTCAAACACATGTAACAACCATTCACACTATTTTGAAGTAGCTAGCTGTTAGCCT
The DNA here is from genome assembly GCA_037974835.1 of Cicer judaicum. Lineage (NCBI taxonomy): Eukaryota > Viridiplantae > Streptophyta > Magnoliopsida > Fabales > Fabaceae > Cicer > Cicer judaicum. The sequence goes on from JBBPBS010000968.1 coordinate 20,920,672, forward strand.
TATATTACTACAGGTTTCAATTAAATTAAAGTAGCTGAAACATCAATTTTTATCTAAGTAACCATTAAAATTCTAATCTTAATTTAAATGGGTGGAATAATTGAAAACACATTAGTGTTGAAATGTAGTCAACTTAAGATAGTGAACAAGTGAAATTAAAGTCAAAATCAGTAGCAAGTGAGATTGATAATCAAGTTTGTCATTGTCATGGCCGGTAACCAACTTGTGTCAATGGTAACAGGGTCCAGTGATATTCCACCAGAGTGGTCTTAATAGGAACTTGCAATATAATCCTGCCTTCAACTCTATTTGACTTCAATGCTTATAATTGCTTATTTTGGGTAAAAATACATAATTTTGGCAATGATGTTCGGCATGATTATATCTCTCTAATATGGGATTAGTATTAACAACTAAATCACAAAAAATGACATTTTTTTACTGTCAAAAGAAATAAATAATTTTATTTTCACAACTGTTGTAAAGAGTGACAATATTAATATGTTCATTTATTAACTTTTTCTGATCAATTTTTTTGACCTTTTTTTTACTCTTCATATAATATGACTTAATAATAGACTAATCTTTTAATGTTATTGATTTCTTTTTCAAAGTGGTAAAAATAGATAGTTATAATTAACTATATTATTAATATGGCGTATTTAAGACTAATTTCAGTCGAAAACCTTGACTAATCCTCTTTAATAATTTTTTTTCTTAATCTCATTTTTTCTAAGCATACGATTCAAACTCAAAACCTTATTTAAAGAATCTAAATCCAATTCTACTATTTCATTAAAATTTGATATAAACTAGTTATAGCTACTTGTCAACTATTGTGTGATTGAAATATAATATTTGAAATTTTATAATATTTGTGTGACCCATTGACAAATAAAGCTAAAAACTTCCACCAAATTTGTAAGCAAAAGACAAATATAAAGCTAAGAAACAAATACTTTTTCTCATGTCCTTTTAAACAGAGCAAAAAGAATCTCTTTTCTCTAGTAATAGAATGTTTGTGGGGAACCAAACCTTGTAGAGTAACTATTTGAAGTCTCTTTCAATGAAGCTGAGCAAGAGGAATGGATAACCAATTAGATTGTTAGGAAAGTAGCCGCAGAAAAGAAAGTATTGGAAGGTGTGAATTTGGGACCCCACATTAATATTTAAATACATTACTCATCATTTTGATAAGGAGGGTGGTGGGGTTGCTTCATCAAACAAAGAAATAGTGCATATCAAGCAAGTATACCCTTTTTTTTGGGGCGGTTTGTGGGACTGCAAGAGGTTGGGCTATTGAGTGACCCACATTAACATTATGTGTATCTATAAAGCATACATTTTCAACCCTCCTCATTATATGTATGACATATGTATGGATAAGAAATGGTGTAACAAAACATTTTGGTACACTTTTTTAATATATCTTTTGTTACTATTAATTTGGTCAGTTTTAAGTGATTCTTGTTAAATTATTGATTTGGACCATTTTAAGGTAAGATATATGCTTCGTTTTAGAATATAAATAAAAATAAATTAATATATTTAATTTAAATTTTGAACGAAATATATTATATTTTTTAAAGAGAGAATGAGTATATGGAATTCTGCTATCAATAAAAATTTATAAAAAAAAGATAATTTTAATATTTTTCTGAATCAATATTATGTTTATATTTCTTTTTCTTGGGTACATTACGTGCATATTTTAGCAAGATGCCTTCTAGAAATAAAATGTTAAGCTAAACCCAACTTTGATAATGACATGCCTTGTGTCACAACCCATCTTGTCTCCCTTTTAAAATTTAATCCTAAGAATGTATGCCATAGATGAATTGATGATTACTGGTAATGATTATTCCTTTTGTCTGTTATGGTTCCTATCTATAGCTATATATTATATTATTTTTTTATAGCTGATTAGCCAGGGACAAATATGATTTTTGTTTTGTGTTCTTGTATGGTGACCAAGCATTGCGTGCTATTTTCTTTTTATTAGATATATATGAAGTTTTTAATTAAAATTATATATCATTTACGAGCAACATTGAATGAGATACTGAGATGTCGTATATGGGCTTATTCTTATTTTTTATGTATAATATTTTTACATTTTTTACAGAAATATATTAATATAGTCGTTAACTGTTACCAACATAACAAAAAGAAGAAAAATGTGAAGAATGAAGGAACAGATAATAATAATAATAATAATAATAATAATAATAATAATAATAATAATAATAATAATAATAATAATAATAATACAAAAATAAAATAAAAAACTCGCAATCAAATGTTTTCAAACTCCAAGGTTGGGAAATCATGACCGCATCAATTGTATACTTAATCGATGTTTTTACTTTTGTAATGGCATGTCACTTCATTGCATAATAGTCGCACAACTATATTAACTTTTTGGTTTTATGAAATTGTATCACAGTGTCTTTTATATAAGACAAAAAATTGCGTCCTATGTTTTGACACTTGGTTATATGTTTTATTTATCCAAGTGAATGTATCTAAATCATTGAATCATTGCTAAATTGAGATGAATCATTGCTAAATTGAGATGAATCATCTCATATTTAATTTATTCTATTTAAATAGAGAAAAATATATATGAGAATTTTTTTCAATAATAAAAAATTACACTTTACTCTTTCATATGTAAATTATACAAGTGAATGATATTTTTGTTAATGACATTTTTCTAACATACTATCTATATGGGTTAAATTCAAATGAATTCCATACTATCTATCATGTTAGGACTTTACTGACCTTGATATAATCTCAATCGATTGTTTGATCAATTATTGGAACACAAGTAATTAACAAATCTAATCAAAACAAAGGGCTGTGTATGATCAAACTCAACTATTCGTTTTTAATCATTGATTTAACTTAATGTTTTTCTTAAATGCTAAACTTAAAAGACCATTGAGATTTCATATTAGAAACATTGTTAACTCCGGTTATTTGCATATTATTGAATGTATGAGTACTAGACTTTTAGTCAGTAAATAAGACACTGTAGAAATTTCAATCAGCCTACTTTACAACAAAATTCTTATGGCGCTATTTTTCACCAACAAGATTGACTTAAGTGTTTTAAACCAATTTATGTTCGTTCTTGGAATAAATAGTTAATAAATTTAGTATCGTGCAAGTTGAGTCACTTACATAATAATAATGTCACAATACCCACCTCGTACTATATAGGCACGACTATTTAATAGTGTGGTTTGCAATGCTATGATTTTTCTGCTTAAAATTAAATTTAACTAATCGATTTTACTTTCCAATATTTCAAATGCGCCGCCTCATGTAAGAAAAAAACTAAATGTTTTTCATATGGCTCTTAACATAAAACATATTTTATAATTATAACAAACTTTGAGAAAATTATAAGTTTGATAAAATTATGATTAAGTTAAAAATCATACCAAAAATATATTAAAAAATGCACCTAGATATGTAAATTTGTAAAATAAGGATTCTATTAACAAGACACTGAAACACGTGAAATGGATCTTCTTATATAGTCCTGCGCCACTTAACTGCAGTGATAACTGATAAGTGACATTTTTTATGAGCAACGATAAACATTCACCTAGCCCAATCAAATATAGACTTTACAGTATGTCATACTATCTTCACTTGTTTTACTAGCTATAACTACATGCAACAGACACAAATACTACACATAAACATGCTTGAAAGATATACATCTGTATATAATTTATGAAAATTGGAATCAGGCCAGTCACGCAATTCTGTAATCAGAACTTTGGGTCGTATTTGAAGCACATGACTGTATTCAGCACCTATTGCATACATACATGTGTAGAAAAGGGAATCAGCCTATGATAGAGTTAATCAAGAAGATAAAATAAAAATAAAATACATGATGAACAAGAGAAACTAACCATCTAGAAAATGAATAATCCAATTTCTATTAGCAGCTCATTAGTTCAGGCAAGCAACTCACTCTTGATCGAATCAAAGGAAGTTTCTTTGAAAGTTACCAGAAGAAAACCTTGAAGTTAAGCCCTCAGACATGCCTTCTGCATCAAGTTTTACTTTCATCCTCCCAGCTGTCAGATCCTTTTCACGATCCCATGGCTTCCATGGATGTTGACCCACCCATTCTCCCTTTTCCGTCTGTTGCTTGGACTTTTTCTTGGATTTGCTAGCAACCTCTTCTTGATGTTTTTGAACCAATGTTTTTGATCGTTTTGCTTTGTTGTATTTGTCCACTAAATCTGCATCCGCACTGGCCCTTTTCTTATCTTCTTCGTTTGAGGCTAGTGCAGTGGCCTCGTTGTATGCTTCCAAATAACTGTCATGGAAATATCATTTTTTCTCCATTAAGCTGTTGAAATCATGGAGTAGACTATACTTGTTGAAGGGAATGAACAATCACTACTCAGCATTCTAAATGAAAGATGATACATACTTCATCTTTGCTTTCTGGGCTCTGTCAGTAGGGGTGTCTGTCCAAATACTAGTGTCTCCTCTACCTTCCTTTGACCCTCGACTAAATTGGGTTGATTGCATAGACACACCACCAGGCTGTAATACATAAATACATGAAATGATGATATATGTATAAGTAAATGTAACTTCTAAGTTCCAAGCAAACATATTCTACTAACGGTTGCATCATTGCAAAGTCATGACAGCATGCACTAAGAAACAGAGTCAGCTTCTCACAATCTGTATAACCAAATATGTATAATAAAAAATACTATATTATTCGTGAGAAATCAAATTTTTGTCTGAACAAAAAGACTAATATTTCTATACAATATCTTAGTCGTCAGAATATAGTAAAGTATATCAAATTAAATGAAGAAACGCAAACACTACTGACCAGTAAATCAAACAAAACTAAAAGCAAAAAGTAACACTCATTCAGAATCCTTTGGCGTAAATGTGCTTTTGGTCCATGTAATATAGTACTCTCTCCAATGTATTTTATAAAAGGCAGTTGGATTAAAATTTGGTCAACAAAAGTTGATGTATATGGTCTATATATATAACCAGATACATCAACTTTCTTTGACCAAATTTTGACTCAACTGTCTCTTATAAAAAAGATCAGAGAGAGTATTTTTTTACTCCGATCCCTGTAACTATTACTTCTTCATTTAGTCCTCGATTTGTTTTAGTCCCTGTAATATACTTTCTTTTGTTTCTGTCTATATGTAATACTTAGTTTATGTCCAATTAGTCCTTGCAGATTAGGGGCTCAAACCAAAAAAAGAGGACTAAAATAAAGAAAAACATATATTATTATTATAATGACTAAAATAAAAAATAAAATATCTATATTATATGGAACATTTTGAGGAAAAAAATAGGAACAAAAAAGAAAAAATGATTATATTGTAGGGTCCAAATCCATATTTAAGTGTATTCCTTTCGAGGATTTAGAATTGCACTACCAGAATCTCAACCCAAGAAGAAAACCAATGATAAATACTAAGCCCCAACATAAACCCAAAAGCAAGTTTACAACTTCTAAATGGTGTCCGCAAACTACAATCAACCAAAATCTGTCAAAGACCAATCATATAATTGTTATAGTGACTCTATATTGTGTATTATAAATTCATAATTAAACCATATTTTGATACTACTCTATATTATATCATATACAAGGGTCACATTTTCTAAAAATTCATGCCCTACCGCATTTACGTAGCATGCCTAAACGCCAAAAAATAAATAATTGACAGTACTTACTTTCCTCTCCGGAGGCAGTGTTGTCATCCATTCATCTCTTTTGGGTTCCACTTTAACCTCTGTCTGTGCCAGAAGCTCATCATCACCCTCCATGGATATACCTGCCATAGGTTCCTATTAATGAGATACAAAGTTAACAAGTAATAGCACCCAATAACACACTCTCCCCTTTGAAGAGAGCAAGGGGTATGTTTGTTCGTGCCAGACCACTTCACCAGCCTTGAATTATCACAAGACAATTACTCAGGCACCAGGAAGAGGGCAATGAACATGTCAACAAACAAGACAAATTAAACACTATCACCAATCAGGAGAATTTTCATGTGGCAGATTACCGACATGTGAAAATACATAAAAGTACCTTCAAGTTTGCCCATCCTAATCCAATTTTTTCCACTACAAATGTTACAATCACTCATTGTTATATTGGGCACTTTAAGCAAGTGACGTGAACAACCTTTGCATGATCCTATTGTCCCAAAAACTTATACTGTTGGATAAAAACACATGAGTGCCTTTAATATCATATTTCTAACACACACCCCTCACGTAAAAGCCCTTTGGGCATGAAGCATGCAGATAGCACAAAGGCTCAAAGCTTAGGTTGTCAGGTGAGGACATATGAATACTTTTTATGTCATTATATCACAACCTTAACAGGAACCATCTACATTGCAGAAGCTCACCTTGGGATCTTCTCCACAGTGCAGCCTCTCGCATGACTTTAAGTTCAGCCTGCAGTCATGTGTGAAGCTATGAGGATTCAGAAACTTGTACAGCCAGACAAGTAAGTTCAAGTTACCTTAAAGTCCTCCTGTTCTTGCTTCTGTTTGATTTTCTCATCCATTACTTTCCGCTACACAAAGCACACAACATAATCTTGTTAATTGAAAATAAAAAACATTGCATTGCAGAGGAATAAATAAGAAGTAGAAAAAATAAGCCAATTGATCAGCTGTCAAACATGAGAACAAAGTACTTTTGGAGTAAAAAAAAACAACAGATGCCAAAACAAAACATCATTTTAAATTTAAGAAATTTTATAGGGAAAAGATTAACGGTAAAGGATATGAGAAATAAAATTAGAAGCTGAGATCCAAGAAGTAGATAACTAATATTGTTTATTTAGTAACATAAAAAATGAAAGGAAGTAACAAAAGGGGTCAAGTACAAGCAAATGCTCAAACCTTTTTCAAATGATTCCAGCTAAATATTTTACTAAATTACTAATTACTCAAGTTCCTTCGACCACATACTGCTTTGCATATGAATTTTCAATACACTCCATGAATTGACATATTTCGAGTCCCTAAAGTAATAAGAATTTTCCAACAGAGTCATCATATAGCGGCACTAGTGTAACACAATTCAAACAAACCGCTATTGTTCTACGATACTCTATTTATTATAAACTACAAAGTATTGTCAAATCACGTCTATAGCAGTGCAATAGCATTGTAGCATAACAAAATTTGAACACGCAGCTATTCTCCACGATTGACAAACTGGTTTCCGATGAAAATAAAATTTGTTTTTCCAACTATGGATATGACATTTTAAATAAATTCGCTCAAAACACAGATACGCATCTGACAGTCTGGCCTCTAATAAAAATAAATAAATAAATAAATCAAGCCAAAATTGTTTGATAGTTGAACATTTAACAAAGTCCAATTTAACATAATAATTTTCAAGACACAATTGACCCATAAATTAGATATGGATACAGAAAGTCAGAAATATCAAATAAATATAATTCTCAACAATTCATGAATCCCTGCCACACTCATATCTCATCAGCTCCCTAGTATCAGAAGCATTTGATCTATATTGTTGGAAGGGTAAAACTCAAAGCGGTGTCAAATTTGAAGTCCTAGATAATAGGACTTTGGATAGGATAAATGTAGATATTTGTGAGCTGATTTTTAGGAATGTAGATAACTACCTCCCAGATCACATTCTATCAATTTAATAATAAATGTCTTTTTATTCTATTTCCTGCATCACTTAATATTATAAATCATAGTTTCCCTTCAAATGATAACAACCAACCTAGGAACTGCCCCAGATATAGATAAAGTAATTAATTAGGTGCATGTAAAATAAAAGAAAGAATCGAAAGCAAACTAAAGATCCCACCAAAAGCTACTTTAACTTCAATAATAAACCACCCTACTGCCAGGCTCACCTTTTCTGGATCTTGTAACTCTTTGAAAGCTTTATTTAATTTAATAAATGCTTGATGGGCTTGTGGATGAGAGCATTTATCTGGATGAACCAATAGTGATATCTTCCAGTACCTAAGAGCCATTAAACGAGACAAGATTACAAAAAAATAATAATAATAATAATCTTGATCATATGCAGTTGTATGTTGGCACAATACTTGGTTGTTTTTGTTGTTGTTTGTATAGAATATAGAACTTGATATATTTTAGTGGTGTTTCCTTTTCAGTTCCTTGTATAGAGTTCTAAGTAGTAAGTACATAGTTCAAAGTCAAAACAAATTAATCATATCCAGTCACATTTTTAATACCTTATTTACTGCAATAAAACCATGTTTTAAGTTCAGAACAAGTTGTAATTGTCTAGTATTGCCACAATGATTTGAATTGAGAAGATTTTCAGAAGAACCGAGAGGGCATTTGTTTTATAAGGCATATAATTATATCCCAGCAATAATATCCCTAGAAATAAATACTATTCCCAAGAATGTTATTCCCCACAAAGAAGTATGGTAAACACTTATCATTCCTATGATTGTATTCAATTTTATTAAAAGAGTTACAAATAAGCTGTACTCCATATTCCATATTAACAAAAATGTTATTCCCAACAAAGAAGTATGGTAAACACTTATCATTCCTATGATTGTTTTCAATTTTATTAAAAGAGTTACAAATAAGCTTTACTCCATATTCCATGGGAGTATAAGATTCCAACCCTTTAACGGAAATATAAATTGGCAAAAATACATGTGGCCTGAACATCATATAAGATTCCATTTCCATACCTTTTCTTTATGTTAACATCAGACATATTATGGTTAACACCTAGAACATCATATGGGCTGTCGATCTCAACTTCCATTATCCTGGTGACCTGATAAATAAACAGATGATGACTGATACCTCCCCATTCAATTACAAAATAAATATCCAAAATTTAATTCAGTACTAATAAATGAACGAGAAAAAGTAAAGCGAGAAAAAACCAATGACCGGAAAAAACCAAACTATTATATCCATAACAAAAAGATTAATCCAAAACCAGCAATTGTTCATGCATCATCAATTTCGGATAAAAGCGTGAAATCTTATAAATGGATGAAGAAAAATGCCACAAAAATAAACTGGATGGAAATACATCAATTTCAGCTAAAGGAAGCCACTGGCTACATAATGAAGAAGACTGTAAAACGCATATGCCACCAAATTAAAGTTCTTTCTCTTGCTCCCCAAATAAATAATGATTTTATAGTTGTAATACCATTACTATTTACCAATCATTATACCCTATTTTACTTTAACACTTGAAGAACAAACAAAATTTTTGATCCTGATCAATTACGAGTCAGATTAAATACCTCTTCAAAACGTTCTGCGTCATTAGCTGATTCTGCTTCCGTAACCATCGCAGGCGGTGCAGGTCCTATAAATAGCTCAGTATCGTCATCCAATTCAGCTTCTCTAAAAACATTAGTTTGAAAATATCATGCAGTATCATCTAATATGAATTGACACTACCGTGTCAGGAAACAAAATCAATAAAAAACTTCAAAATCCGTACTTGAACTCAGTGTGTGCCTCTGTTAATTTGGCAGCAGCAGCAAGTAACTCTGCAGACGGCATTGCAGGACCAATCACCCTGAAAAATAAAATAAATAAAGTCAACCAATTATCAGGAAAAAAAACAACTTAAAAAAAACGAAAAAAGATGTCAACAAAATGACTAAAGAGAATGGCAACCTTTTTCTAGGACCAACAGAATGATCATCTGTTGAATGGTCTTCGACCATCTGTTCTGTCGGAACTGAACATCTTTCATGCAATGGTGGTGAAGGATCAGCTTGCTCAGTCATTGGATGCATATAAGATTGAATTAGAGGACCAACAACATCTAAAGTAGGTGGAGCTTTAGAAGGCAGTAAAAAAACTCTATCCCCATTTTCCTTAAGATTTAAGGAAATGAAAAGCTTCTTCAGATGCTTCACTAGAGATTTTTCTGATATATCTTTTATGTCAACAGCTTGTCCATTATCAATCATTTGCAATAGCTAATTACAACATCAAAGCAAAACAATAATTAACTCACAGTTCATACAATCACTCTACAAATTACACACAAACTCATATTAGGGCATATTTTCTTCTTCTTTTCAAACATTTCATAATCTGAACAATTTAAACCCTAAAAACTCAATTAAATTAAATTCAAAAAAAAAAAAAGAAATACATTCATACCTGCATTAAATCGTTGCCAACATTGGGAAACTCGGTGAGCATTTCACGTAGCGCGATTTGAGGCTGAAACCTAGATTGAGATTCCTCGTCGGAAGAGTAGGAGTCATCGGAATAGTGTCGTCTCTTTATTTTTGTCCTCTCTTTGTCTCTCTTTTTCCTCTTTTCCTTTCTCCTGCTTTCTCTTTCCCGTTTGGAGCTTCCATCGGTCTTTCTGCGACGGTCCTTTTCGCGGCGATGGCGGCGGCGTCTAGAAGAGCGGTCGGAGTCTGAATCGGAATCGGTGGAGGGAGGGGATGAAGAAGAAGGGGAGGTTGAGTCGCGTTGATGACGGTGCTTCTTTCGTTTGTCGCCCATATTCAGAACATAGAGGAGTTTCAACTTTCGCACGTCAAAACCAAATATTTTGAGTTATGTATTTCAGAGGTCAGTGACGATCGTCTGCAAAATTATTCAATTCGGTTTTGTATTATTTTTATTTTAGCCGAAATATAATTTTTATCTAAAAAATTAAATATATATATATATATATATATATTTAAGTCTTTTATCTTGAATAAAATTTGATTTTTTTTTAATTTAGTGAAGACAGAAAAAAACTCATTCACGGATTTGAAGAAAACAATATTGTGAGTAAAGATGTTAGAACAAAATATTGAGAGCAAGATGCAAATTAGAATATAAGATGTTTAAAAGTTTTTTGTAAGTAGTTCAAAAATTAAACCAACAATTCTATTTAAAAAGATAAACCAATAAGAATTTTGATTAAAAAAAATTGTATAGGTTATATGTGACTATATACCATAAATTAAAGGTGAATTCGGAACTTAACGTGATCCGTCGATTAATTTAAAATTAAAATATTTATAAATTTATGTTAATTTTATTTATTAAAAAAAATAAAAATATTTATAAATTTATGTTAATTTTATTTATCAAAAAGAAGATAGAAGATTTTGTGTAAATAGTGATTTCTATTTGTGACTTTCAAATATACCTTAAATTCAAGGTCAATTCGAAATTTAAAATATTAATAAAAAGTATATATTAAAATTAAATTATTTTAAAATATTATGATTCCTTTAATGGTTAATTTGAGATTAAAATGTTTATGAAATTTATGTTAATCTTATTTATTAATAAAAAGATAGAAAATTTTGTGTGAAGAGTCGTCTCTATTTTTAAAAACAGTACAAATATAAAAAAAAATTATTTTTATTATTTTTGTAAATATATATTTAATAACTAACATTTTATCTTATCTTCAAACCTAACCTTAATTTATGCAATTGTGTATGAAAGTACACTAAATTGCTAAAATAAAACTAAGGATCCATAATTAATCATTTTTTTTGGTTGTCCAACATAATTAACCATTTAATATGTAACAAATATCTTATATTTAGTATAGTTTTAGGTATAGGTGTTGAAATCTTCAAATCTACTATAAAGGACTTGATAAGCGTGTTGTAACTCCAACCGATTTGGTTTATGATCAATTAGAGTCACAATTTAGTATAGTTTTTTTAGAACCCATCCCTAAAGCTAGTAAGTAATTAAGCTATTCACCTAGATTGTTTTTTTTTTTAAAACAAACAAAAGGGAGGCTAAACCCAAGCATGAACTAAAAACATCATAGATAAATTAAAAACTCAACTAAAAACATTTTAATCAAGTTCACGTTAAGCAAAATTATTTTATGTCTGATTTGGTTTTCTGAGCACATGACTCCACTTTCTAGCAATTTCAAAGTATTTGTAGTAAGCTGTATTTTAAATATCTGTTTGAAACTAATTAATGTGAAATACAAATTATCGCATATTTTATAAATTATTTTGACGGTAGAATTATCAATTTTACAAATTTATGTAACTTTAGATTCATATTTACATGAAAAAAGCTAACATGTATTGAACGGTGTGAATTCCCTTTGCAACGAGAACATCAACTTATTTGTACGATAATATATATGAATTTGTTGAAGAGTAGTAGTAATTGTTGAAATCATGGGCACTTGAGTTTTCCACCATGTGTGGTGATGGAGGCATAACAAGGGCACATATCTCGGTTTCCAGAAGTGCCAGGTGGGACACAGTTACATATTTGACAACAACCACTGCATGCCCTCATACATATCTTTTTCCTTGATGCCTTGCTGCATCTGTAACTGCACTTACCATTGCAATCTGCAAATCCATCATATATATGTTTTATTAATTATATATGCTCTAATACCAACTCAACTATATTTGTCATTCTTTATCTCTCTTAAGTCTTACCTATCTGTTCACCACCAACCATGTATTTCTTTCCATTATACATCTCCAACTTAAAAACCAAAAAATAACAGAAAAAAGCAGCAAACATTAATTATGTTTAGGCAAGAAAATATAATAAATAAAGTAATTGACTTTCCATATAAATGTATATGAAAAGAAAAAATCGTCATCATTTATTTATAATACAAGGAATTTATACTATTAAAATAATTTTACCTCTTGTATAAGGATGAAGCAGAGAAGTGTGAAGATTAGTATTTTTCTGCTGAAGGCCATTGTTACCACCTGCTTTCTAAGATAGAAAAAACAAGTTTTTTAAGACAAAGAGACAGTGACTTAGAAAAATGGGTCTGAAAGTAGAAGCACTCAGTTCTCACTATTTATATGGGAAAAAGTAGCTGTAGATTTTGAATGGTTTCTATCCGTGAGTGAATGAAAATGACCAATTCATTACCTAAACTTTTGTTTACCATCGTCGTATGACTTAGAAACTTAATGCTTAGGTTAATTCCTCTTCTATAATTCTATTTAATTAATGATTTATTGTTTTTTTTTTATATAAATTTAAGAGAGGAGATGATGTCCAATTCTAGGTAGTTTGAATAATCTTCGAAATTAAAAAATATGAAATTTATATTTACTTTCAATCTAGCATTATTTAAACTCGGAACCAAATCTAAAACATGTTTTTCTACTGCTAGATTAAACTTTTATAATAATTTAATAAATTATTGCTTTATACCTCTCTCAATTAATGAAACACAATTAAGATCAAATTAATCAAAAGTGTCAATATTTGATATTTAGTCACAATAATCATATATCAGAATTTACCAATTTTCATGTCAAACTATGAATTAACATAGCTATAATTTCATAAATATAAGAGGATTAAGATTAAGACAATAACATAACAACATCTCATTTGGTGTGGCCATACTTTTTTTTATTGACGAAACATTCAAATAATAGCCCCGATAATAATAATAATAATAATAATAATAATAATAATAATAATAATAAATAAATAAAACCTTCAATCTTAAATGGAACTCCCACCATGGTAGTAATTACTTAAGTCCACGATATGATACCTAAGAAAGCAAAATTACATTAATTTTCACACGTCAAATGCAATTCAATTTTTTCATTATGCAAATATACAAAGTTTGACTAGATTGTCCAATTTTCAAAGAGTTTAACTACAAAAATAATGTTTTAAAAGTATTTTGTCATGTGAATTGCACTTACGAAAAGTTGATCATATCTTTTTATTAATCTTTGAGAGGAAAAAAATGAATGGTCTATAATTTACTCATCACTTTACTAGTATGTTAACTTCGTGTCTTATATAATGTTGGGTCTGTTTTCGATTATGATGTAACACTAAATGATAAATAATTACTAGTTATTATTTACAAATAACCTTTCATGGTTGTTGGGGCTTAAAGTAACGAAACGAACAAGAGATGTTGTAAAAGGAATAAGAGAGATTCGATGAATTATGTACGTGGAAAGATACATAGAATGTATTAATGACATTTGCTAGCCATGAAATTAGCAAAATGTTAGTATGGCTACAGAGGAATATCTCACGCATACAGCCACAGGGCAAACTTTAGGTGGGATTTGGATTCTTTTACTTTAGTTATACTTATACTAACTTTAAAATGTGAAATAAAAACGAGTTTAATATTAAACCTTTTATTTATACAAATAGTACAGTGAGTAAGACCCTTTTTGATATGTAATTTTGATAGCAAGTTAGATTTTATATATTGAACCGAAATTATTCTTATAAAATCACAGACCATGCCACTCTATAATTTTTTTAAAAAGTTTTATCTATTTTTTATGTATAACTTGAGTTTCTCTCCAATAGATTAAATTCATAATATTATGTCTTATGTTGTTCGTATTCTTTTTTCATAACATGATATTATTATTATTATTATTATTATAAAGAACATAATTTTAATTTTTTAATTAATCATAGAGGAGATTATTTATGAAAACTCGAACATTTTGTCAAAAAAAATTAACAATAAAGAAAAAAACTTGAACTTCACACTCACGAGGAAGTTCAAGCGAACAACACCTAAAACTCTAATAGATTCAAAATTTATTTAATTTACAGGGATTTTTTTCTTCACTTTTAATGTTCTTATACATTAGAGTCATTTGAGACTTGAGGTGAGAAAAAGCTTTCTTGATTTAGCCCCATATGTGCTTTATGACTTATTTTGTTGTATCCCATGTTTGGACCGAAAATGCTTCTGATCAACAATTTAAGCTAAAACAAATAATTAAATTGATGAAATTCTCTGATTTAATTATCTCACAAATTAGTTAGCATGCAATTGGTTCAACGGTGATTAAAATTAATTTTAAAATAATTAATTTTAGTTAAAAATGAGTTAAATATAAAATAATTTATATTTAAATATATTTAAATAAAAGTAAATTGAATAATAATAAATTTCAATATAAAAATCACCTTCGATACTATTTCATACTCACATATCAAAATCAATTTTGCCTATTCAGAATTTATTTTGACTACTCCAACATTAAACCCAAACAAACACTTAAGCATTTAGATTAAAAAAAAATTATATAGTTAAGCTAATTGATAGAAAGAAACCTTCAATTTTTTAAATTTTGAAAACTTTTTTTTATAGGTCGCAGGTTATTTTTTTAACTTTCCTCTCAAAAAAACCACAAAAAAAATACTTTTTTTCCATCGATCAATTTTTTGTCCTAAAACTGATATTTTCTATTCATCCAAATACAATAAAACTTTATACGAGCAATTATTATCTTCATAACCAAATTTTCTAAGGTTAGGCACAGTAATTTGGGTTAAGGTGACAACAACAACAATAAAGTCTTATTCCAATTGGTGAAAATTTGAGTTAAGGAGGCATAAAAATTATACTGTCTATCGGCATGCCCAACATTAAGAAAAGTCAAATTGATAATTTAAAGTAACATTAAAAAATTGACATAACACAACTCACTTTACATGCATATCCCAGCTAGCATGCTTAAAATAAGTAGCTTTTGGCATTATTGAAGTTTGCTGCTAAAAGAGGGAAGGACCTTGTGGTGTCAATTGTCATGCATGCTCACTTAAAAACTTTCATCACAAGTTGAATATAAAGAGTTGCGTATAACCTCTAGTATAGAAGGCATGAAAAGTGTTTTCCCTCTAAGATGGCGTGAAATCAGTGATTAGTTTTTGATTTGGGGAAGCCATCTGGTACAAGTTTCAGTTGGTGTAAGATTTTTCATTTTGCATGGCATAATATTTAAAGCTTGAAATTGAACTTGCACCATATTCCTTCCATCTTAGGCAGTGTGAAACTACAATATAATTCAACATCATTTTGGGACAACAACTTCAACTACTTTTTAAATGATTAACGCAATTTGTGCACGTGGATAACATAATTCAATGAAAAGTTAATGAATATATCAAGATTGGATAACTAATTAACCGTCAACTGAATATAATTAACCATAAATTTGAACATTAATAACTACAATTTCAAGGCTGATCGCATAAATTCATGGTTAATAAAAATAAGTAGATGGTTAATAAGTTGTGACACTTGGCATATCTATTCATCAAATCTAACATTTCACTTATTACATGTGCGAACTGCATTAACCATTTAAAAAGTTGTCTCAAAGTGATGTGCAAATCACATTCTATCAAACACAACTAAATTAGTGTCGTAGTCTATGTATTCTGTAATAAATGAGGTGTATACTATCTAAACATCACTTACAAGTTAAGAGTAAACAATACATCATACTCAGACTGGAACAACCATGACCATATTAGGTAAACAAATTGTTTATCAATAGTTATTTTTATAGACAGCGTGCATTCATATTTTTACTGAAAGCTAACATGTCAATCAACAAATGATTGTTTTTTTTAAGAAAAAACTTCAGAGTATGATAATAATTGTGTTAAAATATCTTAGATATATGGAAGCTGGAACCCAAATAACAAATCCTGTTTAACATCATAAATGTGTTGAAGGAGGTGAAATTCACATCATAGGTCTATACTGTACCAACATAGGAGCAAATATATCTATATAACAAATCATGAATAATAAAACATTTTTGTTACAAAAGAACATGATTTGTATTTTGTAAATTATAAACAACCTTACTTTGATTTTCTTCATTCCATGGTCCAGGACACTTCAGCAATTCACAGCAATGTCTAAAAACCATACGCATACTTGCCAAGTCGACCTCATTAACTTAAAAATCAATTATTTCTTGCTATTTAGCATCCAAAATGTGAGAATCTTTCTTCACATGCCATTCTATCCTTGATTTAAGGTGGAGAGGGTGAATAAATGAACAATGATGTTGTGCTACAGTCAATTAATATTACAAAACAATATGTTTGACCCAATCAACTAGAATCGAACCCAGCATCTAGTGCATTGTGCCATACAATCTCCTTTACAATCAATATTATAACCCAAAACTTTTGGATTTCGAAGGAGAAGGTTCCTAAGTGATTTCCCTTCAATACCCCATAGCTCCTTCAGGATCTTTGTATTAGCTTTCAATTCTTCCTCTAAATTACATCCGAGAACTTCTGGAAATTTTTTGAGCAACTTGGATAGATCATCATCAGAAAGATTTAAACTCCTTAGATAGTCTAATGTTGCATTTACTGCCTCGAATTTGGGAACTTCCTTCGTACGATCTTCTCCCCAATAAGGAGAATGAATAAGACCAAATGCTTTTCCAAGTATCTTGTCCTTTTCTTCATCGCTGAAGTTAAATGTAGAAAGAACTTGCCTACATGCTTCCCACATACTCCGATCTTCATTACTTGTGATTGTATTTTCTATCTGTGTCGTAGAACGCAGTATCCAGTGGTTGGTAGAATGATATGAGGTCCATTTTGCTTTTGAAACACTTTGCAAAGATCCGCAAGAATATCTGATATTTGACAATGGAATACTTGAAGATGCAGTAGTAAGATCAGCCTGCATAATCACAGTCAAGTCAGCCATCGTAAAAATGCCTTCGCCTCTCATGCCATTCAAAATTATTCCTCTCACACATTAATAGTCAAAAAGAAAAATTCCTTTTATGTGTTCTCTACTCAAAATTTTGAGAATATTTTTTTTACTATAGTTTTTTCAGTATAAAAGTCAACCTCCTAAGAAAAAACTGGATTCTTTTAATTACAGCCTAATATGTATGGTAAAAGCTAAAACCATAGTCTTTTAATTACAGCCTGAAATTTGGCCAACAAAAGTATGAAACCACGAAGACATCCTTTCAATACAAAGTCCTAAAAGACATCAGGACATTAAAATCCAGCCTATGAGAAGTTTATATATGTAATCAGAGTAATACTTTCAATACAAAATCTCCATGATTAATTTCAAATGATCATCGATGAAAATGCCTTGTACAAGGAGCTGTAGAGAAAAATTAAGGACAAGAAAGCATCCATTCTTCATATTATAGCCACCGTAAAAGGAATCAAAAGGTCAAATGATGAGGTCCCAACTCCAAAGAAAGATAAACAATTAAAATTAATCCATCAAGCATTCAAAGTAAAAGCTATCCAAGAATACTATAACGCTTTTTCTGACCATTCAGCCAGCTTTATGAATTGTGAGCCATGAAAAGAATAACATGCTCCTATATCCATAGCCAAAATGGCAACTTCTACACTCTTCACTTGTTGATGACATGCATTGAAGCATTGGCTATCAAGTGGCTTCAATTTACTCCCCAGCTTCCACTTAGTGAGCAAAAAAAATCAAATTTTCTTCTACTCTTCGCCTAAGTCATTATTATTTACATTATTACTGCTGACAGAAAAAGAGAAGCTCTTAAGACTTCCCAATTAAAACCCCTTTTTCCACTGATTAACATCTGTTCTCATGTTCTAAAAACAGATCCAAGCTCCAACCTTTCATTGGACAAGAGTAATGGTCATGTTACAAGAACATATTGATATATCTAAACATGAATTGTTTACTAATCAATGCAGACAAACTATTTCCTATCACATACACATACAATTAACAAAGCCAACACAACCAACTAACAAAAAACACATTTGAGAATTAAACTGACAAAATAAAAAACATATTGGAGAACCAAAATGGTAACTAAATATGTTCTTGTAATTTTGATAAATTCAATGACTATTTAGTTGAAAATAAAAGTAAAGACGCAGTTACCTTGCAAGAGGTGAAGTGTGGCGCGGAATCAATAGTGAGAAGAGGGGAATTCAACTGTTTCCGAAGCACCCCTGCAATAGCAAAATAAGACATAAATATCTAATTGTAAAAAACAGTAGCAAATTACATGAATGAAGAAATGGCAGAGGGGAAGGGAGGATTGAAAAATAGAAGCTAACCAGAGCGGCGAGAAGGTGCGGAAGATGCGAAGTTAAGACACGACTCCATCTACGCTCACACCATTCACTTCACCAATACCATCATCAAAAATCACTGTTTTTCTGTAGTTTAGGTTCAGCCCCATTTTGGTGGTTGACAAATTTCATAACATTCAGATAACACTTTAATTTTTTTATTTTTTTTTATATAATTTTATTATAAAAATTGGATAAAAGTTATTATATATGAAAGATGATAATTGAAATAAAATTAATATTATTAATATTTTAAAAAGTAAAAGATTAAATTATTTTTTTTGAAATTAAATAAAAAACTGCACGAGTAATAGATAATAAATTTATTTATTAAATATAAATTATATTTTTTTACTGAATTAATTTATTTTATTTAATAAATAGTGTGATTTCTTAATCTTGCGATTTATCAAAACTTGCATTATTACAATATTTAAGGATATCATGCGATTATTGCTGCTTAATTTATATTTACTAGTCTTTGATTAATTTAGGCCAAAATATTTTAGTTTAAGTTGTTTAAACTTATTTATTTTTATTCAATTCTTTAAATTATATTTGTTTACACTAACAATTTTTAAGATATATTAAATTTTATATATAATCATTTAAATTTAAATTTTAAAAAAATTATTTTAATAAAATATTTAAAGTTAAGCAAACAATCGCAACAAGTATTCCTAACAACTTTACATGAACTAACATTAAAAACAAAATATAAATTAAATAATTAAAATGAAATAAAATAAACTTAAAAAGTCTAAACACCAATTGCATTAAACTTAAAAATAATATATGTATATTTTTGCTATTAATTTTTGTGACTATCAAAGCATGCCTTATTAAAAAAAATACTATGTATTTGTATCAAAAACATATCGTGGTAGTATTTATATTATTTCTTTTATGAAAAATAAATAAATTTACTTAAAACTTATACCGATTATTTTTTTTATTTACATATATATATTGATTTGTTTGAAAATTACTTTGGAAAGATTATCTAAATATGTAGACCGGTAGTTGCATAATATAGTTTGTAAGGTTTTTCAGTTAAATTAAATATAATTAAATGTTTTATATAATATTTAATTTGGTTGAAAACTTAAACTAACTTATTACAAAATAATTTGGATTGACATTCATACTACTAGTAGAGAGTCTTTGAGAGTCTTAGATTTCATTAATTTTGGTCGGTTGGACAGTTGTCATATACTATTCATTTTTTATTATATAAAAACAATTGGAGAAATTATACTAGAAAGACAAAAAAATAGAGTTAAGGTAACCCATATTTTTATGGGGATAATTGTTTTATCAAATTTGTCAAAGTAAAAATATTTGTCCCAGGAGTACTAAATTGCAACTAAAATGCATTTATTTTTACTGTGAAAACAACTTGTCCAATAAAAAAAAAAACAAAGAGACAATTAAGAGAGAACTTATGAAATAAGAAGATAATATTTGTTAAAATAATTA
>JBBPBS010000968.1:20949783-20982182 GCA_037974835.1 Cicer judaicum
ATATATATATATATATATATATATATCAAAAGAATTTCAAAAAAAAATTTATCGGGAATTTTGATATCTATTTTTCTTGAAAACAAATCTAAAATCTTTTATTAAAAAAAAATTCAAAATTCTATTTTCAAATAAAAAGATCAATCAAAGTTTTTACAAAGAAATTGTGGTATAAAATACAAAAATATTTCTCTAATCAAGAGTGAGAGTTGCGTTTTTTAAACATTACCCACAAAAAACCATATAGATACCAATCAAATTTTATTTGAGATTTTATATAAAAAATATACATATGATTTTTTCATAGACAATTAATAATTTAATCTAGGACTCAATTCCATAGATAATTTTTGACAAGTATATTAGTGTTTTTTTATAGTGCAGAATATTCTTTGTTGTGAACCATAGATTAATTGATTGAACTAAGATAAATTAATTCACTGTATTCCTGCATCCAAACTAATACGATTTTTTAATTTGTAAAGGCCAAACTAAGATGAATTAATATATTATATGCAGATGCAGCAGTTTGCATGCTCACGACTCACGAGTTTCAATAGATAAAAACGATATTTAAATAATGATAATAATTTTTGCCACACCAAAAGTCAATAAGATAAAAAAACAAATGTTCACTACTTGTGTCACGTAATGTCCGGTTATTCGTCACGTTATTTTATTTTTTTGACAAGCTATGCCATGTCAAAGTTTTTTTGGTCAATCCATGTCAATGATGAATTGCAAACCTTATAATTGAATTAGGTCGATACTACTCTTTCCTAAAAATAAGTTAGAGATTAGACCTATATATGGTTTAAAATTTTGATCATAATATAGTATATATTTTGTTTTGAACGATTGAATTTCCACTATTTACATAAATCTTTATTAACCTAAGGAAGAAGAGATAAATAAGTGAATCAAATTTAATTTATGTGGTGATTAAAATTATTTTTGAGTGAATTAATTTTTGTTAAAAGTGAGTTGACTTTGAAATAATTTATGTTTAAATATAAATGAGTTCAACAACAAATTTCAATGTAAAAATTATAAATTTTATCTTCAAGTTATTACATTATTGATAATTCACATACCTTTGAGTAAAAAAAAAGTAATTTAAATATCTTTATCACACAAAATTAGCGATAGACATAGACGTAGTTGATCTCAATATATACTAAAACTAACATGCACTATATATATACACTTTGAAAAAATGAACAAATTAAACTTCTGATATTGTTCTTATTTTACTTTCCAATTTTTAAATAAAAAATAACATATAATTTAGAGTTTAACCAATAAATATGTAAAGACGAATAGGCACACTAAATTACATCTTACTCCATAATTTTTTGGTAACACTTTGTTCTTACTGTATATAAAGACTAAATTACATGTTTTTAATATATATTAATTTTCTCAAATAGGTACAAGGAACAATAAGTGCTAATAGTATTGTGCAAAAGTCATTTTCTATGGTGGTAACAAGTTACTTATGTATGTGACTTGGTTTGGGAAGTGTTTGACCAAAATCGCAATCTAAATTGTAATTTGTTATAATATTGTGTTGAGTTGAGTCAAATAATTTATTTTTTAGTTGAGTTAAGTCAGATATTAAATTATTTACATTAATTATTTTAAAATTTAATTGTTAATGATAAATTATCGTGTTCTTTCTAAAAAATGATAATCTTAATTTTTTCAAAAAATATAGTATAATTTTTTTTTTATTTTGTTAACAACTAAAATATATAAATATACAATTAATGAGAATATCAAATTCATAAAATTGATCAAAACATATTTTCATTGCATACATCAATATAATCAAAGTTGTAAGAGACATAAAATTGCAAAAAAAATGCTTGGAAATATCAAAATAATTAAAGTGCAATATCTTAAAATAACTATATAAAAAAAAAAAGAATTGAAAGAAAAATGAGAATTGATAAATTGAGAGGTCAATTAAGAAAACCTAATATAAAATCATATTTGATAAAAATAAAAAATGATATAATGATACTCCTATTTATATTGACAGTAAATACTAACTTTATAATTAATTTCTCTAACTAATTATAATTATAACTAACTAATTATTCCAACTAATTATAATCGTAACTACTGTTATTGTTAATAGTAGGTAAATAATCTTTACAATTGGGGTTATTTGGATAAAATGGATTGGTATATATAGTTTTATTCAGTATTCATTTTTTTGAACAGTTTATTATTTATTGAAATTAAGATCATTTATTTATACTCATTTATGTGACCCAAATATTATTTAAAACCGATCCGAGTTAGATTAACCAAGATGATTGGGTTGGTGAAATCCATATACAACCCTGTTTAAGTTGTTGCCGTTTTAGTAAACGTTTTCTTTATTCTAAAAGTCGTTGTTGCATTTCATGTCACTTCTTTATGTGAAATCAGCGTATTGCGTCCTCAATCAATATATTGTACTCTAAATCAATACAATTACAAGCGGACTTATTAGCAATGTGTTGATACATGTTTTATATCCTATTTAAACT
The DNA here is from genome assembly GCA_037974835.1 of Cicer judaicum. Classification (NCBI taxonomy): domain Eukaryota; kingdom Viridiplantae; phylum Streptophyta; class Magnoliopsida; order Fabales; family Fabaceae; genus Cicer; species Cicer judaicum. The sequence goes on from JBBPBS010000968.1 coordinate 20,952,324, forward strand.
AAAACTAGTTTTTGAAGGATTTTAACTCAGAGGGCATAAGGATAGTCACAGAGCTTGAGTAAATATTCTGGAGGTGTTTGTCCATATTTTAATTGAGAAATTAAATATAATATTTTATTATATTTTAGAATTTTAGATTGTAAATTTGTAATATAAATATGAAAAAAAAATTACAAACACAATTTTAAAAAGAAGACAAATTAGACTGAAAAATTGCATATATTTATAAGAGACATAATTATGTTTAGAGAAGAAAAAATTAATCAAAAAAATAATTAATTTAATTGAGTTGTTAGAGAGATTGGAGGGTCGTGGCCATCTTATACCCTATGTCTCTATTTTAGAAGGAATTTAAAGATTACACTCTTGAAAATAAAAATCAAATATTTATTTTAATTTATACGTAATTTTATCTTATTTATTGTTATTATATTCATGAATTAATTATCCTTTTGTTTAGGATGCTGATGACTCTCTTTGAATCTTTGTAATAGTAAATCTTTATTACTATTTTTGCAATTGAAGTAATTCTTATTCGTTAATTCTTATTTTTAACTTTATTCTTTGATTGAATATTATCGAATTGAATCTAGTACTTACTTCATTAATGAAAAATAAGTAAATTTATAATTGATGTCTGTGTTTCAACATCTACTATAAGAATTTAATTATTAATCTAATACAATAGTTTAACTAAATTTATAATTACATAGTAAAAATTGAAAGACTTAAAATCTTAATCATTCTTTCTCATATTTTTTATTTTATTAGTTTTAATTCATTTTTACTCAAACAACTAATTATTTAACTATTCACTCACCTAAGTATTTATAACCTTGTTGCGCTGATAAAATTAATAATAATCCCAATTGAAACAATTTTGTTATTATTATTTGAACGTTTAGAATATTTGTCGCAAATATTGATTTTATTTTATTTCTCATATTAAAATACTTTTGTAAAGAAGGTTTTTTAACAGTATTAGAAAATTAGAAAATATATATATATATATATATATATATATTAACATATTTTTGCATAAATTAAAGTATAAATTATAGTGTTAAAATATTTTTTTTTATTTCTCAAAATCTGTCTAAAGTATAAATTAATTGTTTGTACATGAGTTAGAGTACTTTTGTATTTTGCTATATATATAAAGAGGGGAGATAGAGAAACATATATATTAAAATTATAAAAGAAATTAATTATTTTACTCACAACCAAACTTACACTGTTACAGAAAATAAAACAAACAAAATTATCTTAAATTGCATAAACTTAACATCACATAAAAGCAAACGGTTTAACAAGAAAGTTGTAACACACTTAACCTCACAAAAAAGGTCTTTATTCGTACTTTACTCTTTTATCTTTGATTAATTATCCCTTTACCACATTCATTTTAAAATTAAAAGTTATTATTATAATAACTTTATTTATAAAATTCCATGACTCCTAAACAGTTAAATGCACGGCAAGCAACTTGAAATATAGAAAATCCAGAGAGTTTGCATAATTTCTCCCATTGTTTCTCAGTTCTTTCCCTTCCACCAACTGTGATAAACATGAGATTGTCAAGAGTTGAAACAAGTTTAGATTCTTCACTTGCTTCTGGTTCTTCTGGCAATATGAACTCCACAATAATCACCTTCCCATTTGGTGGCAGAGCTTTCTGACAATTGCTTAAAAATTCTAAGCATTTTTCATCTGACCAATTATGGCATACAGCCTACAATTATGAAATAATAGTCACAAAAATTTGTAGTTACCACTTTAATCAATCTATAAGATATGATAAAGGGTCCATTTGTTACAAATTATTAAAAAAAATTATATATTTTTTTCTTCTTTGAAACAATATTAAATATTTTTTTCTTAAATTCTCATTTTTTTTAATATCATAACAAAAAGATGAAAACAGCTAAAATTAATTATTTAAAAATATTTTTTTTTTATATAAAAATATTTATTTTACAAAAAAAAAAAACCATCTATTGGGTCAACATTAGATATGTAGCCATTTATTATGTACATATATAGACTTACCTTTAGTATCATTGCATCACCCTGTGGAACACTTGCAAACATATCTCCTCCAACATGCTCAATCCCTTAATAAAAATTTGGTATAGTTTATTAATTATAATATTCAACAACAACAAAAAAAAGAATTTGTATATAAAAGCTTTAATTTCTTTTTTTGGTATGAAGGAAGGGATAGAAAAGCTTTTATTATATGGTAACATGATGACAATGATATATGTTATGAAATAAACATTGTTATACATCATGTTATACCTGAAAGTGGTGGTGCATTTTCAATGACTTGAGGCAGATCAAAATTAATTCCTTTAATTGATGGGTATTTGGATATTATCAATTTGAGATTTCGTCCACTTCCACCTCCAACATCAACCAATGTTGATATTCCCTCAAATCCAGTGTATATTTCAAGCATTCTTTTCATCTCTGTTGCACACACATCAACCATTGACTTGTTAAATATTTGGTTCATTTTTTTATCCTTTCCCATGTATTCATATGTTGTCACTCCATGAAATTTCTTGAATAAATCAATGTCTTCATCCACCACTGCTTCCTTGAAGTTCATCCTGGAAATATGGAAATAGAAACTAAAACTTTTACACAATTTTTGGAACAAAGTAATTTGCTTAAGATAATAACTTAAAAGCTTGTAATCGTCGCATGATTTTGGATTTTAATTTTAATTTTAATTTAGTAGTCAATACTCCTCAGTCCTTTTTTATAAACTCATTGAATTTTTCACATATATTAAGAAAAATAGATAGTATACATAATGGGAGTTATTTTTACTCATTTTAAATATGTATTTTATATTAACTTTTTACATTATAAGATGAATTAGTAGTATTAATAAGAGTAAGTTTATAGATATTCTTTTTTGAAATAGATGTTTATAATAAAGGAAGAAGGGAGTATTTCTCTTCTCACTTGGCCATAAATCATTTGCCCACTTAATTAGGAGGTTAAAAATAATCGTTTATTTAGATTTATTTTATAACATAGACACTTGTATTGTTTGAATAATGAACTTTAAAAATTATATTTTCCTCCATCTTATTTATGAAAGAAAATTTTATCAATAAAAATTAATTTATTTAACTCAAATTTTAAATTAAATATAACTATTTTTTATTGATTCAATTTTCTCTTTTATATATAAAATCGAAAGTAATATTTTTTTTACTACACTAAAGTAATATATATTATTTTGCATAAACTTTAATCAACTTTGGTTTTCTTAAAATTATTTAAAAAGTAGTTATTATTAATAATTGTGACAGCAATTACTCATTTTACAACTATGTTAATAAAATGTTTGAGCTAACTTATTTTTATAAGTTTTTTCACCTTTAATTAACACTTTTTCTTTAATTATATATATATATATAAAAAGAGTTTTACGATGAGATTCTAAAATAGTTAAATTTTAACTACACAGTCATACATGAATGATTATAATTTAAAACTATTTAAGTGATACATGACTATTTAAAAAAATCACATAACTTTTTTTTCAAAATTTTGGTGTATATACGATAAGTATGCTATATCCAAACATCTTTATTCTTATTCTAAGTATGTTTTTTAGTGTAGTATGTATATAAGAATTAAAATTAAAATGACTTACCAAACTTGTAACAAAGCAGGATAACACAAAAATGTAGTGAAAGAAGCCAAGTAGCCTCTACTTTCATCAGGGACAAGGTATTTTCCAACCATTGAGAGTCCATAAACTCTCTCCGAGCCACCGTCCTCGGCAGTTCGAGTAGAAGAAGTAAGAACAGTATAACTAACGAGTAAACGCAACATTCGGTCAAGTCTATTAGACAAGTCCGAATGTTGAGCTGATGTTGGCAACTTAGAAGCAATTTCAGATGGTGACATGAAAGCACCTGGTGGTGTCGCCTTAGCAATGATATCAAATAAATTAAGATCAATAGCAGCATTTAATACTGCTGGATAAACAAGATTAGTGGTAAGTACCATTGCTGAAAGACAAGCATTTTCCTCGGTTTGTTCAAAGGAAACACTAATTTGGTTTTCCTCCTTAGTTAAGTAAGAATCTCCCATTTTTTTATTCTTAATTTCAGTACTAATATATTTTTTTTGCTTTCTAGCTTGATTATTTTCATATGTATAATGTGCTCTTTATATAGGAAAAAAAATGTGTACCTCTAATTTGGCTTATTTGGCTTTTAGTTTTGGTTGGGGAGATACCTACCCCTGATAACTTTTTCTTTTTATTCCTCCGGGTTTTGAATTGTATTATGAAAAGGCACTCTCTGTTTTGCTTGATTTTAATTTTTCATTTGTATAATAATATTGCTTAAGTAAAGTCATGATCCATGCATGGTAAGTAGTTAGCTTGCTCAGTTGGAGTTATAAATTTATTCCAGTTTGAATAATTTGATATACTATTGATGAAAAAGACTAAGTATATATATAACTGAATTATATATCAATTTATTAAAACAACACTTAGGATTCATCCTACAGGCTACAACAACACTTATGATTCCGTGGGCGATAAGAATGTGTACTAATTTTTTGTTGTATCACTGGTCAAAAGAAGCAAAAGGACCAAAATATATTACGTAACTATGGATTTGGATCCCGGATCCCGGATCCCGTAAAAAATAATTTTTTCTATTTGAATAAATATTTACAAATATTTTTTAATTGAAAACTGAGTTTAAATATTTTTCTTCATATATTATTTTATAATGCAGTTTATGTTTAAACATTTTTCTTCATATATTTTTTAGTTTACAAAATAAAGTCAATTATATAATTTTAAATATATAAATTTACTAGAAAATATTTTTATATTAATTTATCAGTTAATAATTACTACAAAGACGAAACCAAACTCAAGCAGATTCCACTATCTCATCTTATGTAAAGCACACTAGTGGTGGTGGTAAAATGAGACTTTTCTTTATAATATGTTTAAATACAAAAGTATTCACTATACTATTGTTTACTAAATGTAAGTTTGAGGCAAAATTAATTTTGATTAAAGATAGTTCAATAATGAATTAGTTATAATGTCAATCTCATTTTTCATTATAAAAATACTTTTAGTATTGTGTAACTAAACATGCTCATAAAAAATGAAACATTTAACTATTTTGAAGTAAATTTTTTGGTCAAATTTCTTTTATATCATTTTATTATTTAAAATTCTCTATTATATATAAAATATTCTTTTTTTTTTTACTTTAAAAAGTAGTAAGACAGTGTTGCATTTTTTTCTCCAATAGGAGATCGCACAGTAGAGGTGTGACCATCTATTGTCTTTTATTTTATTTTTTATAACAAAAAATTAATTATTAATTTAATAAATAATAAATAATAAATTAAATTAATAAAATCAAACAAAATATATTTAATGCAAAAAAAATACATCAAAATTAATGTAGTTGAGTAAATGTGTTAAAACAAATAATCTATTATATTATTTTAATAATTTTATCATATTTTACAACTATTATAAATAATATATTATATTATTTTTTATTTATTAAATTTAACAATTAATTATTTATGATAAAAAATAAAAGATAATAGATGGTTGCATCTACAAGATAAAAAAAAAAAATCATGGTTGCACTATTGCGATCTTCCAATATAAAAATATATTTTAAGATATAAATTTTAAAATAGAATATAGTAGATAATTTTAAATAAAAAATAATATAAAAATAAAATATCCAAATATTTTAGCATGACAAACATTGTTAAAGAAGAAGAGTTGGAAAGAGGTGATAAAACGATTTTACTATGTGTCCATGTTGTACTTGTACCTATCAATTAAGTTGGTAAAATGAATTGACATCGCTGGAGATGTTTACCCTATTAGATTTGGATGATCAAGTAGATTTTTTAAAGAAAAGTTTTTCCTATACCTTCATATTTTTAACTATACTCCAAAAAAAATTAAAATGTCAAATATATTTTTGATTTTTTTTTATTATTTTATCAATTTAAATTCACTTTTTGTTTATAATTTAAAGATTCCCAAAAAAAAAATATTTTATAGAAGTTATTGAAAAAAAATTCTGGGAAAGAGAAGTTTACTAGAAAACTTTTATAAAATTTTTCGATAAAAGTAAAAAGTATGTACAGGAAACTTTAATAAAAAAAATTCGATACAAAAGATTAAAAGTATATACTACTAAAAAACTTTAAAAGTAAAATTGATATAAAAAAATAAAAAAGTATGTACGGAAAATATTTTTAAAAAAATTTCGGTATAAAAACTTAAAATTATATACTATCGACAAATTTAAAAAAAAATTTGATTATTATTGAAAAGTTTCTTCACAAATTTTTCGATACACATCAAATTTTTTTATTAATATAAGGCAAAATTTTCATCTTTAAAACCAGCTAACTAAACACTTTTTAAGCCCACCTAACAAAACAATAGGACTGGTTAGTCAGCTAGATAAGGGCAATTACACTCCACAAATGAGTTTGCCATGTATTTTTTTTTATTTTTAATGTTGATCCATTTTTGTAATTTTACTTCTCCATTTTTAAATATATTAAAAACAGTAATTCGACAAAAAGCTAAAAAATAAAAGTTTGAATAAACATTCATTTTTTATTTATTTAAAAGTTGACTGAAAGAGTTTCTGTTTTTTTTTATGCCACCATGTCAAAGACTCAAGTGGAAACTTATAAAAATATAAAAGGCTCAAAAGTGTAAATGTGGAATTATAAATCCTTCCTATTAAAATAATTTATTAATATTTACCAAAAAAAATTAATAATTTATTCATTATTAAATATTTTAATTAGTTAATTAGAAAAGTTTGTCAATTAATTACTCTAATTAATTATTTATTTTACATTAATTATATAAATTTTTTTAACTTTTGATATAATTAATTCTCTCAATTTACTTTTCTCCATTTATCTTTTATAAATGTTTAAACATCATTTATCTTTTCTCCATTTATTTTAAACATTGTCTAATATTAATCATTCGATGAAAAGTTTAATTACACTTAATTATCATCATGTTTTATCAAATAAAAAGGTATTAGCTTAGTTGTAACAAAAAAAAAAGGTATTAACTTTCTATATCAATTTTGTAGCAATTGATTTAAATATATGGAGTTAAAAAAGTTAATCTAATATATTAATGTTTAATTTTTTATGTAGACTGAGCAGTAAACATTGCTTAAAAGATACACATAAATATTAGATCTTGTGTTTGAATTCATAACAAAATCTAATTACACACAACTATTAAATTTAAAAATATCAATATTTCTTAGTTATGTAAATCTTGTACTAATGTACTGAAGTTTAGTTATATATTTATCTTTGAGTTAAATATGTTTTAATCTTGCAAATATGAATATTTTGGTTTGTCCTCATAAAAATATATTTTTTATTTATACCTCTTTAATTTCAATATACTTTTAAAAATGTCCTGAATAATTTTTTTTAATAAAAAATACTTAAGTGGCTAATTTTTGCAAGTGTGACCCTTGATAACTATATTAATATTGCTGAATGAATCAAAGAAATATATAATTGAAAATGTGACCCTTGATAATTTTTGCAAATGTGACCCAACCAACAAGTTGAACCACCTTTTCTACATACTTCGTCAAAACCAATTTCTACATATATAATTAGTTGTATTACTTCATCTTATCCCAATTCCCAAGCATTAGGAACCAATTTTTTCCACAAACAATCAAATTTTTTATAACCAAAATAAATTATTCAAAATCAGAGAAAAACTAAACCAAATACAAGCAACTATTGCACAAATATACATAATCAATAATCAATTAGAGTCCGAAAGATTTAAGAACAAGAGAAAAGTGTTGTTCCTTAATATAAAAGTTATATATATTGAACTTGAATGAATCAAAGAAATATTCACTATATAATATCCATTTACTTTTACAGATGCACTTTGTATTGGAAAAGGCAGAATAATCCACTTATCTCATTAAGCTCCTCACAGAATAATTATTCTAAATTCCTAATTAAGAATACAAATTATTTATAAAAAACAATTCTAAACTTCTATTAATTAACAAGACAATTTTTTTCTATATAAAAGCAAACATGAATAAGTATTCTTACCCAAAAGCCAATAGCTTGATCACAAAAACAATTTATAGAGAATTAGAGTATTCTCCTTCTGTTTCTAATTTGAGAATTGTTGATGGAAAAAAATTTCTTTAAAACCTTCAAAATCACCACCATACTAGGCTTATTCTTGGTTTGAACAAGGGCATTTTTGGTATTAGCAATTGTTAAGGTTGTAGTAGCACATGTGAACTCAACAACCTCTTCATTGAAAACCTCCCACAATAAATCCATTGGAACATCCTCATCCTCATCTTCATCTTCTAGTACTCTTGTAGTTTTATTTCCATTTTGGATAGATGAAAAGCTCTTCCTTTGCCCCTTATAGACAAAATTCTCTTCAAAGCAATCTTTTTTCTTTCCTTCACTTAGGACTTTGTTGGAATTATTAGAAGAAGAACATGGTGATGATGGATTCCAAAGAGGAGGTGAATCAATGCTATATGACCAAGTGTCATTAATTCTAGGGAAGCTGAAGTCTTCTGTTCCCATTGCTTGATGGCTATAATTAATCAAAACTTTATCAATTATTAATGAGATTGGAATAAAGTGTGTGACTTTTTGGGTTTGGTTTGAAGGGTTCACTTGAAAGAGGTTGTTGTTCTTTTTGGAAAAGGTTTTAGTTCAACTGCTTCATTGGTTCACAAGTTAGGAATGAGAGTTTTTGCTCTCTCTTTTAGTCTTATATGATTGTTGTTATGAAGAGAAAAAAATGTTACAATTGACACTAGAAAAAATACTCCCCATTTAATAAATATTTAATATCTTACATTTTTAATAAGGATATAAATAAATAAATAAATAAATAATTTAAAACAATTAAATCGATATATTAATTTTGATGTTTTTTGTTATATTTTTCTGTTATAATTTCTCTTATAAATGAGATTAGAGGCAGTAAATTAAGTGAAGTGAAGTTTTATTATATAAAAACAAAATTAAATACAACTCATTTGTTGTGTTGATTAAAGATAACTCCAGGTGTTAATATGTGATGTAACGATAGTAACAGCTTATTTTTTAAAGGGTACCTAACTGTTGCTAATTGTTGCCGGGTTCATAGGGGTAATTAATTTATATGCAAGTTATTATCTTTTTTCCAAATAGTGTTGTTGACTAAATTGAGTCATGTAGGGGATGTTGCACCACAAAATAGTCCCATATCATTTATTCAATCTTTTTAGGTTTGTGTTACATCTATGGTTTAATGGGGATCCACATGGTCCATTGTGACACGATTCAATTTAATGGTCATATTTTTCACCTAAAAAAGCAAGCTATATGGAATGGTGAATAGTTTTAGGGACCAAAATGGTTTAAGTGAGGAAGTTAAAGTAGGGACAAACAAGCGTTGTAATTAACTGCTAAGCTTAAGTTACCAAAATGGGTTTTGGCTTCAATTCTACGTTCTCAACATTTATGGCTAAGGTAGCAAATCACCCTTTAAACATGTTTAACTAAATTAGAACATCTTGTTTGCATGATTGACCTATGAAGCAATTCGTTAAAAATTAGGAAGGCTGAACATTGGCAGCAACACTACCAAAATCTGGGCCCAAATATTGCACCACAAACAGGCCCAAAATATCAATAAATATGAAAACCTTATTTTCTCAGCCTCTATGATTTAAAAAAAAAACACATATATGTGTCATGAAATATATCTCCGAAAAAATAACTGATTTTTTTAATCCAAAAGCATACTTTTGGATAGAGACAGCTCTATCATAGGTTTTGTAAGGTCTGAATTTCATCTACTTTAAAAAATATTATATTTAAGTCTTATAAATTATGTATTATAAATTCATTTAAATAAATTATATATAAAAATTTATATTATATTAATTATTCATCTAAATTTTATACAAATCTATAATTATTTTGTTGACGATTGAGGTTCATAAAAATTAACAATATTTAATAAAAACACATAACATATTAATTTTAATGCATCTTAAAAATATATTAAAAAAATTATATTTTTGTAAAATTATGCATAAATTAGCTGTATCATATAAAATTTTAAATTCAATAGATAACTTTATAAAATTTGTATCAATTAAAATATTATTGAGCCATGTAATATTACATTTGTGTAATTTGATCTTTAATATATATATATATATATATATAAATTTAATTTTAATGTACTGTGAATAAATTATAATCAATTATATATGTAAATTTATAAATAATAATAATTAATTGACAATTTAATTTTTTTTATAGACAATATATATATATATATTCGTGTTATTGAAAACGAGGTATCATCTAATATGGACAATTGGAAAATCGATCAAATATGTGCACCGATCGGGCCATATGAGTTGATAGATTTGTGACATAGACAATTTCAAATAAATATCATCCGAAACTTCCTTTAATTGATTTCTTACCCGTGTATCCCTGCTTTCCAATCTATTTCTATTTTCATCCCAAACCTCTCCCCCTCTCTCTACTCCTCTTTTTTTTTCTTTCTAATTATTAAGATTGGTTATTTTATTTTAAAATTGAATAGTTTTGTTTTTTTTTTATTTATTTTTTAATTAAAAAATATTGATATAGTATATTTTAAATTATGTAAAATGATTAATATCTATTAAATTATATTAAAATATTAATTTCAATTTCATAATTTTTTTTTGTAATTTAATTAATAACATATAAATATTTAATGCGTCTATATGGTTCTATATCATAAAATTGTATGTCACGTTAATTAAAATATATCAAATAATTAAAAAATACGATAAAGATCAAAATAATTGAATATTAAAATAGGGGAATCAATTTTGATAATTGATAAAAATAAGATGATCAAAACTACAATTAAGTATTTTCTTTAATAGAAATTAAGATAGTTTATTAACTAGAAAAAAAAAATTAACCTTTTACAATATACATGCATAATGCTATCAAATAAAGTATAACAATCAGGAAATAAATATAAATTCATATAGACACACAAGCCTTCTTTTATTAAGAAATACGTATTATGGTTAGCTTCTTATAAGTTGTGACAAAGAGAAGTATTTCAATCAAAAAGATAGAAGAGTGAATAAACCTCTTTCAAGAGAGGTTGGAGACTCGACGAGGTAGAAGACATATATATGACCATGTTAATTAGAGGTTTATAATCACTTTCAAATTTGACATTATTTAAGTCTATATTTTGAGTCACCCTAACAACATAAAGATGAGTCTAAATTTCAACAAAAAGAACATTTTCAACGCTTAAATTGCCAATTTATCATAGTAATATGCACAATCATTGTCATATTCGCCACAAATGAGTCTATCAAAGGAGAAATTACATAATTGTTCTTCACTATTCTCTTCCTAAATACTCTCTATTCATTAACCAAATAATTGAACTCAAGTGGTTAATGAACTTCAGTTATAAACAAATCGTTTAAGAAAATCTGATATCAAATTCTTACTGGAATAATTATGAATCATGCTTTACTTACTTCCCAATCAAACTTTGAGTTACTATAACTCATTTTCGATGAAAACTAGAGAGTTAAAAAAAAATTAATAATACTCCATTCATCTCAAATTGTATAAGTCATTTTATAAATAAAAAAAATATACAATATATATTTATAAGTCATTTTAAATAATACTTTTAATGAATACGAGCGAGCAAATACTTCAAGAAAATATACAATATTTTTTATAAAATCAATATAATTGTATTTTTTAATGGATTGATTGCATTTGTTTATTCGATATTGTAATCATTAACATTTAAGATTTGCCTTATTTTCTTTCCTCATTATTTATTGTGCCTTAAACAAAAGCTATCACATAAGGCTAAAATGTTACAAATTAGTAATTGACTTTAGGTCAACGTACCCTTTCCAGATGAATAATTTTGGGTAGACTATAAAACATGCAAGTAAAGAATGGGTTTAAAATAAAAAAAATACGTCTCTTTCTCATTTACCTCCTCAGCGCGTCTTTCAAGTTGAAACAATGGAAAAACTCTCCTCCTTAGCAACAAACATTAATTCTTTAATATCACCAAAATTTCCAAGTCATTACCCTATAAACTAATTTTTTCAACTTGAAAAATCAATTCCAATTTGTCATAAATATTTTTTCAATTTTAATTCTATTTCATTTAAACTCGTAAATAATTCGACCCAAATAAAATAAAAAGAATAAAAACCTAATAAGGATCATATAAGTTGCATTTACATGTCCAATGATTAATTTTCTTAAATAACAAAGTTTCTTATTTATAAATAAAAACTACAGTCTCTTATTCTTAGTTTTCACCTATTTAAGAGTGCATCACAAAAGTTGGGTATATTTGATAATACAATATTTGTAAAAATAAAAGAGTTTTGCCTTAAAAAAAATAAAATAGAATTATTTTGTGTCAAGTATTAGTCATGAGGACTAGAATAAAATTGAAGTTAAAATCAATAATATATATTTATAGGAAAACATTTGTAATAATGTTAAAAGTGAACCCATATTTTTCTAGGAAGTTCACTTATCACTAAAAAGTGAGCATGATATTTTTACATGTAAAGTGTTGTTGTTGTTCTCATACTCAATTGATGTATTGTTCATACGCGTTTTCCAATGGTCACTGGTGATTAGAAATGGTTGCACGCTACTAGTGCTTGGTGCAGTATTGAGTCAGTCATAGTCTAAGTCCAAAGTCCAAGTCCAAGTCCAAGTCCAAGTCCAAGTCCAACAATAATTAATTATAATTTAGTACTAGTACTATAACAAAATTAAGAAACTACCAGCTTTTTGTTCTTTCCACTCACAAGCTTTTCCCAGTTTTTAACACTCCCAATACTTTTCTTCTTTCCCTCGTTTCATTTCCATCAAATTTCCTTGCACTAAGAAACATACCAAATTCCAACATATCTTGAAAATACTCTCATTTCATTTCCACCTTTATTTATGTTCTTATATTATTATTATTATTATTATTATTATTATTATTATTATTATTATTATTATTATTATTATTCTCTTCCACCTCAACAAACACAATAAAATTTACACTCATCATCCACACCCCAAATACATGATATTATAGCACTGGAAGCTAAATAAAATTTACAAACAAACATGTTCAGGTATGAATACACAACCACCACTTTCTTACTCTTGTTTTTGTTCTGTCCAATGGTTATGTCTTTGCTCTCTCGAAACCAGACAAAAACCATGATCAATCTCTCCAATCATCTTAATGTCTCTGATTGGAATACAAACAACAAAGACTCCAACCCATGTGCATGGAAGGGTGTCACCTGTGATATTTCAAATTCATCTGTCATCAAGATTGTTCTATCTGGTTCATCACTCTCTTCACAATCTCTTCCTTTGCTTTGCAAAATTGAAACTTTGCAGGACATTGATGTCTCTAATAACCATCTCAGCTATATCCCAAATGAGTTCATTGATGCATGTGGAAAGATTGAGAGTTTAAAGCTGTTAAATTTCAGTGGAAATGTGTTGACTGACTTTTTGCCTACTTTTCATGGTTTTGATGCATTGGAATCACTTGACATGTCTTTTAATGATTTAAAGGGGAGCATTTATTTGCAGTTAGATGAAATGGTTAGTCTAAAGTTTCTGAATCTTAGTAATAATAAGTTCACTGGGAAACTTCCAACTAATTTGGGAAGTTCCATGGTTTTGGAGCAGCTTGTGCTTTCAAACAATGGTTTTGAAGGAACAATCCCTCATCAAATTTTGAGCTACAAAAATTTGACTGTGATTGATTTTATGGCAAATAATCTTTCCGGGTCTATTCCTTTCAATATTGGAAACCTTTCCAAGTTGGAAATTTTGAGTCTTTCCTCTAATAGGCTCAGTGGCGAAATCCCCATGTCACTCATGAATATTACAACTCTTGTAAGATTTGCAGCTAATCTAAACACCTTTACTGGTGCTGTTCCTCTTGGAAGTACAAAGTTTTTAAAGAATTTGGATCTTAGTTACAATAATTTATCTGAGTCCATTCCAGAAGGCCTTTTATCTCCATCACAGTTAGTGCTTGTAGATTTGTCTTATAACAAGTTACAAGGGCATGTACCTAAAAATATTTCTCCTAGTTTAGTAAGGTTGAGATTAGGGGGAAATTTGCTGACAGGAGAGGTTCCTTCGCTTAGTTGTGAAGCCGGTCACAATTTGACATACATGGAGCTGGAAAATAATCAGTTGACAGGTTTGATACCTCCTGGATTAGGTTCTTGCAGGAAATTAGCTTTGTTGAATTTAGCTGATAATGAATTGACTGGTGCACTGCCTTCAGAACTTGGTAATCTTAACAATCTTCAAGTTTTGAAGGTTCAAATGAACAAGCTTAATGGTACTATCCCAATTCAAATTTCACAACTAGTGAAGTTGTCTATTTTGAATTTGAGCAAGAATTTTCTTGATGGATCAATTCCATCTGATATTTCAAGCATGGCAAATCTTACACTCCTTGACTTGCAAGGTAACAGTCTCAACGGGTCTATACCGTTGTCGATTGGAAACTTGCAAAAAATTCTAGAAGTCCAACTTGGAGAAAACCAGCTAAGTGGTGCTATTCCACAAATGTCTTCGAGTCTACAAATTGCTTTGAATCTCAGTAGAAATCACTTTAGTGGAACTATTCCTACAAATTTTGGTGATTTGGTTAACTTAGAGGTTTTGGATCTCTCAAATAACAACTTCTCTGGTGAAATTCCTCAGTCTCTGACTAAAATGGCAGCATTGACACAGCTGCAACTGTCAAACAATAAGCTATCAGGTGACCTTCCATCATTCGGTTCGTATGTTAAAATTGATATAAGTGGAACCCATGTCACGAACAATAGTAATGTATCACCCAACAATTCTCCAACAGCAAAAAAGAATGGGAAATCTGTTGTTGTAGCTGTTCTTATTGCAATTGTTGCTGCAATTTTTGTGGTAGGCCTTGTCACCCTGCTGGTTGTAACGATATCACAACACTATTGCAGGGTTAACGAGCAACGTGTACAGTCAAGTGAAAGTGAAAATCTTGATCTTCCTCAAGTCATCAAGAGTAATCTGTTAACTCCAAATGGAATCCACAGATCAAACGTTGACTTCTCCAAGGCCATGGAAGCTGTTGCCAAGACGTCCAACGTTACTTTGAAAACCAAGTTTTCAACTTACTATAAGGCCGTTATGCCATCTGGATCAATCTATTTTGCAAAGAAGCTGAACTGGTGCGACAAGATATTTCCGGTGAATACTATTGATAAATTTGGTAGAGAGCTAGAAGTATTGGCAAAGTTGAACAATTCAAATGTCATGGTTCCTCTAGCATATATTGTGTCCACTAACAGTGCTTATATATTATACGAGTTTGTCTCAAATGGCTCGCTCTTTGACGCGCTTCACGGAAGCATGGAAAGCTCTTTAGATTGGGCTAGCAGATATAGTATAGCAGTTGGTGTGGCTCAAGGTCTCTCTTTTCTGCATGGATTTGCCTCTGGTCCAATACTTCTACTTGATTTGTCAAGTAAAAGTATTATGCTGAAATCGCTAAAGGAGCCTCTAGTTGGTGACATTGAACACTACAAAGTGATTGATCCTTCAAAGAGTACTGGAAGTTTTTCTGCAGTTGCTGGTTCTGTTGGATACATTCCTCCAGGTCAGAAAATCTTGACTTTCTTTCCAAATTAGTCTTTTTTAAATTCATATATTAGCTTTAAATGTTATATGATATATTATTAGTTTCAAATACAAACCTAAATAAAATCAACATA
Source organism: Cicer judaicum (assembly GCA_037974835.1). Taxonomy (NCBI): domain Eukaryota; kingdom Viridiplantae; phylum Streptophyta; class Magnoliopsida; order Fabales; family Fabaceae; genus Cicer; species Cicer judaicum. The sequence goes on from JBBPBS010000968.1 coordinate 20,968,250, forward strand.
AACTATTAAGTAGGTATATGGCATGGCAATCACTTAAATTTGCTTTTTGAACACAGAATAAGCTAACAGCCTAACATAAATGCACATTAGTCTTTGAAGATCTAAATTATCTTTGCTTGTTGATTTGGCAGAGTATGCATACACAATGAGAGTAACAATGGCAGGGAATATCTATAGCTTTGGGGTCATTCTACTGGAATTACTGACAGGCAAACCTGCAGTGACTGAGGGAACTGAATTGGTCAAGTGGGTTTCGCTTAATTCAAGAAATCAAGATTTCATTCTTGATTCTAATGTTAGTAGAACATCTCAGGCTGTTAGAAACCAAATGCTTGCAATTCTGGAGATTGCTCTTGTTTGTGTAAGCACATCACCTGAAACAAGACCAAAGATGAAGACTGTGCTAAGGATGTTGCTTAATGCCAGATAAAATCATATTCTCATGGGTTAAATTAAATCTTCAAAGATTTTGTTTTGGGTGGTGCATTGCATATACAAAAGATATAGAATATCTAATAGGACGAATCTTGCTCAATCCTTTTATGGAGCTGCATTAATTCAGTTTTTCTTGCTATTCACGGTATGGTGGCTGGGCTGTGTGTAAGGTGAACTAGTTTGCTATCTTAAATATTTAGCTTATACAGTCATATATATAAATGGTATTTTTAAATTTTCGTTTTAAACATACAAAGATAGATACAATAATATAGCACAACCAAAACAAAGTACCAGGATTTTAGTTGCTTTATTAAGTTGAATATAGCCAAACATGCTTAGCTCGTGCCATTATAAAAAATGTAGTTTGGGCAGTTCCCAACTTAAATATATAAATACTGTCAATTTTGTTATCATGAATGCACATAAGATGTGTAAAAAACAAAACATTATCATCATCATAAATTGCTCATACAAAGAATTATTCAATAATTAAAATATAAATGAGCACCTACACATAAATTGCTAGGTGAAAATGCAGCGTGGTAGAGCATATTGAAAGAGTTTTTTGTACAAATATCCTGTGAAATTTCTGTACAAGTAACTTTTTTTCCATTGGAAAAGGTTCCACATGGGAAATGAAGCCAAGTAGCCCTAAATTTGGTGGAACCAGTTTTTTATTAGCCATTGTCATTGATAGTTTGATACAAAATGTCACAAAAATCACACTTATGCAGTAATATCTTCATCACACTTTTTTTTTGGTTTCATAACATAATCATTGCTCAATCTCATGTGTTTCAATTTTCTAGACACAATTCTAAAAACAAGTTCCATGCTCTCACATAAATAATGGACATTATTAGACAATAATGAACAACCAAAAAACAAATTTATAATCAGACAGTATTAGAAAAAAATGAAAAATGGCATATTTGACTCAATCTCATTTAAGAAACAACTACTCGGCTTTCCTACTCAAAAAAACTCTACTCCTGCTCTTTGCACAATCCTGAGTGGATAGTAATTTGGCTTCTAAGTTTGTGCTTCTCGACAATTAATAATCCCTAACCCACGACGAGAGGAAGCATAAGTTCTTTTTCCTTTGTATGCAGCATTAGAATATAGAAAAAATGAGACTAGAAAGTAAGATCTTTAGGGTCCTCAATAATCTGTGACAGGGTTTGCAAGAATAAAGCCAGATCAGAACCGTAGATTACTCGATGATCTGCCGTAACATTGACCTGCAAATTTGCATTCCATCAGTTACTAAAGAACAGAAATCTGGATATGGATTTACGATTCTTTAAGCAAAAATAAATAAGTCATACTCCAACATAAATAAATGTCTGAAAATTCATACCTGCATTTGGTTCTTCTTGCCAATACGACCATCCTTGGTAGCTACAACAGTTGGCTGCGATGTTCCAACTGCCATTATTGCTCCCTACAAAAATAAATCCAGAGAATGATCACATTCATGTTGCCCATCACTGTTCAATTTGAACTAATAGTCAACCTCTTCCAATATTTAAACACAAATAAGATTACTCACAGTTCCAGGAGGAAGAATAGCATCAAAGCGATCAACGCCAAACATTCCGAGGTTGGAAAGAGTGAAAGTACCTAGAGAAAAAACAGAAATCAGTGTGGGTGGGAAAATATATAAAGAATAAAAAATAGATTAAATTAGCCCAATTCAATGGCAGAGTTCAACTATAAAAACATTATATAGCTTGTCCTTTTGGTAGAAATCATAAATCTGTATACAGCTAAGGAACATCAGGACCTCAAAAAAAATGATGTATACAGATTATCTGTTATCATGATCACCATCCCTCACATTCTGTAGCTTAGCAATCAAGAAAAAAATTTGGAAACAACTCAAATGCAATCTTCAGTTTAGTCAGGTAAGCACCAATTTGAACTCGGGTTTTCTTTAGTTTATAGTTATAACTTTATTCTTCTATGACATGTTTATTGTCAAAGCTTGATTCAATAATTTAGAATCTAGAAATCTATTCACAAAAAGAAAAGGATCTGCAAATATCAACATATGTCCAGAAGTCCCACAAATCACGTTCCATTAATCTTTTTATCACATTCCAAACCACTCTTTTTATTTTGGACAATGATACATATGCATATAGTATAAGACTGAGACAGCATTAATTTGAAGTTAATCATCAATGCCGGTAGTTCCTACCCACAAAATTTAATGTTTCTATGATGAAATGGAAAATTCATAGAGATAAAATGAATCCCAATAAATATAAATATATATAATTACTATACCTGTGGTGTATTCATGAGGCTGCAGCTGCTTAGCTCGGGCCTTATCAACCAACTCCTTCCACTTTCTTGACAATGAATAGACATCAAGCTAGAATATACATCAAACAAACCTTTTTAACAATTGAGCACAGAGTAACATTTTAAGTTAGATTAGAAACAGCTAAAAATAGAGTATCAATCACCTTATCAGCATCCTGAAGCACTGGTGTAATCAGTCCGCCATCTATAGCCACGGCAACTGCAATGTTGATGCTGCTATTGTACACAAAGCTATTACCATCCCTACAACTAGAGTTTATAACAGGGTGTTTAGCGAGTGCGAGTGCAGTAGCCTTGGCAAGCAATGCTGTCATAGTAACTCCCTTTGATTTGATCTGATATTTTATAAAATACAACAAATCAATAAACATATATATGTAAACAGTTTGAACATGAGTCCAGAAGTCCAAGGTGCTCATTGAATAATTTTAAAAGCCGTAGATATCAAACTATCATAAACTGCCTACAGTATGTTAAAACAAAAACTTCACAAAGAGCATAGGATAAGTATCTAACAACTTAAATATCCACCGAGCATCCTATACTATTGAGTGTGGGACTTGAATACCCCATAAAACCCAAGTCCCTATCAAGTATCAACATACAATCAAATCATACATGGCCAGTATTTCCTTTTATTTAGCTCATACAATTTATCAATAACCCATGTAGCACCGCACCTACACTTCACAGCATAATCATTACGATATAATGAAATAAAAAAAAAAAAAAAAAAAAAAAAAAAAAGAGAGAGACAAAAAATTAACCTTCTTGTAGAGAGCATCAAGTGCATCAGTGGTGATGGTGTAACCAACTCTAAAAGTGGGAACAGCCAGACTCTCAAGCATATTCCTACTAACAGCATTCTGCATTGTCGTGAACGGCACCACACTTCCCAACTCAACACCAGCAGCTACCGTATTCACCGGTGCAGGAGCCGCCGCCACAACACCCTCTGAAGAGCTCCCTGAAGCTGCAAATGCCTCAACGTCTTTAGCCACAATTCTCCCCAAAGGTCCAGTTCCAATGATTTGACCCAATTCCACATTCAACTCCTTAGCCAACTTCTTCGCATAAGGTGACGCCACAATCCTCTTCCCTCCTTCAGACGCCGGATGCCTCGAAACAACCGCCACAGGAACATTCTCTGCAACTTTATTGGGTTGAGATTCTACAGGTGAGGGTGCAGGCGCAGGTGCAGGTGCGGGTGCAGAAGAAGGAGAAGAAGAAGAAGAGGAAGATGAAGATAGGGCTTTGGATTTTGCTTGTTCGATATCCTCTTCAGTTTCAGCGAGAAATGCGATGGGAGATCCAACGGCAGCGACGCCACCTTCTTCAACGACGATAGCAGCGAGGATACCGTCGTAGAAAGTCTCGACGTCCATGTCAGCTTTGTCGGATTCAACGACGACGACGCTATCGCCTTTGGAGAGTTTGTCGCCTTCGGATTTGATCCATGAGACGATTTTGCCCTCGGTCATTGTTGAGCTGAGTGCGGGCATGAAAATCTCGCGGATCTTGGCGCGGACAACGAGGTGGTTTGTTGTGGAACGGTGGAGTGTAGTGGGAGAGCGGCGGAGTACGGTGGAGGAAGGGAAGAAGGGAGTTTGGAGAAGCTGAGACATTGTTTGTTTGTTTGTTTGTTGAAATGAAAATGGGAAATTGTTTGTTACTTGAATGTGTTTAGGTGAAATAAAAAGTATACTTCCTCGAGTTCATCGAAACAAAGAGGGCGGAGGTTTCAACTTCACTAAGTAATCTTCTTCTTGTTTTTCTTCGTTGGTTTCATTTTAATTGCTTCCTAACAACTTATACGGCTCATACCTCAACATCTACATACATCATTTCATATTCTAAATAAACTAATTACTTCATATCTTAATGTCATTTTTATTTTAAAATTAAGTTGCACTCACATAAAATCTCTCTATACAACCTAGACAGTCATTTTAGTCCAAAACAAACATCACACTCCTCTATTACCATTGTTAGACAAAAATTGGGATGCCCAAAATTAACAGCTAAAAAAACTTGACCACCCCAAAATTGGTTGAATCAACTATTGACCCTCAAAAATATATTGTTTTTTAGACTAAACCCTAAAAATAGACAAATTTGAAATGATAATATAAATTATAGAAATTTGAATTCAGTTGAAGTACAAGGAAATAATTTAATAAAAATGATTGATTTTCCTCTTTCCTTGAATGAAACAAGTTCTTTTGAGTGAAAAAAAAAGTTCTTCTAAGACTTCACATTCAAGCTAAGAGACCTTATTAAAAACGCATGCTTCGAACTATTGTGGATAGCAAATGGATGCATGTTGGATTTGAAACTTGAAGTTGTAGTTTTCTCGGGAGAAAAGATTTCCTTGTGAGTAAAAATATAGTTTTTAGTTTATTTAAATGTATTCTATAATCGTTCAATTTTCATTATAGAAATTTTTTATTGCGTAAAGTGGTAGAGAATTTAAGTATTTTTTGTAATTTAAAATAAAGATAAATATAAAAGTTTCATTTTAGTGTGTAAATTTAAACTCTAACATTATTTTATATTTATTAAACTTGACATTAATATGAAACACTAAATATAAATAAACATTAATCAAGGTTTAAATTTGAATTATTTTAAACAATTTATTTTTAATTAAAATTTATTAATAATTTAAATTCAATTACTTATTTATATCAATATATTCTTTAAATAGCTTATAACATTTTCTATAAGAATCGAAAAATTTATCATAAAAAAACAAGTAAAATATAAATTAATTTATGAACACTTTACGAGTAATATCATCAAATTAAAAAATATAAAAATTTATATTTGTAATACTTTAAATTTTTCAACACTTAATTTTCTTTTGTGATTGTATGACCAATATATCATATATACTACTAACACATTATCTTCTCTATTTATTTATATCTGAAGGTGTTTATAAGGTGAAATAGAATACATGAAATATTTTCCTAAAAATAAGTATTAGTGTGTATGAAGTTAGTTTTTGGTCAAGTTATCAGTCATTCATCCAAACCGTTGATTAAGATATCTAATGGTTATAACCAACGGAATCACCATTGAACCGGTTGTATTATGACACAAACACACCTTGCCGGATAACCCCTGTTGTTGTTACTGTCTAAAACAGGAACAACATCCTAAGAAGAAGAAGAAGATGAAGATGGGTAGTTCCACCTTCACTCATTTCTCCTACTCTTCTCCTTCTCTTTCCTCTCTATTTCCATCTAAATCCACCTTTCAATCTCTTCCTTCTACCCTTATCTCCAATCCTTTCCTTTCCAAATTTCCCACTTCATCACCATGCTCTCTAAAGTAATTCCATTTCCTCTCTCTACCATTTTTATGGAGTGCTTCATTTTAAATATTGTTAGTTATTAATGTTGTTGTTTAGTAGAGTACTTAATTGTTTAACTGTATAATCGCTTCTTAAGTTAATTTTCCTTTTCCAAGTTTCATATGTTTGTAGCTTGTTTTTAATTAGGTTGTGATTTGTGCTGGAAGGTGGAGGAAAAGTAATTCCTGGATTTCTTGTGTGTCACATATTCAAGACTTAATAGTTTTGTTGTTACGCATGTTTGGATTCATAGTGAATTTGGCTAAATCACGATAATGATGTGTTTTATTGAAGCTCAAAAGTGTAATTTTTTGCCGAAACTAGAGTGACACACTATGATTCTATCAAACTCACGGCAAATCCAAACATGCTATTAGAGGGTTTGTTACTTTAGTGTCTCATTATAATGCATGGTTGATTGTTAACTTGGACACTGTTTACAGAAAGATCAAAGCCTTGGGAATTCAGCAAACAGGATTCACTCCAAGTGGAGACAACCTTGATACAGTCAAGAGTAGGATTGTGCTCCAGGTTGTTTTGATTTCATGTGCTTTACATAAAAAATTAAGCATATTTGCACATAATGCATTGATTTTTTTTATTTATTTACCTGACAAAATGAACCCAATGATTTGGTTTTGTCTAAGGCTTTATTTCTTATACCATTATCAGTTTTATCTTGTATACTAAGTATCCTCATTTCATGCTTTATGTTCACAACCTTGATTTCGGGCTACTAATTTTTCTTCCTTCTATCGTCGACGAAGACAGATGTTTGAAAGGGCAATGCCAATGGAACAACCCCTTATAACCATTTTCACAAAACAATCCGAGAGTAATTCCCTTTCTCGTTTTTTCAATTTTCTTATTCATAGTTTTTTTTTATTACCATGAGTGAATTGCTGTCATGTGTTTTATAGAAAAATTGTAAGGTTAAGAGGTATATGATCTTGCTGATATCAAATTTCCTGCACACTGTTAGTTTCATTTTGATTAGCCTCAGAAACATTGTATCGGTATACCAATGATCAAGAAATACCAGATGATTGACTATTATGTCAAGATTTAGAAAATATAAAGAAAAACGATGATGAGGTCTGTTAGGAACTACTAGTTGAACTATCATGCCAATCTTATGCATTAACTTTTCCCTAAGTTCCTTGGTTAATCACCTAAGTAGATGTAGACTATGCACAGGTAAATGATTAAAACTAATTATTATTCATTTGGTTAGTAGTTCATACAGTAACTTTACTAAAAGAATTAAGATCATGAGCTAGGTATTGATTCTTTCTTAATGAATGGTACAAACTGCACGCTACACAATCCCATTAGGTATTTCCATTAGATGCGGTTGTTTTTATGTTCACAATATTCAATTGTTAGTTAAGTAAAATAGATGAAAACATTGCGTGCATTGCTTAATTCTATGCATTGTGCTCTGAAACTTCAGAATTGTTTTTTAATTACAATAATCACACGAGTAATTGCCTTTTTTAATCTTCTCTTTCTGGTTTCTCAGTGACTGACTTTACAATGGAAAATCTTCAAGATTGGAGAAAATCATCAAAATGGGTTTTGCCATTCTTGTTTGGACAAAGCATATCAGTTATTTCTCCTGGTGTTTCATATGCAAGCGACTCAGTGAAGATAAACGAGATCTATCAAGTTGGGGAGTTGTTTGACGTAGGAATCCAACTAATATACTTGCTACTGTTGTTGGGTTTGCTAGGGGCTGGGACTTACTATGTCATTCGACAAGTTCTTGTCCGTAGAGAACTCGACCTTTCTGCTAAAGAGTTACAGGTAAGAACTTATACATATTCCTTTTAGTCATTCATACTACTAGATGTTTCACTTGAACACCTTGAAGGAGATTTGACCCTGAATTTTACATGTTCATTTTACAATTCTGTTTTTATCCAGTTAAGTACCATGACATATATTAACCTTGTTTGGATAAACAACTTGATTCGGCGTTTATCATATAAGTGTTAGTGTATTAACTATTTTTATAACAAAAGATAAAATAAATTCAAACTGGTTTTATATAAGCCATAAATCATTTTCATAAGCTATCTTGGAGAGCTTGTGGAAATAAGTTGAAAACAACTTATGGACATGTCATAAGCTATTTCCATAAACTCTCCTAAGCAGTCTCAACATAAGCTCAAACAAGTCAACCCAACGAGGCCCGTTATATTATACACAAGCTACTTAGAATAAGTTGTTTATGATTGTCTTTCTTTTCTCATTTTCTTCCATTATCTCAGGAGCAAGTCAGAAGTGGCGATGCAAATGCAACTGAGCTTTTTGAACTTGGTGCGGTGATGCTGCGGAGAAAATTTTACCCAGCTGCAACCAAGTTTTTGCTTCAAGCAATTGAGAAATGGGATGGAGAAAGTCAGGATCTTGCTCAGGTTAGATGATTTTGTTAATTATTAAGATAATAAATTATATATGCTTAATTTGGACCTTACTTTGGATTGGAAATGGGAGAATAATAGTTATTGATCATGAGTTATAGTTATACAATTCTACTATTATTGTCCTGCTCCTTTTTTTTAGACAAATGTTAGTAACTTAGCATATTAGTTGTTACATTAGTATTTTTATTAGTGATTTGTTCTGATATAACTTGTTAGCAACTGCTTTGGTAATGATCACCCTGCAATCCATCAAGATAGGTTTACAATGCTCTTGGTGTCAGCTATGTTCGTGACGGAAAACTCGACAAAGGAATTGCTCAGTTTGAGACAGCTGTGAAGCTTCAACCAGGCTATGTCACAGCGTGGAACAATCTTGGCGATGCATATGATAGTAAAAAAGAATTTGGGGCTGCTCTGAAGGCATTTGAAGAAGTCCTTCTATTCGATCCTAACAACAAGATTGCGCGGCCGAGGAGAGATGCTTTGAAGGAACTTGTTGGAATGTCCGAAGGAGTTACTGTCAAGTATAGAGAGAAGAAATGACTGACATTCTACCAACTCACCCTATAAATATGGCATACTTGAAATACACAGTTTTCAATCAATATCTTGATTGTGTTTGAAGGAATTTTGGCTCTACTGTTGTATGAGGTAGCATTTTTTTTCCTTGTTACAGTATTTTGGTAGAATGATTATAACAAAGGTATGAACTCATCAACTCATGCTAATTACTACTTAATGCTAATGGCATGAATAGTTGAGGTAAAGTATTGTTGGGAATGGTTGAAAAAATGTATTGACATGTGAGACGTTTTCATGTGTTAATAAAATGATTTTTTCACAAACTTGTTTATAGAAATCTTTGATGTCCATGTTCTGGATTTATGCTTCCATGTTGTTCTTACAACGTCACTTAGGATTTTCACATAAAGTGGCGAGACTTATATGAATATACCAATTAAAAATATAATGTTGGAAAGAGTGTTAGAATGCGTTGTTAGTATATTGTTGTTTTTGAAATTTATAGCTGCAAAAGTTATATTAGTGAATGGAATTACTCGATTGGTTATGGGATTTATCATTTTTCATTTATTATGGGAGAAGCATAAGCATATCGAATTCAAGTATTGATGTTATGTGGGTATGCATAACATCTGGATGTGTTGAAATATCAACTATTGCAACTTTTTCATTTTCTAACAGGGGGTGATAATAGCACTTAACTATCATAGGGAGTTAGGATTTTAGGGGAATTGGACCATGCGGCCCAAATGTTTTTCTATTTACTTCTTTATTTTGTTTTGAGGATTCTACCATTTACTTCCACCGTTGTTCCTGTCACCTAAAAATACAATTTTATTCTTTTAATAATTTATAATAAGTTTTAAAATTGATAATTTCGAAAGTTTATAAATCTTGTAAATTTCAAATCTAAAAAGTTTTGAAATTTTTCTATTTGAAAGTTTTGAATTGTTATAAAGTTTCGAAAATTCTAGAATTTTCTTAGAATTTTCTATTTCAGAAGTTTTTATTGAATATTTTGAAAATTGTATGTTTTAAAATTTTAAAATTTTCGATAGCCACTTGTGATTTTGAAAGTTTCAAATGTTAAAAGATCATTTTTCTAAAGTTTTGAAAGAGAGAATGAAAAATAAGAAGTTAACAAAGTTGAAAGTTTTATAGACGATTAAAAAGACAAAATTATATTTTTACGTTGATTGAAGGTGACAGTTTTAAATGCAAGTAGAATATATTTTATTTTAGTTTGATGGGTCTCAATTTGAGTTTTGTTAAGATTCTTTTCTTTTTGTCTTATTATTTGCAATATAACATGTAATATAATAAAATAGTAAGTAAAACTTTTAGAACGATATAATAAAACTAAGCAATGCCATTTGATATACTAAAAGGAAATGTTTGAATGCGATACGATGTTAAAATGTTGATAAACCTATCAAGAATTGTATCAAGATACAATGTACAAATAAAAAGGGATCCAAGGAAAAAGATGAGTTATAAATTACATATATTTATTAAGAGTTAGTACACGTTTGAATGTTTGTGAACAACACAATTACACGTATATATAAACTAAAGTGGCCTATATTAAATATATTAATTAATTAGGTTCAATATAAGAGTTAGTTAATTAATTATACTAATTAATTGTTATCTTTTTATCATATAAATTTTATGTATCATTTGATGTGTTTCAACAATTCTCTAATTATTAAATGTGATTTTAATATATTTTTCTCTCATATAAGATTTTTATCTAAAATTATAATATAATATTAAAGAAATAATTATTCTACTACTTTCTTTTTCTTAATATTTTCAAAAAAATTATATTAAAATTTAATTAATTCATCTTTTATTTTCTATTTCATTATTGAACAAGTTCATCATCTTCTTATCTTTTTCAATATTTAAAAGTGAAACATTTATATCCCACATGAAAATGGATACACAGCTACCTTATTGGTTGTTATTTTATCTGATAACTACTTTACTTATTGGTTGTTATTTTATCTGATAACTACTTTACTTATCTGATACACAGCTACCTTACATTAAAATAAATATTTACATCACATTTACTTATATATACAATACAAAATAAAATAATTAGCATATATAAAAATATGGGTTAAATTATACTGATCATTCAATTGGTTAATTAACAAGATTTCACATTCCATGAGCCATGCTTTGAAGGAACTTGTTCCAATTTCTAAAGAAGTCAATGTCAACTATATATAGAGAAGAAATTCATGCCATTCTATATGCTCACCCCACGAATATAGCATACTTAAATACCACACGTTTTTAAGACAAACAAAAAATTACACACGGTTTTTCCAAAACTTGGTTGTGTTTATGGTAATTTTGGCACTATTGATGTAGTTGAGGCATTTTTTACTCTCGTTTACAATAATAATAGCAAGGTATAAACTCATCAATGTAATCTATTTAAGGGTTATGCTAATGGCTTAGTAGAGATAAAGATTACTGCTATTTGCTATGAATGGTTGAAACACGGTTTAATAGTACGAGTGTATTCAGACGTGCAAAATCAATTTATTTTTTCTTTTCTTTTATAAATAAATGGTCATTTTCATGTCTTGGTAAAGTGATTCTTTCACCAACTTGCCATTTCGTCATTGCTTAAATCATCTTTGTAGAAATCATTGATCTCCATGTTCTTGATCTCGGGACCCACTTTGTTTTAAGTAGACTGTGGTTATACTTGCTCCAAACAAAGCAAAAGCATGAGAGAATAAAAAAAGTTTATCATTTACAAATATTTAAAATTTTAAGGTGATTTTATAAAATTAATTTTAATTAAAATTGAATTATAAATTAAGTAATTTATATTTGGATATGTTTTTAATAAAAGTATGTTTAATAATAATTTTTAATGGAAAAAATATGTTTAGATTCAAAATTATAAATTATAATTTTAAGTTAAAATTTATGTTAAATATATAATTAATTCTGTTTCACAATATCTAAACATATCACAATCAATTTTGTATATTTATAATTGATTTTAATTTTTCAAAAATTAAAATTAATTATAAATTAATCTAAAATGATAGTCTTTAAATACTCTTTTTCAACACACATTTTTCTATATCTTTACTACAAAAATTTTATATAAATCTTACTAAATGGTGAATTCATTTAAATTTTAACAAATAAGTAATCAATATTAATTTTGACAAATTTTTGTGAGAGTTTATTTCAAATAACTAAATAAATAATTACACAACGTATAAATCTTGCATAAGACTAATTAATTTTTAATTAATCTTTTACCAGAAAAAGTTAATTTTGAATTCATATTCAACGTTTTCCATCCTTTCTCTACAATATATTCCTCAGGTTCCTATCTCTATCTTTCTCAATAAAATAAGAAATTATCTGGCTGGCTTTCTAAATCTAGAGACACGCGTATACAACAATATTATAGAACAATGTTGTTTATATTTATATTTATATAATACTAATAATGGAGATCAACACACTTCATAAAGCTTTGAATAAAACATAAATGAATATTTCAGAAAATGTCAACTTCTATATTAATCGAAACAATGGGTTCAATTAATATAAGCTCCAAATATTATTTCTAGACTAGACTTGTAGCTGCAAAAAATTCAAAGCGTTTTTTCCAACCACTCATTTAGCGTTTATTAATATATGTTTATTTTTATTTTTTTCTTAGCATGATATTATCTCTCAGTCAAGTAAAACTACAATAAACGATAAAAAAAAAAATTAATATTACATTTTTGTAACTGAATTTAAAATACATGATATTTGATTAAACTTGAAAAAATTATTATCATCTAATCTAAGAGTTGTCGGGTAACTATCAATCTATTCTTGACATGATATATGAATTTTAATTAGCAGAGTATACAAATAAATTAAACTTTGTACAAAATGAAAAATTCAGAAAAGTTGTGAAAGTGAAATTTTAAGAGAAAGAGGAAAGGTGAGGGTCTCACACGGCTAGTTTGTGGTCCTACCTGTTCTAATTTTTCAAAATTTAGTCCTTCCATTTGTCATCAACGCAGCGGATCAACAAATAAATTTTATAAAGAAATCATACTATTATATATAATAAAATTGTTATTACTATACATAATAAAGTTAAATATATATTTATATATATAAATGAGATTATAATTTTTAATATTTTAAAAAATATTAAATATATTCAATATATATATATATATATATAATTTAAAAATTATAATAATATTATTAGCGTAGCAGATTCTGATTTAGACGAATATTAACATCTTTAAATTTGTTTCCACTTTTAATTTTTAATTTTGAAAAAAATCTATATCACACTGCATTTAATTAAATTAAATTATTTATATTTAAATTCAAAAAAATTTGAGAATACATTTAGATTGTCATATTTGATATAAATAGATAATACCGCAGTTGTAAATAATTAATGACAATAGTCTCGTAAAACAAATGCAAACATAGTAAAATTATTTCATTTATTTATTGTTTTCTTTAATCATTTAAAAAAAATTAAACCACACTCAATTAAGAAAGTATTACTACTTCCCTTCTTTTTATATTGGCTGTCAGCATTACCAAAATAAAAATATTTCAAAACAAGTGATGTTTTATATTTTCAATGTCACAATAAAATTTTATTCTAATTTTTCATATATTACATTTGTTCTTATTTATAAGTCATATTTGAAAGAAATTTCATCTTTTTCATTAAAAAAAATCCTTTTAAAATTAGATACATGACATTTATTTTTTCTTCTTCTAAATATACCATTAATAAATATTGTCAATTATTCTGAAATGTAGCAACTCGATAGTGAATTTATAC
>JBBPBS010000968.1:20984749-21028008 GCA_037974835.1 Cicer judaicum
AAAAATTGAGATTCTAATTAAATATAAAATAATAACATAAAAATTAAGAATCTCACACAATTAAATAATTTTTTTATTGATTAAACATATATTAATATTAAAAATAAGTTTTAATGTAGACTTCATTTATAATTTTTAAAAAATACAATATAATTAATTTATAACTGTTTATCAATTTTTCTTAATATATATATTCTTTAAATTATAAAAAAAATCTTAAAATAATGACATAAAATTTGAATTCACTATTATTTATTTTATTTTTCACTATATTAACATTGTCATCATAAAAAGTGTGATGTATTCATATATTGTTTAATCATTATACATTATTTATTTTATGGTAACTTATATACATATTTTGATAGTAAAAAATTCTATAGAAATAAACTTATTTCCAAACGGAATATTTACATCCTAATCGCCATATCTGACCTCGTTTTGTAACCTTTGTAGGACCCATCGATGGCCTCATCACTTGAAGTTCAAATAACTAATAAACAATAATCAATAATCAAAGCTCAAGTCGTTTGTCTTCTTCTCCATCACCACAATCATCTTCCAATGACAACACCATCAAAACAAACCAACGGCTGTGATCAAAGGATACAAAAACAAGATGATAAGAAACGCCCCCACCAAAGTGGGCCCCAACAACATTGACCAAACAAATGGACGGCAGTTTAGTATGTGTTGACCAACTATGGTTCTGTTCTGCTGTGTTCACCTCAACATTACATGACTTATGCTTACTTTCAATGCTTATATAACCATTCACTTCATCTTCTATGTTTTCTTTCTCATCCCAATTTTTTTTATTTTTTTTCTTTTCATTTTTTTTTCTTTCACAAATATTCAGTATTCAGATTGTTAAAGCATCCTTTCAGCTTTCAGCTTGTGACAGTAAAGTAAGTTCTTTCATTCTATTGTTGTCTAATTTTATTTTATTCTGTGGATCTTTTTTGCTACTTCAAGTTCTAGGGTTTCTTTGTTCACAAACCATGCCTCCTTTTTCTGCAGCTTGTCCTTTTATTTTTGTCATTTTTTTTATTGTATGTTTTTTATGCTATAGGTGAAATTATTTATTGAATCTTTTGAGGGGATTTCTCTAAATTGACTATTATTTTTTTTTATTCCTTTTTCTTGGGGTCAAAATTTGAATTTCTATTTAGTTGCTAGCATGTTTGAATATAGGGTAATTTATGCTACTATTTAGTTCTCCCTATAAGAGATTTAATGATTGAGTATCTGCAAATTGAGTATTTCATTATGGAGTTTCATATAGAAATGAAGGGTTTAAGAGGGTATTTTTTTAATGATTGTTTGAAGATTTAAGTATTTGTTGGAAGGGGAAAGCTTGAATTTGGATCCGAAGATCCCTGAAGTAAAAAATAGCTTGGTCTTGAGAGTTGAAACTGGTCATTAGTGTATAAGCCTTACTACCTTAGCTTTTACCGGTTGAATGGCCATGTAGCAATCTAAAGTTTATTGACATATTAGAGACTTCCATTTCCATTTGTCATATTAATTTAGATCCTTATTTGTATTCAGATGGACACCTCTGTTGAATTCTATATGTCTTCTAGTTGGGTTCATGTGCATATTTTTCATTTGTCATATTAATTTAGATCCTTTTCCTGGTCGTATCTAGTTGGATATTTAAGATAGTTGATGTTTGTCGAATGTTGTTTACACAGGTAACTTTGATTGATAGAATATTGATTCCTTGGATAAGAGTTTGAAATGAATCCAACCGGAAGCTTGTGTGCTAACAACTGGGCAAGGTCCTCTTCCTTACTCCCTCATGGGAATGGAATACAGACAAATTTGTGCTCAGATCCTCCCCCTTTCTATGGGGTCGGCATCGAAGTGCCTTTCAAAGAAATCAACCAACCCTCTCGAACTCAGTCTGTGATTCCAGGTGAATCTAACAAAGATATTAAGATCCCTGATCAGGAAATCGGTAAACTCCAAGAATGGGATCCGAGTGCTATGTTGAATAACCTTTCGTTCCTGGAAGAAAAGATCCATCAGCTCCAGGATGTAGTGCATTTGATTGTTAATAAGAAGTGTCTACCTTTTGAACAACCTCATGAACTTGTGACTCAAGAACAGCAACTTATCACAGCTGATCTCACATCGATTATTGTACAGTTGATCTCTACTGCAGGTAGTCTTCTTCCTTCGGTTAGGCACATGCTTACAAACACAAGTCCATTGGTTGGACAGCTTAACCAGCTTCGCGGGATTAACCTTCCCTTTGGATCAGGCGCAAGTAGCGGTATTCAGCCACAAAATAATAGTGGAAATAAATTGTTTGATCAGTCCATTCGGAATGATGTACCTAATAATAATTGTGATATGGAGCACAACCATAATATGGAAGAACACGAACATAAAGATGATGAAGATATGGACGAGGGAGAGAACCTTCCACCTGGTTCATATGAGATTTTACAACTCGAAAAAGAAGAAATCCTTGCACCTCACACACATTTCTGTACAATATGTGGCAAAGGGTTCAAGAGGGATGCAAATCTCCGCATGCACATGCGAGGTCATGGTGATGAGTACAAAACACCAGCAGCCCTTGCAAAACCGCATAAAGAAATTGGGTCTGAACCAAAGCTTATCAAAAGGTATTCATGCCCTTATGGCGGCTGCAAGCGTAACAAAGATCACAAAAAATTTCAGCCTCTGAAGACTATTTTATGTGTCAAAAACCACTACAAAAGAACACACTGTGACAAGAGTTACACTTGCAGCAGATGCCACACAAAGAAGTTTTCAGTCATTGCAGATCTCAAGACTCATGAAAAGCACTGTGGCAAGGATAAATGGCTCTGTTCATGTGGCACAACATTTTCAAGGAAAGACAAGCTTTTTGGACACATTGCTCTTTTCCAAGGCCATACACCGGCTATTCCTTTGGAAGATACAAAAGGACTAGCTGAGCCACATGATCGATGTGACACCAAAGAAAATAGCACTATCGTAGGGAGCATGAACTTCTGTTTTGGATCAAATCCTTCAAGTGAAAATGGAGTTAATAACATCATGGATGTGAAAGGTAATATTGATGATTCTATCAATTATTTCTCACCTTTGAACTTTGAAGGTTGTAACTTTGGTGGGTTTAATGAATTCTCCCAACCTCCATTTGAAGATTCAGAAAGCTCTTACTCTTTTCTCATGTCGGGATCGTTTAATTATGCTCCCAAATCTGGTGGTGAATCGTGTTCTGACAATCTGTTGTAACAGTTTATGATGGTGTTAATCTACATAATATCTATGTTTTCGTTGTTACCTTGTTAAGGAATAAGACTTTTTCTTTCTGTTAGTTTTGTAAAGCTGATCTAGTATTTCATGTACTCGCCATTTCTTAATATAGAAAGATTAATTCTCTAGAAGCTATGCAGCCATATACCATTGATTGCAGATTTCAAATGCAGAGGATCTTCACTGTAAAAAACTATGTGGTTTACATGTACAGAACAAATAGATTGATTTGGCCATAGAAACACTAATTGCAAATGATCTTGTTTAAGAATATAAATTATTATGTATGTTATTGACAAAAGACAGTCTTCTTGCCTATGTGGATAGAATAAAGATATCAGTTGAACTCTGGTACTGCGTGCGATTGTTATTGATTTTAACCTGTAAATATGGAGATTGTTTGATATAATTTAGTGGAAGCATATGTTAGACGTGGATCTCAAATTGATGACTGAGTTCGAGTAATAAGTGTAACTGTAGGCTTTTTAAGTGGCACACTGTTGTCATTTCTAAATGTCTCAATCATGATGAAGCCTTTTTAAATGGCTTACCATTATGGCCACTAACTCATAAAAAGGCTTAGGAAGGACACGAGATGGATCATTTCCTTACACCATGTCTCTCCATCAATAAACAAAAGGTGCGCCTTCATAATTTTTTCTAAAAAAATGGGTTGGTGGGTCAGGTTGACTCAACCCATAGATTCTATAAGCCAGGTTAATCTAACCTGATTCTTGTAAGTTAGGGGTGGTTGGTTTGTGGCTCAATTTGGCGGTTTAGTTTTACTAGGAGGATTGTTCGGACTACTGCTTAACCCTTCTGTCTCAAATAGCATTTGTGTTTTTCTTAAAATCATTTCCAAAATTTTCTTTTCAAAAATATAAGCTAATGTGCAAAAAATATTTATTCCACAATTTTCTTTTTTAAAATATAAGCTAATGTGCAAATGATCTTCTTACCGCTATCTTAATGGACGGGCTAATGTATAGCATCCTTTTTCATTGAACATTAAAAAAGAACATTGGATGCAGGGAGGTTGAAACTTGAACGGAGAATTGGAGTTTGAGAGCAAGTTACACAACAGAAAATTAAGACTAATTCGTTTAAGAGATTAAACTTGCTAGTATTGCCTAAAAAAAATATTAAACAAGCTAGTTGCTGCTTGCTATTACAAACTTTTGAGTGACTAGGAGCTTCAAACCAGCCTTTGCTGGCAAACCACAGTATTTCTCTTTTAAAACCACATCATCTTGGCAAGACCAAGTCAATCCTCGAGGAGAGCTGTTGTCCCACATAAACCTCTTAGAGAAAGGGTTCACTAAACTCTGTTGAAATTGCTGCACTGTCTCACATCTCAACCCCTGCAGCACAATTTTTTTAACAAATTGTTAAGAGAGAAATAGTTTACTGTGAAAAGAGATAACATATACTTGTCAAAAGATGAAGAATCATTAGTTCTGTTGGCCTTTGAATTAATCTAATGACCTAGAGTATTTTATTTCGACCGTTAGATTAATCTAAATGCCGAGGTTTGTCATGAATTAAATAAACAAATAAATACCTTTGCCATGGATTTTATTTTTAAGGTGACATCATCACTAAGAAGGACAATTTGTCCATCATTATAATTTCTTCTACATTGAAGAGCAAAGTCAAGGATGTGATTTTCCTCCACCATTGAGCTTTGGATATGAATCCACCAATTTGACTTCACCAGGCATTCTTCAATCCATTCCAAGGACAAGGCAGCCTCTGAAATCCTTCTAAAAATCCCAACCTGTTGCTTCATGCTTCCCAATTCTCTTATCACTGACAAAACAGTGTCATTAAGAACCAATAGCATCAATCATTTCAAAAAAAGCACATAAAAACAAAGCATGTATTAATATGATACTCATAGCTACCTGATTCTGGAATGATCAAACGAGTCCCCTTGAGACCTTGTAGAAGTTGCAAAGCCTTTCTTGACTCCTTGTTCAGAAGAGAAGTAGAGTCTACAACCATGTCCCAGCTCCTCTTTTGTTCTTTGCTAATATGCTGCAAAAGAAACATATTGTAATTGTAAGCATATATAAAAAAGATAAACTCTTGAGCAATTCACAATCAGAATGATGTCTTACAAAAGTTTCATTGCGCTTGTATGAAATGTGTCCACAATTACGGGCTCTGGCAGTGCCACCAACAATGGTTTTTGCAGCAGTAAAAGGACTAGAATTCATTGAATTGTGATTGCTTCCAGAGCTCATTAGTGATTGTAAGGGTATCCTTTCCACTCTCTTCTTTCCAAGAGGCTTTTTCCCTGAGTTCCACCCTATTGGAGTCTGGTTCTCTTTGTTCGAAATAGCACTTGTACTTCTTTCGGCTGAATAGACATTGGGACTAAAATTAGCCTTCAAATTATGTGACCATTGTGACTTCGAATAGACTTTGGGACTTGTACTTCTTTTGGCTGAATAGAAATTGGGACTAAAATTAGCCTTCAAATTATGAGACTTTTGAGATTTGGAATTTTTACTTCCTTCTAACTTATCTTTCTTTCTCATAAACTGTGAGTAAAAGGTGTTTGTCGGGCTTGAGTTTTCGTTGTTTGGAGTGAACATTTCTTCGTCATAAAAGACACAGAAAAGATCCCTTGGCTTCATGATTTTGATATCCTTCAAATTACTCATTGCAAATTTACTGTCAACATTAGGTGTGTTCAATAATCTGCTCTTCCTGATTCGATCCTGAGGTGCACTCGCAGCCTTATCTCTTCTTGACTGAATATCACTACCAAAGGTTGTACTTTTCTCTGGTGATTGTTCTACACAGCTTTCAGCAATGAGATATTGCGAGGTCTGATTCTCTTTCTTGTCTGTAATCTCTAAATCAGCTTCCTGAGGCACTGCAGGACTAAGTGGCTCTGTCTGAAAGGTTTGCACAGTATCATCAGCTATTTCATCCAGTGAGTTACTTTCTCCATCACAAGGTTTAGCATTCAGGTATGTCTGGAACTCCTTGTCACATTGATTTTGCTTTGCTCCATCAATTAATGAATCAACAGCAACCTCTTCAACAATCTCGATTGGTTGAAAATTGATTACAGGAATTGCTTCCTCAACTAGTGAAGATGTTTTTTCAGATATGAAAGTTCTTGCTACGCTAGTTAATACATCGTCAGAAAGTTCTAAAGGTGTTACATTCACTGCACCTTCACCATTTTCATCAGAAGATGCAGGATCCACATTTTCAATCCATTTATTTCCTATATCTTCAACTATATCATCCAGTTGCTCATGGCAAGATTTAGCATTCAGGTTCTGCAACTCTGACTCATACTGTTCATCACATCTATCTTGTTTTTCTCCATCAGAAAATGAATCCACAGAAACTTCCTCAGCAGCATCGGTTTGATGAGATTCAGAATCAGACATGTCCCCAGAATTGAAAACTATTGCTCCACTAGTTAAAATATCTTCAATGTTGTAACTATCTTCGGATGAGCATCCAAATTCAGATTCTTCAGTTATCACATCCACCGAAGTATCACCACCCTCTTCATCAAAAGATGCTGCAGGATCAATCCACTGCTTTTCCACAGAAGATTCTTGGCGCAATTTAGTGCTCTGAACTGCTTCCAAACCTGGGATACATATGTTTTGTTTAACATATTCCTTCAATGTGCAAAGCAAATTAGTATCTTCTGGCATCTCTACTTCGGAACAAGATTCAGTGATCCGTTTGTTATCAACTTCATCAACTGAATGCACATAAGGTGGAGATAGGAAAGAGATTTGACATTCACACAACTTATTTTCACCATCACAGCACGATGTTTCAGTTCCAAATAAATCATCCTGAACATCAAATATTTCCTCTTTGGATTGGCTATTCTCTTCATCGTCATCACAACAAAAAGAACCAATGTTCTTCTAAAAGATAAAAAAAATAAAAAATCAAATATAACATTAAGCATTGCTTCACAAACAAACAAACAAACACATACACTGAAAATAACCAAAATAAACCAGTCCTCCTAAGACTTGTTGGCAATACTTTAAAAACTAAACTATATCAAATTTTGAAAAATTTGTTATCCTAAGTAACTAGGAAAATTCCAATAGAACCCAATATTGAACAAAAAAGAATTAAAAATGAGCAATTAGATGAAACACAAATGAAATGAAGAAAATAAAAGCAAGAAGAACATAAAATTGAAATAAAAATGGTACCTTTATTGCTTCCGCATCCAATTGAGAAACAAAGTGAAGAAAATAAACCCTAGTTGAAACCCCAAGTGTAAAGGTGTCACCTTCCTTGAGGTCAACGGTAACTCCAGGTTCAATCTTTTTACCGCACACCCACGTTCCATGCACTACCACAACAAACAATAAAAACCAGAAGACATATCAAGATTCCAATAATCAATAATGAATAATAGAAAAACAAATAAAAAAGGGATTGATTTGAAATACCAGAAGACATATCGAGGAGCGAAATGGAGCGAGAAGAGGGAGTGAAGCGAATTTGAAGGTGGAATCGGCTGATGCTGGGGTGAGTGAGGACTATGTTGCAATTATGGTGTCGACCGATGAGAATAGTGTAATCATTGAAGATGTTGTTATTGTTGAAGATGAGGAAGATGTTCTTGAGGATTGATTTGTTCTTGAAAACAGTCAAGACAGGGATAATAGGTTCCTCTTGTAGTGGTTGTTGTTGATTAGGGTTTATGGTGTTATCGTGTGAAACGGAAATTGAAGCCATTATTATTATTATTATTGGGAGGGAGGAATGAGAAAGAAGGATTTGAAGGTTGAAGGATGCTCCTTTGGTTGAGAGTGAAAGTGAGAGAGAAGAGAGAGAGTTTTTGTAATGTTTTTGGAGAACTAGAACGTTAATTGCCCAACGGCTACTTCTTAATTAAGCGTTTTTCAGTTTACGTTTAACTATTCGTTCATTTTAATTAACAAACTTTTTCAAATTCAGTGTTTTTTTATTTAATTGGATACACAATATCATTATTGATCTTGGACATATGGCCCAAATTATTTATATAAAAAAATTATATTGAATTTTTTAAAAAATATATTAGTTTTTTATGAAAAAATGTTTGACAAGATATTTAAGAGATATATTAGAAGAATATTAGTGTGTCTCTAAAATATTTTACAAGTAAAAATATATTTTTTAATGAATTAATTAGTGAAAAATTAATTAATTAAAAAATGACTTTTCATGATTTAAAAAATAACATTTTGCAGATGTTGTGTTTATTATTATTATTTTTTGGATAATGTGTTGTTATTGGGGTTTTCTAAATAGACAGTAGATTGAAAATTAATACGAGTTTAATTAAAAACATAGTAGATTGAAAATTAATACGAGCTTAATAGATAGTATAATGAACAACAGTAGTTTTTCAATATATTGTACTTCTTTATTTTACATTTTCAAAATAAATCTACATAGCCGAAAAATAAATATAATTACGACTAAATATTTTTATACAATTATTTAATCTTATTTCAACTTATAAATAATTATAATTTGTTGAGATATTTGAGAAGATATAATTTTTTAAGAATTTTTTAAAAAAGCTAAAGGTTATAAAATCAAATAAAATGGAAAAATCACTAGGGACACAAATGTTTATCCAAAAATAACAAAATGAAAAAGGCAGAAGCTAATGTTATGTTTTGCAGTTCTAGAACGAGATTGTAAACATCAATTTTATTTAATTTAATTTAGAAACAACTTCAAAGAAATCAACCTCATCTCTTTGTATCTTGATAGTTTGGTTGACTAGATATTTTATAATAGCAATCTTTTCCTCCTCATCACTATAACACAACCATTTAAAGAATTTTCAATTTTTTGATCATCCTTCTCTGCCACATCACTGCATAAACAACTTAATATTCTCAAATCACGAGCAACATTTTAATTCATATTAGCTTTAACATTCTCATCATGTATATATATCATTTCTTTTTGCATCCCCCATAACAAGGGTAGTTTGAGTATCATCCACATAATAATTAAAATTAAAACCATCTTCTTCTTCCTTCTCTTTAACTTCCACCACTCAACAAATTAGACTAAGATTTTAGTCTTTATGACTTATATTTTGTTCATAAATTTGTATAACATCTGATATAAATTAAATATTTATTGACTTAATACAAATAAAAATATAAAAATAATTTTCTTGTCAAATAACCATATTATATATATGACTTACAATCCGTAGTAAAAAATATAATGGGCCTATCCATTATTCAGCTAAACGGGCCTAAGAATAATAACATAACACCATGCCCAATATGAAAATTACATACGGTAAATAAAGTGTAGTAGTTTATTTGTATAGTGAATAAGCAAACTGAAGTGCATCATCTGAGATTGAGTTGTGACTTAACATAATAAATAATTAGTACTATATGTATGTGATGTCGTTAATCAGAGGCCATACCATTACCTGCAATGATTCGAATTGGTGATAATGACAAAATAGTTGAGGAAGAGATGATTCGGTGGTTGACATGTCACAGTTAGTATAATAGTATGTCACAATTTTCCAATGGAAAATGTATTCCACAAGTTAAATACTATGTGTTGCAGTCATCATCATAATCATACTATATGCTACATCATTCAAATTCAAATTTCCAAAACACATGAAATTTCTCCACTCTCCTGTAAAATGAAAAATAGTAGTATATCTATCTGAAAATAACATTAATTAATATTACAATTTTAAAATGTAGTGGTATTTATTTGAATGAAAAAATGCATTAGCAATTTGTTTGCCTGAAATGGGTAGATCTTTGAATTTTGGGGTGGCAGAAGAGAAGAGATTCCTTCCCCTGCAGCAGCAATAACATAGAGAAGGTGTTTGCAGTTGGTGATCAGATTCAGGCTCACATTCCCCCAAACAGATAACAAATTGTGATCTACAAGCTATAGTAAATATTGCAGCTTTCTGAGAGTTATTACTCTACCTATGCCTATCTTTGGTTTATGCTTTCAAATTTTATTTTAATTTTAGATTCAAATTTACCACTTTTAAATTTATGCTATTTTTATATTAAAATTTATTATTACGTAAATATATTTACACATAAATTATTTTATATTTAATTAAATTTTAAATAAAATCAATTTTATCAATTTTATAAAATTAATTTTTATTAGTGCAGAAGAAATTGAACATGTAGATTATGGTGATGAATAATAGGTGGCTGTATCGGTACATATATAGTTCAATAACAAAAGATGAAGTTGACTGCATGGAATACATTGCAGTTTTCAATAAACACAACATTGTCTTTCATGCTAAAACATGCCTATCTACTATCTAGGACAAACTCAAAGTATTCTAATTCTGTTTTGCACGAATTAACACTAGACAATAACCATATATAGCTTACAACTTATAACAACCACGGTGACAATCAGAATATAGCTACATATAACTTTATTCTTCCTCAAACTTACATTAAAACTATTTGTCATTACTTGTGCATATAATTAACTTAATTATGAATTATCACCTTTTTTGTTGAAGGCAATTAGTAAACTAGTACGACATATATATAGTTTACAGTGGTTTCAGTATTTAATTCGCTTAAAATTTTAAGCAATGATAGACGCTTCTTTCTGTATTTTTATCTTTGTAATAACCATTTAATTAGCATAAATTTAATGAATTAAATATTAAAAGAATTTTTATTTTTTATTTATTCATAAGTTATGGACATCAATTGAGTTAGTTTCTTATTTATGAACTTCTATTTTCAAAAAACATCTTCAATTGTTGGAATTTTACAAACAATTTCAGCATTAGTCACATCGAACCATTTCAAATTTCACTAAAGTAATTAGTTATTTAGTTTCAGAAAAATATCAATAGATTAAATTGAGTTAGATGTTGACTGTAAAAAAATTAGGTCAAGCTTTATTTATTTCTCAACAATCATCATTTCAGATTTCCCTTAAAACTGAAAGATTAAGACAAATAAAGTTCGACAATTAATTAAGTATTATAGTATAATTGTTTATTGTATACAGATTTATATATTTTATTTTTATAATAAAAGATAAAATAAAATCACTATTTTTATGTATATTATAAACTATAAAATTTATGAAATTTATTTGAAAATAACATATATAATAAATCATAACCTATATGTCTCTATTTTTATATAAGCATAATTATTTTCATAAATTATCTTGAAGTACTAAAGGATATTAACTAAAAATAACTTATAAATAAATTATAATTTATTTTTTTACCTTAGACAAAAAAGAATTTAATCAAATATTATCTATCAAGTCGGGATAAACCACATTAAATTACAGAATTCTCCGTCAAAATATTTAGTATTATTTCATTTTCAAATTTGAATTTAAAACATTTATTTAAATTAAAAGATATCTTTATCATTTTATCTAATAACAGAATTCTTATTACTTCATTCAAATAATCTCACATCTTCTTAATACATCTTATGTATTAGACATCATTTTTTACTATAAAAAAGTCAAGGATAATAACAGTTCCATAGAAAATAATTTTAAATTCTATTGCTAGATTATAAGATGATTCATGAAGTCATCGGTATCTTTCAAAAAATCTGATTTTTTTTTTCTCAATTAAAAAAGATTTAAATATCCATACATAAAATGACATTTTCAAATAACAAGAAACCGCATCTTACTCAAGTATAAACCTGGGTTTCATATACGATTTATTCATCACATAAACTAGGGTTTTTCCACTTTCACCCAAAACACAAAAAAGGAAAATTAGGGTTCATCATATGCTTAAACATTGAACAAGAGAAAAAAAGACATTAATTGATTCCTTAATAAAGTTACATATATGCTTCATATATATATATTCACCTGAATATCCTTACTTAAACAACCTACCAACAACTAATTAAAAAAAAATTCTTAATATTTGATGACATATAAATATATATATATAAAATACAACAACAAAAAAAAAGCTAGTTAAAGAAAATGATGAGAAAAAGATGATGAAAAGGGTTAGGTTATATCTATATGATATCATAATCATAGTGATTGCCAAGCTGAGACAGTGATGAGAAACCTATTTTGCCATCCTAAAGAAATAGCCCTTCCATCATCTCTTTCTGAAACCCTGAAACCACCACCACCTTCTTCCTCAAATTGAAGTGGACAATAATGTGTCCTCATCTTAAGTAACAATTTTGCTTGTATCATAGCTTTTGAGCTTATTTTAGTACCTACAAAACCATGATTCTCCATTCTAGCTTTCCATGTTTCCATTTTTTCATATTTGTGACAATCAAGTTCAAAACCACCTTCCACATCATAATTAAGCATGCTTTTAATCTCTTTTCCAAGAACCTTCTTTTCAATCCTCAACCTCTCAATACTATCAAGTGGTAAACAATCATCAAGTGAATCAAACATGGCTGCAAAATAATGCAAACAATCTGTGAATCTTGACAAAAAGTTTCTATTAGGGTTTCTACTACCTTCTTGTTCTACCAACACAACAATGGAAGGGTTAAGAGAATGAACAAATCCCAATGTGTCAGATATTTTCATAAAACAACTCAAAGTGTTTAAATAAGAAACTAAATTAACTGCCACAGTTTCATTTTTCTTCTTCCTTAGGTTAATAACCCTAGAACCTCTTAATAACCCTTGAAACTCAAAAACTAGGTTTCCAAAACCCTTTGAGAAACTAACTAACCTACTTTCAGTTTCTTGAAGCTCTTTAAGATTCTTACCAAAACATGTTAATCTTAGTGAGATTCTGTTTCCACTTGTTGCTTTTTCAGAGAGTGATTGTATAAGTGAAGGCCATTGAAATCCATAAGAAACATCAAAATCAATAACATGAATAGAACGGTTGTTTTTTTCTTCTTCTTTTTCAAAAGCTTCTAAGATAGCTTGATTTGCAGTGAAATGAGCAAATTGAAAGTATGGTGAGACTCTATAAAGATCAGTGAAAGCTAGAAACTCTTCATCAATGGTTGGTTCTTCCATAACCATGTCATAAAATGGTGATTTTCTTGACAGAAGTTTTGCTGTTAAACCATCTGTGAAATATGCAACAACACGTTCAACAGAATCACCTGTTAAGGAAACATTTTTGTAAAGATCTGTTAGGTTTGTAAGAGATGAATCAAAGTTGTTGTTGTCAACTAATGTTGCTGTTGTTAGAAGTAAGTGAATTAATGGAAGACCATTTTCATGATCTTCATTAACAACACTTTTTCTTCTATGATCTTGTCTTATCATTTGTTCTCTCATTTGAAGAAGTCTAAAGATTTTTGCTTCATATCCTTCATAGGAGTTTCTAATATTATTTGTAATGTTTTTTCCTTTTTTTTTTCTTTCTTTATTGGAAGAAACTGAAAGGCTAAGATTTAGAAGCTCATCTTCTTCTGAATCTTCCATATATGAAAAAGAAGAGAAAAATATATAAATAATAATAATAATATAATGTAATTTATATTGGTGTATGTGAAAGAGAGAGAGAGAGAGAGAGAAAATCTATGACATAAAAGGGAGATATATTTATGGTTGTGGACTTTTATGAAGGAAAAGAAGTTCACAAAAATTCTCTCATGTCATGACATGGCTATATATAGGAGGAAGAGACCAAAGAGAAAAGGATCAGAGATTTTTTCTTTCTTATATTTTGCAATAAGACGGAGAGATTAAGAAAGAAGGGTATCTTTATATTCTTTATTACAATCAGTGTCTTGGGTGAGGAAACCACATTGATCTTTTCATTATTATTATATTATAATTTAATTGTATTTTTATATCTATTTTATCGTGTTTACAAAAATAACTTCTTTGTATAAATTTTTCTTCCAAAAATAGTGGTAAATGTGTTCATATATATATATATATATAATTGAATATTAATATAACAAATTTAATAAATAAATAAATATTTTTAAATATTAAAAATAAATTATATTTTTAATTTTTATGTTATTATTTTCTATTTTTGAAGATATTTTTATAATTTTTAAATGTGTTATTTTATTAGATGGAGAAATTTAAGTATATATTTTTTATTTTGTTAACATATTTAATATCATATTATTTAAAATTATGTCATATTACTACTTTTGAAACGAAAAATATGAACTGAATTCAAAACTACAATAACTTTAATATTATAGAGACTAAAAAGTTGAATTTAAATAAGAATATTTTTATTAGTGTTATAAAATCAAAGACTAAAATACAATAGTGAGTTTTGAAATGAAATAGATGGAGTAATTAAATGAAGGGTTTTCAGTTTTAGTTCTCCTTTGGTAGTTGAGAAGGCTTGGAAGATGCCATATGCATTAGACAAGAGACAGCGGTGTCAATAAGGAATCAAAAGTACCGTCCTTCAACAATTAATTCTCTTTATATACACTTTTTTCATTTCGTTTCTAATTAATAATAATTCATCAATATCATATTCTATATTCTTTGCATTTCATCAATTGACTATTTGACTATAGCTACATGTATAAACAATTTCTAATAATTAAGAAAAGAAATACTCTCTCTCTATATATATAAAAAATTATAAAAAGATATATCAGGTTCAATCTCAAAAAAATTAACTTAATTATTAATTTACTTTACTGATATTTACTTTTAAAAAGGCATATGAGTTATTATTAAACACACAAGTCAACTACATGCAACTTATTATTAATTATAAGTTACCAACATTTGAGGTTTTATTTATTTATTTATATTTCCTTTGATGGAAATGAAGAAATTCGGATCCTTTATATATTCTTGTCAACGTGATTGTAATTGGCACAATTTAGAGAGATTTACAAGGATTTTGGCTTTCATATCATTTATATTCCTTAAGTACATAGGGATCCTCTGCAAAGTAAACTTTTTGACACTTTCTCGTCATAATATGCCAAGACAAATGGATGCTAACAAAAAGTCACGCAACTTTACCCGTATATATATCATACATGTTTTTCATTATTAATTATTAATGTACTTTATCTGATCTATAATTATTTTTTAACTTAATTGATTTTTCTCATTTGGTAGTAAAACATGGCCGTAACTTAAAGGTTAAAAAGAAGCATCTACCATTGTGAATAAATATATTATTATTATTATTATTATAAGGAACTTCGATCGATCAAAGTGGGAAATATATATTTCAACTTTCTTTGGCTATCTCTATATTTTGCAGCATATACAGTGAATACATTGACAACACTAGCATGTCTCATGTTCATCATTAACTGCACAGTCCTTCATCGATCAAATATCGAATCTGTGAAGTACTACAAATTAAATAACTATGTTATATAGAAAAACCTGAAGTGCTTTTATATTTTTAAATAAATCGTATATATGAATTACAGGATCATCCTATATGAATTACATTTTTATATATATAATATTTTTTACTATTAAAAGTAATCATATTCATAAAATTATTTAATATATAAATGAGATATACAAAATTAATTTATCATGAAAAGCCGTTAATTTTAAAATAGATAAAATATTTTAAGATTTTAACAAAAACGTATTTTAAAAATAATATAAATTTTTATAGACATAATAATCTATGACATAGTTAAATAATTAGTTATTTCAAATACAATAACTTAGTTAAGTAATTACTTATTATTTCAAAAAATATAATTAAATATTAATGTGATAAGGTTATCATCAATGAATATTGTAGATAAAATCATTATTGTTATAAATAATAAATTATATAATAGGATATAATTTCAATGAAATAATAAATGAAAACTAGTATAGTACATCTTTTAACCTTTAACTTGTAGTCGAAAAAAACAATAAACTTATCGATGGTTACGTGAAGAATCTACGTGTAATAATTTAAGTTCGGTCTATCAATCATTTTGCATAGAAATAAAATCAATTCCCGTAAACAAAAGGAGAGGATGAGAGAAGTTATTATTTCATAGGAGTTGGTATTGGTGTTTGAAATAATCATAGGTAGCAGCGCTGGATCCTCTTAAGGTCACATCAAACATGGAAATGTTCTTAATTCTTCATTGTCTTGTTAATGGAAGACACATAACTTGCCATTAATATGCTCCAAATTTGGCATAATCAACATGCTATTTGACACTGACATATGGCAATTTCTTGGGTGCACTAAAGTATAGAAGAATAATAGAAGATGTCAAAAAAAAAAAAATAGAAGATGTTATTCTAAGACCAAAAAAGAAAAAGAACATGTAACATTAAAAAAGAAAAAAAGCATCTAATATAATCTAATACTATACAGTATAAATAAATATGGGTTCCCTCGTGCATATCTAAAATAACAAAACTAATAAAAAAGAAAGAAAATAGCAAAACCCAAATGCAAGAAACCTCTTTGTCTCAAGTTGATGAATGGAAAGGTAAAACGAGGAAGGAAAGAAAAAAAAAGAGGTAAGGTAGAAAAACATGCCTTGGTGTCAGAGAAACCCACGTGAGACCTCTCTATGCTACCCCATGTCAAAGACAAAACAAAAACAAACCCCCAAAATCCATTTTTTCTTCTTATTTTATTTTTCATTTTGCGTGAGAAGATAAATCAGAAACAAAAAAATATTTTGATAAATAAAAAAACAAAGACAAGTACGTATATATATAGATAAAACATGAAGTATACTAAAGAGACGAGATGGGGTGTGTGTTAGAAACAACAAAGGTGTGGAGCAAAGGACAAAGTACTTCAAGAGGCTTCTCAATCTCTCATTCAGGTTTGTGGAAATTTTTGGATGTGTCAGACAACCCCACGTGAGAGCTTTTCATCTCAAGAAACAAATGTTTCCTTCCCAAATTTACATTTTTTTTTTTGAAGAGAGGACAAATTTTCACATTTTTTACAATTAAATATATTTTTATTTTCTATATTATTAACTTAGCATATATTTTTAAATCACTTTTTAGACAAAAAAGAGTTTATAGTATTATGAAAAAATCCAAAAAAAAATCAAATTTAATTTTTTAAATTAATATTTTTATTATTTGACATTTTAAAAATTTATATTTAATTTATCAAAAAATAAAAAATTTAAATCTATGTGCATATTTTTATAATATTTTAAATATATTTAAAAAATTAAAAGACAATTAAATATATTTATTTTAGTAAAAATTTAAATTAATTTTATGATAAAGACTAAAAATTATTATTTTTTAAATTAAACTTAAAAGTTCAAGATATCATAAATAAAAAAACATATTTAAATTTTTCTATTATAATTTTTTAACATAAATTTTTTTTATAAAAAATATCGTTATATTTATCTTAAAGGGTAGAAAATGAATGAAAATATTTTGTAAAAGTAAAAAATGGCGATGGATGTATATAATGATTCCGTTTGCGTGAGGATAGAGAGTTTGCGTGTGAAGATGAAAAAGGAAAAGGAAAAGGAAAAGGGAGTGGTGGGGGTTGAATTGAATCCTGAAGTGAGGTGGTGTGGTCGGTTCTCATGTCAGAATCATAAATTGATGGATGTGGAAATAAATAAATAAATATATATATATATATAAAGAGCAGTGCATATTGCAGTAACGTAGTAAGTAACTTATCACTCATATCATATTGCATCAACAACCAATTACCAAAACTACTGTTTTCCATATTTCACCCTTCCAATCTAAATATTCATAAATAACTATATTAAATTCTCTTTCAGCATCTAATTAATGATACTTTGGAAATGTGTACATCAACGGATTCTCAGCACGTGTTGTCTTCATCATAACGAGTTTAATAAATACTCCCTCTCCCTCCAACCAAAACTAGATTATGAGCGCCTTTGTTAAAGATAATAAAAGAAGAATTATTTTTTATTAAATAATTTTTGAGATTATTTATTATAGCTTTTTAAAAATAAAAAATCATTACGGTAATGAAAATTATTTTAAAAAATAAAATTAATATAAGAAATAATTTCTATGAAAATATAATTAAAATAGTTTTTCATTTTAAATAATTTTAATTTTTTTAGATTTTGATTATTTTTAAAAATCGTAATAAATAAATATTTGTATTAATTGTGGTTAATAAAGTTTTTAAATTAATTAAAATACAATAAAAATAATATTGTATTTTTATTGATGATGTAGAAAGATAAATAGATCGTGAGTTTTCCCTCTTTTAAAAAAAATATAAAGGGAGAGTTATAAATTTGTGAGGTAGAGTCCAAGTTGACAGATAGATCATGAATTCAACTCTTTTCTTTAATAAAATTGAACAACTATTTAGTAGTATTAGCTATTTAAAAACAAAACAAAAATTAAAATGTTAATACATTACATTAGAATTCAATCACAACTATATCTTTGTTCTCAAAAATACCACCTATGATTATTGCAATTGCAACACTTTAATAAATTTATTAATTTTTTTTATATTTAATTACAAATTAAATATTGATTATTAAAAATTTAGTTAGTATTGCATGAAAAAGAAAAATTACAAAATTACTTTACAAGAGTACTATCTATTAATTATATGAGAAACATAAATTAAATTTTTTTAAAAAGATAAATTTATAAATAGTAAATGATATAATAAAAAAAATATATTAATAATTATTTTGATATTATAAAACGAAATAACATTTAAGGAAGAACGAAGTATATAAGATTAAGTACATGTATATTTATATAAATTTAATTTATATACGTAGTTAGTCGATATAATTAGTTTTTATTATTTTAGTCAATATTAAATTGTTATAAGATTAAAATGTTTTTTTCTCTTTTTTAATTTATAAACATCTTCTTTGTGTTCTTTCTATATCTTTTATTTTTAATTATTTTATTTCTACATTATTCCTATGATTCTTTTTTTGTTTTTGTATTTTTATTAATTATTTTTTTATAAGTATTCAAAGTACATTAATCAATTTTAAAATATGTTTAAGAAATAATAATTAGAAAAATTATGTATTTTTAGTAATTTTATAGTTAAAAATTATTTTTATAAAATTATATACAAATTAATTTAAAAAAATCATTTTTATAATATTAAACAAACACAAATAAGAAAAATATTTTAGATCAATCTCTACAAAATAATATATAAAGGTTTTAAACCAAAAAAAAATTATTTAAACTCAAAAAATACATTTATAACATAAAATTCGTTACATTCACAATACAATAGTTTGTATGATATTAAAGTGGCACTAAAAAAAGAGTGAAACCGAGTTGAGTATTGTTTAGAAAATTGTACTAGTATATTTTTTTACATAAAACAGTAATATGGGGTGGCCCTCACATTCATATGACATGATCCGGGAAATCATGCTATGTAGTTTTTTGAATATTGGGAATAACTTTATTTAATTTGAGACACCAGTATCCATATGTTAGTTGTCTGCATCCTAAGATGCAAACTATTTGCTTCTACAGCTGTTGTCTTCTTTCAAAATATTATAAGTTGCATAATACTTTGATTGATACTTACTATAGTGGGTGTAATTATGAACAGTGTTGTAACAAGATTAGAGGATCTTCCGGATATTACGATTCTTGCACTCCAACTCTTGGCATCTTTTACACTCTCTAAATAGCAATCATCACTTTCTATCTATTATCATTAAGATGCTATGGGGTGAGTGGAGGATTACTTACTTTCTATATGTTCGATATTGCACGATATACTTTATTATTATTGCTCAATGCCATTCAAAATTATTTGAAATACTAACAAATATCTAATTTTTATATCTAAAATAATAATTTTTATTAATATTAATTTAAAAAATAATATTTTTTTTATGTCGAACTATTAAATTATAATAGTAAAAATATCAAATGGAACATAGCGAATTCTAAGATGAAATAGCTTGATAGATGGTTCACATCATACCAAAGCTATTTTTGAGTAATAAAGATAACATTATTTATTCTCTTTCTCTAAATATAAACATCTATAATGTTCCAATCAACAATAATGTTCTCTTTGAACTCTCTGATTAGTTGGAGCTTAGAGATAGAAAGTATGATGTTATTTTGAGTTCCTCAGCACGTTGAAAGTTGTGATGGAAGAGGTCCAACCCATGCATACTCTTCCAGATGGTAACATTCATTTCTTTGCAAACAATGGCTCGCGTTGCTATTTAGTTGTTGTGCGGCTAACAGACTCAATTTTTCGTATCTCTTTCTCGAATCATTAGTCCGTCCTATCTTTTTTCTTATTCTCTCAATTTTCCTATGTTACAAAAAAATATATGACGTCTCCATACACTAAAAATAGAGATATATCTTTTGGGATATATATTTTGATATTGATACTTCACATATATATTTACGAATACATATTTTAGAAGTATTATAATCATTATTTTAAATATCAATTTAAATGTACATGATCTACTTAAACATGTTGTTACTATTTTTGAATTGGAAAAATAATCTCTTAATAAACTAGACTTCCAAACTATCACTTTTATGGATAAGACAATTAAAAGTTTTTTTAAATTATTATCTATGTAATAAAACTAATATTTATTTAGATTATTTTAATGATACTTTTGTTGATGTCCTAAGATATAAATTAAAATATATTATAATTTTTTTATAAGTATTAAACATGTATATAATTTTTTTTAATCAATTTTTTGTTAACGCATCTAAATCGGATCGTATCTTAAATTTAAAAAATTTCATGTATCGGTAATATAAGACGCAAAATATTAATATTAAGCATGAAAGAGATGAAAATATAAATATTGTTTGTATTGATAAAATGAGAAAGATGATTATAATAATATATATACTAAAATTAGAACAATAAATTTCTAACTATGTTAAGTAACTTGTAACTAATTTTATATTTCTAATATCTTCGGAAGCTAGAAAGTGTTCACAGCACTTTTAATTTGAGACAAACGGCACATATATTATAAAAAGTAAAATAAAAATACATTGAAAAATACCAAAATACATCGTCTAAAGGATTTTAAAATGTTGGAATAAATCAGTTGAAAAATTATTGAAAGATTTATTCTTTATTTGAAATAAAAATAAGAAATATGTAATTCTTTATTTGATATAAAAACCAAAATATTCTTTATTTGATATAATATTTATTCTTTTCTTGTTTGTTGTAGTTAGTGTTTAATGGAGTATATATCTCCGTACAAAATCTTCTCTTGTATTAAATTTTAACGAAATTTTATGTACAACTATTTAGTCATTAAATAAGATTTGTAAATGAGAATCTAATTATGTTTTTTTAGAAATAAGAACAATCTTATTTTGTTGTTGGTATGTGTTGAATCTAGAATTGCACTTTCATGCATGATCTTGCTTATTTTTTTTAGAATGTTAATTTGACTAAAAAAAAGAAGAATTTTGCCACCAAATTTTGTTGATATACTTAAAATATCTTCATTTTTTTCATACTTATAAAATTTGTTGATGTTGAAACAAGTTTAATATCAAGACATCGAAGAAGTCTTAATTTTGACATAATTTTATTGACCAAATTTTACTTTTAATATCTATTATTTGATATATTTTTTTATTATTATCATCATTGTGACATATTCTAACTTCGAAATTGAGAAAGAAAGAAAAAAAGAACATAAAAAAAAAAGAAAAAAGAAATGAAAACAAATAAATAGTTTTAGAGGAAATAAAAGACAAATTATTTAAATATCTATACAAATTTTCTCAAGAATTATTTTTTTTTTAAAAATTAACATAATAATTAATTATATATCATTATAAAATATATAAAATTTCGATAAATATTAATTATAACCATAAAAAGATTACATTATTTTAATGTATCCAAATTAAATCAACTAATTTCTTACATTAATATCATAATTACCTATAGGACTTCAGTATATGTAGCCTATATTAAATACCCAGTCATTATTCATGACCTTGGTGGGACCTCAGTTGTAGGAGCGGACGTTAACATCATGCTTTAGCCTTCAGCATTTGGAGCACAAGTCAAAATGGGACTTCGGCGTTAAGAACACAACTGGTGATTCTATACAATTTCATGTGCATAACTTGATGTTTATAAGCGCACTTCGAGAGACCTGGCAACGAAGTGAGAGGAAGATACAGATTTTGCATGTGAAATTTAAGTTTCTATTTTAGTCTACAACGAAGTGAATTTTCTCACTCACCATTAATATATATAAAATTATAAATTTTAAAATTATATCTATTATAATTAATATAATAAAATTATTATTATTAGACAATAATAAAATTATAAAATATTTTTTATAGAGATATTATTATAATTTTGAATATTTTAAAAATATTAAATATATTTAATATGTATATAAAACTTAAAAATTACGATAATATTACTTGCGGAGTATATTTGGATGCAACGTGAATATCATCAGCCTAATTACGTTCTTACTTTTGAATTTTAATTTTGAGAAAAATATGTAGTCGCACCCAATCAATGCGGCCCAAATCAAATGAGTTTGATTGAGTACTTGCATATGCGGGTTGAGAAATGTACTATGCACCCCCTACTTTAACTTCTCACTCTCATCTCAAATGAAAATACCATTTTATCCCTTAAAAAAATTAACCACTCCATTATTTACTTCATTTTTTGAAACTTCCAAAATTTATATTATCATTCCAAAATTTTCAAACTTTTGAAATAAAAAAGTGATTTTTTTTTTACACTTTCAAATTTTTTGATCAATACGTAAGTTTCGAAACGTAATTTTACAGAACATTTTGACATTTTTGAAGCTTTTGATAAATCTGGAACTTTTGAAATGTATCTTTTCAGAATTGATCAAAAAATTTGAAACTTTTGAACAAGTTGAAATCTTCAAAACATAATCTCTCAGATTTTCGACGGTTTCCATTAATTCAAAATTTTTGAACCATAAATTTTCAGAAAACATCAAATTGTTCGAAATAGAAAATTTCAGAATTTTGCACACTTCCGAAATAGAAAATTCTAGAATATTCGATCCTTTCAAACAATTCAAAACTTTTGAAAATTTCCATATTTAGAAACTTTCGAGATTTGAAAACTTTCTAAATTTTCCAGATTTGGAAACATTCAAAATTTTCTAAATTTCCGAAATGTAATCCTTATTTCGAAAATTCTAAAAATTGTCATTTCAAATTTTTCAAAACTTTCGAATATTTTAAAATTTTGTTAAATTAAAAAAATAAAATTGTATTTTTATATAAATTGAGGTGGCAGGTTTAAGTGGGAGTCGTAGAAAACTCGTGCGGGTTATGTTGTTATCTCTATTCGATAGCAAGACTAAAAATATAAAAACAAGAAATATTTTATTATTTCGGTCTAATCTCAATCCGACTTCTATCATACGGTTAAATTTTGAATCGTGTTTACTCTAAATTTAATTATCATGATAAATATAGTTTTTTTTATAGTATTTATTATCTTATCTCATATATTCCTTTATCTACATTAAATAATTAGTTGTATCGTAGATAAATCAATAGTTAATATTATATTAAATTTTAAAAATGATGGATAAATAAAAACAAATCTTTTATACAAATGTAATAATTAAAAAGTCAAATACTTAGAATAAAAAAAATCATTTGGATGCAAGTCTAGACATCAACTTAGAAAAATTGTAAGAGTTTCTATTTTTTATTACTTTTTTCTCTCTTTCAATTTAATTTTTCAATTTAATTAATACTTATATTGGGTGTATTATATAAATCGATGACGAAAGATCCGATTCTGATTGATGAGTGCTTGAAATATGCCCTTCGGCCAAATCCTGTCCTAGATTTAACCAAAGGCATATTCTTCCAAAGAAAGGTGCTTTACATCTTCAGTCAAAGATTAAGACAGACTGACAAATTAAGTTACATCCATTGCAATATCAAATTAATTACTACTAGTAATTAACAATAAAAGACAATTTATGGATGAATAAACCATCGACAAGCGACAGAGGCTGAGAAAACAATGTTACACTAATCTAGCTTATGGTTTACTTTTTTAATATTAATCCTGGTCGTCCTCTTCCGATTTTAGAAACTTCTATTCCTTCACAAGATTTTATTATTACTTGGACGTTTTATTTGTCTTCCTCTGGTTTGATGTTCCTTCTAAGAAATACTACGTCATTTCCTATACCAAAAACTTTTGTCCGGAATCTAAATACAAAGCAAATCAAATCCAACTTATATAAAAGGAAAAAGAATCAGGTTATGAAATGAAATTTTTGTGACAATTACTTCCTAGCTACTCGTATAATTTTTTATATTAAACTTAAAGAAAATTCCAATACATACATATAAATATAAATATCGAAAAGAAAAACCGTTGCAACTATAGTACAAACATATTAGTTGGAAGTTGAAATTGGATTAGGATTGTTTAATATAGCAGAATACGAGAAGTCGAGAACCCCTATGTCCTACTTAACTATCAGGCCAAAATGTTTTACGTCTATTTCAGAACTACTGATATATAATTTTTATACTAATACTTTTTTTTGACTGAGTTTACTATTACTCCATACTTTAATCGAGTGAATTTTAAATTCATCTTCAAGGAAATGGCAGAGTATACGGAGACGGAGTTTAAACTATTAGCTACCAAAGTATCGTTTTCAACTATTTTTTTCTTACGATGTGCTTTTAAATTTTAACCACAATTTGAATATATCTGTGAGCAGGTTTAACTTGTTCTCCCTTTTTGTGTTTCAGTGATAATTTTCTCATTTTAATATCAAAGGAAAATTACCTTGTGATGCATGTTTAAAACACAACATTGGTTGTTGACTTTTGTAGTATGCTCTGGTATGGTTAATTTCCATATCCATACATTCCACATCTACACTAAAGAGCATGTTTGGAGCATCTTATAATACGCAAAAAAGCTTAATCGAATAAGAAAATTATTATATATAGGCGTTTCTGTTGTTGAAAGGCAGGAGGAGAACAGGGCAAACAGGTGATTTAATGAAAACAATAGACGACTGAAAGTCCCAACTAATTTGACCATAAACTCAGAAATGGAGAAAAAGTATATTACTCTTACTATTATTATCAACTTATTATTATTATACATCTACAAATACAAATACAACAATAATATATTGTAATACCATATTATCTTCGGACCGAACCACCTGGTAAGAAATTCCTGAGCCTTTTCCCAAACACAAGAGATAGGGCTGAACCAACCAGTGGCCAACTTGTGGTGATAGCAATATAAACGAGCAGCCAGATGGACCATCGATTTTGTCGAGATAACTGACCTACATATCTTTTCAAAGGTGTTAATAAATCAAGAGGCACTGGATTATGGGAACTAGCTGTCTGTGCATTACAAGACGAACCACCACTCCCAGTGTTGGTAACAGACTCATTTTGTTTCTTTCCTACTGGAACACTGTCATGCCCGACATGATGTGTATCCTGTCTAACATGTATTTCTTCTGCATCGTCTGTTGTTGGCTCATTCTTCGAAGCAGCCACCATTCCATCCTCAGTAATATTGACGTATGGACCCTGATCAATTGACGAGTCCAATAGTTTGTTTGGTGTAGAGATCTGCAATGCCATTAACAGGGAAAACAACAGTTTCAGCAAGTAGAAAGGTGACCGCGTAGTACTCAGAGATAAAGATAAGGTAGCCTAAAGCAATCTTGAATAACATATTTTATGCCATGCCAAAGCGTATATAGTAGTTACATTAAAGATAGCAAACAACCAGAATATGAATATACATTAGTCAATAAGCAAAATAAGTAAATACAATAGCATATCGTATACCTTCTTCTGAACATGCTTGAAAGGGCTAGAGAGTAGCACATCAAGGAATTCATTAGCAGCTCCTACCCACCTGCAAGAGGGAAGAAAGTTGCTAATCAATTTTGTTTATATATATACACTAGTCACTTCTTAATTGGATTATATTTCAACATGAACTAATCAAAAGATGATATCAAATACAAAAGAGTCTTTCCATAAGAAACCCCCACACCTGGAGAAAAAAGCAGAAAGATTTTGCAACAATTGAAGACAGAAAAAAGCATGAAATGGAAGATGTGACAAAATGGAAAGTCAGATGTACAAAATGAGGCAAGTTACCAAAGTCTAGATGCAGTCATCCCTTCAAAGAAAGCCAGATGTCCTCCATGTTTTACAGTGGCCAACACAACATTTTTATTTGCCCTATGAAAAGAGTAAATAAAAAGCTGGTGAAGTAATGCAAAAGAAAGCAAATTAATCAGAACTATGGCATGAAATAAAATAAATCAACATACCTGCATTCATCCCAAGGAATGGCTTCCCTGGTACATAATGGATCATCCAAAGCACTAATACAGAGCAGTGGAATCGATACAGATTGCACATAAATAGAACTGCTGCAGCGTCTATAGTATGTATCAACAGTCTAAAGAAACAAGATCATTTTTTATAACTGACATAAGGAACTAGAACATGAGATAAGGCAAGAAAATAGAAGATTATAAATTCTATGTCTTGCATATGTACCTCATAGTTCCCAACAATGCGGGTGGCATGGTTATCAAAATCTCGGATAGAAAGTGACTGCAAAGCATAAGAGTACATGCACTCAGAATTGATAAAAATCTAAAAACTTAAGCAAATCAATGATATGGGAACCGAGCATTAAAAATGCAGGAAAAAGATATATCCCAACAAATAAATGAGCAGCAAAAGCAACATGCATCATTTAGTCACTTTCATAGTGTCCTTGACTTGTAAAATTTAAACATGCATGACCATTATAAAATAGCAGAATCAGGAAGAACAAGGGAAAAAAACGACAATGCTAGTCTTGGGTCAATAACACCATTCATGCATCTTCCTCGTTTATTAATGTTGACATTGTTGATATAATTTCTTATTATTGCTGAACTAATATCCCATGAAAAAAGAACGGAATTCTGGCTTATTTAGGATATATATATATATATATATATATATATATATATATATCAATCCCTAACTTTGAGAGATTTGGGTATTTGAATTGTGAATAGTTTATTTTCACAAAATTGAGTGCTGAGACCTGAGAGGGCTCTCGATATAAATCCAAACAATTCGAGCACTACTACAGATTAGTAACTTACCTTAAAACCACAATAAAAACTTAGCTCCATTTTTCAATTAGAAAGTAAATCATCAAAAAAAGATTACCAGATAGTAGAATGAAAAGGGAATAATTGAATAAACAGGTCAGAGTCATACAACTGTAGTAAATTCAATTGATTTTATTGTTAAACTGAGAGTAGTAATAAATATGAAATTACAAAGAGGAAGGCCACCTTCTCTATTCCTTCCCAATTAGCAAGGCGAGCAAAGAGAGGCTGATGTCTGCATGCAATGAATATCGAAGAAATATGTTAAATCAGACATGATAATGAACTTCAATTTTTGCATGTTTGTCTGCAAATGAATAATTTATAGATGAAAAACCAATAACTTATTAAAAAAATATATTTTTTAATTTTAATGGAAGATACCAACATACAATTTTGCATAACCTTGAAGTCCAACTGCTAGTGCTTTATCATAAAACTTCTGCACACGCTTACGGGTTATAAATCGGTCCCCTATCTGCAAATGTTGATATGTTACACGGGTAAACACAAACATAACATCTGGTTAAGGAAAATGTCAAACAATTCAAACTTTCAGTAACGTTCAATGGAAGTGAAATTCAATTCAATTGCATCAATCATATCAAATATATGGTATAAAATA
This sequence comes from Cicer judaicum, assembly GCA_037974835.1. Lineage (NCBI taxonomy): Eukaryota > Viridiplantae > Streptophyta > Magnoliopsida > Fabales > Fabaceae > Cicer > Cicer judaicum. The sequence continues at coordinate 21,012,779 of JBBPBS010000968.1, forward strand.
ATTTTGAACCAGAAACACAAATTATTGGAATTCAAGTGAGTGGTTAGTCTCGCATCGACTAGGAATGAAGGAAATGTTGAATATATAAGAAAGGTGACCTATATACCTAATTCCTTAAGGTTTTGAGTGGTAATGTTTTGTTAAAGTCTCTTGTTGTTCTGAAGTATTGTTTGTTATTACTCCCGCACACCCTCAGACTCCCCAACAAGTGGTATCAGAGTCGTGGTTCGACTTGGTGGGGGAGCGGGAGTGAGATCCTAGTGTGGATTAAGTCTAGTGATGTGGGTGAATCACACTTGATGGGGAGATTGTTGAAATTCAAGTGTGCGTGATTAGTCTCACATCGATTAAGAACGAAGTAAATATTGGATATATAAAAGAGATGACCCATATACCTAATTGCTTAAGGTTTTCGATGGAAATGTGGTGTCAAACTCTCTTGTGGTCTTGAAGCATTTGGTCTATTGTTGCTCTCGCGCACCCCCAGACTCCCCACGCCTACCTTTACTCCCTAACCCACTCTCCCTGCTTAAGAAATAATGTGGAATTTCTACACTCTGTTTCTAAAGTTGAAAATATTAGACCGATAGAAAAATGCAAGAATTGTATATTGAGTATAACATAGTTATAAAACCACTAAACTGCTCTGCGGGAAAAATGGAAGTGGTGTCACTATTAAACAAGTCTTTTTATTGCATATGTTATGATTACTTTAAAAACGTGTAACAATGAAGTCACATTAACAACTTATCTAAACAATTGTCGGATTGAGGACTAATTAATTGAAGAATTAGGGAACATTTGGAAGAGCTTGTTTAGACTTATCTCATAACATAGGCAGTTGTATAAGTGTTTGGATACAATTATAAAAACTTCTTACATGTTTAAAAGTTGTTTTTAATTTTTCCAATGAATTCTCCAAAATATTTTATGAATGAGTGCATAATTAAACTACATAGAATAGCTTATTATATACATGCTTAAATAGTTTGTTTGTCCAAATGCATCTTTAATGCGCTGTGTTAATAATAATGTTCCTAGAAGATTGAAATGATTTTGAATTACTCCTTACAATTTGTGTCAGCTAGTTCCACAAACAAATAAACTGGATACAAAATCCAAATTCGGATGAAAGATGGATAGTCTCGATTTTCATAATATATTATGCACATTGATCAATGCCAGCCGAAATGAAAAACAATAGTTTTGAAATCAAAATACTAACCAAAAGGTCCCAAGGAGAGCAAATGGCTACAGCTCCAGCTACAGGAATATTCTCACCATCCTCACCAAGATATTTTACCTGCAGACAATCTTTCAAGTGAAACAGTGCAGTGCCAAAAACAAACTCATTGCACATGTGAGAACAAGTTAACATTTGTCGAGTTCCTAGTTTTCCTGTAGTTTGAAAACGTGATAGTGTATGTACCAAATGTGATGACATAGGTTAAAAAAAAAAAAAAAAAAAACTAACATATGAGTCAGAATTGATCTAAAAATGTGGTTAGGAACCAGTAATGATGTCTTCCCTATCTTACCCATTTTCTCATCATGGGGGACCAGGGCAGGGGGTGTTTATGACGTAAAGAATATATGTGCAACAAATATTCAAATCATTGTATGTTCAGTCTTAGAAACTAGTATATTTTTTGGTTCTCTAGATAGCAATTACAAAGCATAAAACAAGGGATTGGAAAAAGATCCAATTGAGAGAGCATTTTGGGAAGAAATACAGGTCAATGTGGTAAAGGAAGAAATGTCAAACAAATAAAAGTAATATAGCAATACACATATACAATGTACAAGCAGTAAACATTAACATCATGAGCGAGAACAGTTCTGATATTATCCTAAACCAGAACGACAAAGTAGGTAATTTTGATCAAGTTCCAGCCAGGACAGAGCAAATTTCAGAAAAAAGGTTGATGTGGGGAAGCTAAGTCCTTGGTGCCTTAAATAATTGAGTCATTTGACCATTTAACACATATTAAGAAAAGTGTATAAAGAGAATACTATTTTTACCAAATTATCGTTATGAACTACTGGTGCATTATCAATATCATACATGTATAGTAAAAGATATTGCATTGAAAATTATACAATTAATATTAATTAAAGGGTACAATTGGAAATAAGTGCCATGGAAATTGAAAGGGTCAATTATTTTGGGTAATAAAGATGTATGTGGTTATATGGAAATGTTAAGGTTTAGACTATTTGAATTTAGCAATTAAATTAGTTAATAAATTACATGAAATGTTAAGACATTTGATGTAAGCACTCTATAAGACTTGAGCTATGAATTTACCAGAACATTAGCTCCAATACTAGTTCCAATAAGAAACAAAGGCGCCTCGGGATTCTTTTTGTGGACATAATTAACCACTGTTCGGGCATCCTCGGTCCACCCAGCATTGTAGAAACAATCAGACTGAAACAATTTTAATAAGAAATTACATTACTATAGGTAAAAACAACGAAACTGTTACACCACACAATATTCACAGTATCGAGATACACACCAACCCAAAAATTCTAACAAAATGGAATGTAAAAGAAAAACATCAAGAACAGTTAGCTGCTGTCATTTTCATGTTCTAAAGAAGCTCCTTAAACTAGTTATTGTTCTCAGACAATTGCTGTTTTAAGAATTTGCTTCTTGGCATGTAAATAGATTGGCAAGATTCACCTAGCTGATTAGATAATTTATTAAAGTAACCTAAATTTTAAGATTGTGAACTGAATGGTAGGATACCAAGCTTAAAATTCAACGAAGATATAAAACAAATCTTAAAAATTCACCCAATAACTTCAATTTCAGATTGATTTGGATGATATTGAGGAAGTACAATAAAGATGCTGATGATTCTTCATATGGATCAAAGTTATTCAAGTTTTGTCTTGAAACGTTTTAAACTTGTTAATCTATAAAGTTTCAGCTTGCAGATAAACTAACCGTGATTGAAACACCTCCAAGTCCTCGGTGATTACTGATAACAACTTTCCATCCACGCTTTGCTGTATGATATGCTAGATGTTTGAGATACTACCAAGGGGGGAGGAAGAAATAGAAAAAAGTAAACCATAAGACACCACTAAAATATAAATGAATACTCTAATCGGCAAAAAGAGATAAACAATTAAAAATTAATACATCCGTACATCTAATATAAATGCTACTCAAATAAGAATGAATAGATAAAACAACAATGTCTGGTCCAATATCTCCATGTTGACACTACTTATTGTTGAGGGAAACAATCTTTCTTTTTAGCATCAACACTTTAGCATGAATCAAATATCTACCCAATATTGTTCTTGCTCACTTCTTCTTAATACTGTTCCGGAAAACAATCTTCCTTTATATCATTAATATCTTAAATATGCATCAAATGTCAACCTGATATTGCTCTTGGTCCACTTCCTCTTACCATGTGCTCTTGAGAAATTTATAATTCCCAGCCTTAGGCCATAACACTCGCAAGTGGAAATTTATCTGTCAGGCCAGAGTTTTGAGGATGACTCTAACGCCTGACATGTAATATTCAATGTGCATTTTCCCAATATGTAAAGTATAATATAGTATATGAAGAAAACTATGACAGGTTTCACAGAAAATTGGACTGCAGTTCTATTATAGGCAGTTTTGATTTGCATTTACAAGAGGCTGATTTCTCCACTAAAGTCCTATTAACATGTATTGCAAAGAAGCACACATTATTTATATATGGTTAGATGAAATTACCATTGAATCATACAAAACAACATCAAAAAAACAAACATATATAGCTGACTCAGACAATGATAACTGGTGCTATAAAAGAGAACGTTATCACAACCAGAGATCACAAGCCCTAACCTGTAGTAATCAAGTATTAAACCACCAACTAGTATATCATCATCGAATGTCAAAATCACAAACTTTTTATAATCTTCTAACAAACAGGCTCTAAGTATATCATTTTTCCCAGTTCCCCTTAAGTTGATTAAAAGAAAAAATAGTGAGAAAAATAAAACTAACATGTAAGCGCAGACCATAAAGAAAAGTATGACCTATTTATATAACAACTTACAGGAGATGAAGAGTCACTTGTTAAACCAGGAATCACTACAACAATGGGAGTAGACCCATCTTTAGTGACGTCATCATTTACATGGAAAGTACTGCCACAAACTGTAACAAGATCAGAAACAAAATGCTTAAAGGTCAACCATGTAATCAACTAATTTGATAATAATCGTGAAATCAACTAAACTCATAGATTTAATTCGCATACACCGTCAATATAACAAAATTACATTATTAATCAATCATAAACGTAAGATAATTAAAAATGTTTGACTTTAATAGTAACTACTTTAAAATCACACATATGGTCACTCGTGATTTGTTGACATCTACACATTCATAACTACTCTAAAAAAAATCAAACATATAAGATTAGTTGTGATTTGTAGACGAATATAAAAATTAAACTCTTAAACATTTCCGAAAACAAATTGATAATTTGAATATCCTAAATATGTATATACCATCAGAATAGGTAAGCCAGTCCAAAGCAATAGTTCCACCATCAGGAGTATTAAATAATTGTCTGAAAGTGAATATAAGAGCAATTGTTAGATTCATGAAACCAATAAATTAGTTCATAATCATATACAATTACAAACAAACAAAAAAGAAGAAGAGAAATTTTATAACCTTCTGTATTTGAAGATTGGAGGATTTCCAAAAAAGTTAAGGAAAACGGTTTGAAGATGAGGACTGGAAAGCCAAGGTGTGACCGAATATCTGCCTTGAAGAATCCGGCACTTTGAAACGACGGCGTCGTAGATTTGAGAAGAAGAATTATAGGTGAAGTCAACGGCGGAGCCAGAGAAAGCGGTGAAGAGGTCTTGAAGGAAATGGATTTCGAGGAAATTGTAGAGGAAACAAATGAGAGCGAATGCGGTGGCGAGAGCGTAGTGATGGATAGGGATTTGAGAGAGGGATTGAAAGAGAAGTTTGTAGTTGTTGGATGGAGAGGGTGGAATGAGTTGAAGGTGGGAGCAATTAGAATCCATCGGAATTGTAGTGAAATGGAATTTGGCGGAGTTTGTTGAATGTGTATGATGGCGTTAGGAGTCAGGAGCTAAAATCAAATGCGAATTATTAGTGACCTTTCTCGATCCTCCACGTGACTTAATACTCGCTCTTTTCAAACCATGCATGTTCACACAAAAATTATATATATGGCTTCAGTCGATAATATAAATGTAAGCGTCTCGGTTCCCTTTCCTTGGCATAACATATGTTTGTTGAGGTGCTTATTAAATACTTCCACTTATCACTCTTAATTATTAATTATTAATTTTATTTAATCAATTTTATTTATAGCTATTAAAATAATTATGTTGGCTTATACTAAGGATACGAGGAAGTATATGACATTTTTGTCTTAAAAAAAATCACTTTATCTTCATAGTGAATTAATTTTAAAGGAATCTAATCAATTTATTACTAGCTATCCATTTTTATTGCCAACCGAACAAAATTTGTTAATTTATTTTCAATTATAAAAAAGAAGAACGAGAAAATCGATACATTCGATTTGATTATGTATTTCTGTTTGATTTTATAATATGTATATTTTTATTTATATCTCAGTTCACACTTCCAAGATTAACATTAAAAAATCTAAACAGTAATTGGACTTCATATTTTTTCTAAAAAATTAGTTTAAAATTTATTTTATTGTTTTATTTTGCTGACATGTTGTAATTTTTATTAAAATGAATAAATTGCTTATCGTGCAGAGTAAAAGAAAATTATTGTTTAACTTTCCACTATATGTTAAAAGAAAAAATGGTTCAACATGGTTGAATTATAAAATAATTTTGGTGTGTTAACTTCGGAAAGCACGCATATTTGAATCTTCGTAAAGAGATCTGTGGAGTGTGGACTATGACTTTTCAAAAGCGCCAAGATTGAAGGACGATGAAATGTTTTGCCTCTCACTGTCATCTCTTCTGATTTTTCTGATTAATGATGAATGTTTTTTTCCCCACTTTCTAAAAAAGCATATAAGTCTCTAATTACATTTGTGGATAAAAAAAAGTGTTTTAGTATGTTATAATTTTTTCAAGTTCATATTATTTAATATTAATTATTAATGTACATCAATAAATAAATAAATAAATAAATAAATAAGATAAAAATAAGAGTTTAATTATTATATACTATTAATGTAAAAAAAATTATATTGTCAATATATATAAATTAAAATCCTAAAAATAATAGTCATTTCATTTAATAATAAATGTCAACTTTTGCTAATTTTCATATTTTCATACTCATTTATAAACATTTTCACACTATTTGCTAATTACATAATAATATTAATTAAAATGTACAATAAAAAAATATTTAATATTTCAGTCAAATCTAAAAAATAAAATTGTTTTTATTTTATTTTTAATTGACACTCTTTTAAAACTTAGAAAGTATTAATAGTTACAATAAATGAGAAATAAAATATAGTGACATAAATGGCTGCTATAAAATTTTAGTTTCTGTTATACAAATTATATTTATTTTATAAAAACTAATAATAATAAGTTAAAAAGAAACAGAACATACATATATGAATGACTTTCAACAATATTTGAATTTAATGATTGATTAAACAAATTATCAATCGGTAAAAATAGAAAATTAAAATTATAATTAAATTTATATTATGTAGACCTAAAATATTTAAGGAAAATATAATTATGCATTCCTGTAAAAAATAATAGTAATTAATATCTATCAATAATAATAATAATAGTAATAATGATAAAAGAATCTAAATGTAGAAAACTGTTTATATTGAAACTTATATTTCTTTTGTTTCTTTAATAAATGTTTTACGACACTTGTTTACGTGATTCAAAAAAACATAAAGCTTGATGGTGATAAAATGATGTTCAGTCAAAAAAATACTGAACTTTGATAAATTTGACAAAAAGTGTGACGACTAATATTTTAGAAAAAATAGGATATCCACTGTAATTTTATATGAATTTATCTAATATTAATAACTATATGTCTTATAAAATTATTCTATTTTAATAGTAAATTCAATAAAAAAAAATTATTGAAAATTAATATAAAATTAATAACATTACCAATATATATTCATTATATTCAATATTTTAATGTGTTTTTCATATCTCAATTTTTATATTTTGCCTAATAGTATATTGATTATGCATTGATGAAAGAATTTACTTGGGCTGGTATAAAAAAGTCCGGATTAAATACAAGCCGCAAAATAAGCGGCTTAAACGGGACACGGGCTTTCGGCTTTCGAGTCGGTTCGCTTATCTTATTTATAACTAAAATTATTTCTATATAATATTTAAATATAACAAAACAAAATTTAAATAGATAATTTTCTGTGACTTTAATTTTCAAATTAAATAAAAATATATTAAATATGTATACGTCTTTTAATTCATAAAATTAAATTCTGAATACGTGTTTTAATTCATAAAATTAAATTTAAACTTATGATACAAACAATTTAAAATTAATACGTATAAATAGATATAAAAATAAAAATCTATAAATAATAAAAATACTACTCAATCGTTAATATCAAAATTTAATTGTTTTTTTTTTAAATATTTTATACATGCCCGTGTATATAGTTAAATTAAAAAAAAAATCCATAAATATTTATTTATTAACAGCAAACTAAAAATCAACAACTAAAATTAACATGTATATGTATATATAAGGTTTATATTAATTTTTTTTGTCAATCTTATCTATTAAGATTTAATTATTAATTACAAAATAAAGTTTCTATAAATAATTTTTGCATTCGATAACTAATAATACATGTAAATTTTAAAAAAAAAAATACTAATAGAGAATCGGTCGGGACATTACGGACTCGGATTTTTATAGATCGAAATAAATAACTCATAAAATTTTACTCTATTCTCTATAAAAAAATATAAGTAAAAGACTAAAATACCCTTATATATTTAAAGTAATTATTTTTTTTATTTTCTCTTTTCATTATTTTCAGAAAATACAAGTTAGTGTTAATTTTTTATTTCATAAATTTTGTTTTCAAGTTTTTCAGTACATAACTTCAACTCCAAAAAATTTGAAAAATATTTTCAATATCACTTACATTTTTGAAAACTTTATTCACAAATTTTTTTGGTAATTGTTTAATTTTTTTAAAAATACTTTTTAAATTAAGTTTTTTGTTTTAATTTTTAATTATATTAGTATTTATTTAATTCATTTGATTTTAATTTTTTTTAATAGGTAGGGTTAGAGGTAGAGACTGCAAAATTTTAGAAAAAATACACCACTTTCAAGAAGAGATAGGAGTTACATGTGAGTTTTTAATTATTTATGATATATTTATTATTTATGATGTATTAAAAGAGTGGTGTATAAAAAAATTAGGAAACATTTCTATATCCAAAAGTTGAAGGAAGTTTTTCGATAATTCATTTTTCTGTTATGTACTATAAATCTCTTTTTGAGTTTTTCGGTAAATATCTTATATATTAGAAAAATTTATAAATTTTTTTTTGAAAACACTGTATGTATTGGAATTTTTTTAAATAGTTTTTAAAAAATTATCGAAAAATTTCTTTCTACTGAAAACATTTTTTATTGGCTTTGGAAATGATGATACGGTAAAAAAAATTATTTTGAATTTAGTAAAATAATAAATAAATAAATAATTAAAGGTATTTGAAATTTTTATAAATTTGTGGGAGTATAAATATAAAAATGGGGGTATAGGATAATTTTTTTAAAAAATTCAATACAATTCGGAGTCAAAATTTAAGAACCCAAACTTTACAATTTTTTGGGATGCCCATTAAGGCCGGCCCATTTCAATTGCTCTACACACAATATCATTTCCTTGAAATAATTGAAAATAGTCTTATTGCTTCTTCCATTAATAGAAGAAGGAAAACCTCATATGTTTTTTGGTGCCAACGTATTAATTACACTACACTTTCGAAGGCACTACAAGTGTCAGGATCACAATTAACATTGTGGAGAAACACTCTTAAAAAAAACAGGGCAATTCTACAGTTATGAAAAACACCCTTACATGATCACAATTAACATGGTGGAGAAACACTCTTAAAATTCTTTTTCTTTCTTTTGCATAAATGATGGAGAAGCAATTCTACAGTTATGAAAATGTACGTTCATATTTTCATATGATATTTATAATATGAAGTGACAAAATAGACAATCGTTTGAAAACAATAAATCACACGAATGACGTTAATGTGCAACGCCAAAGGCTTGTGAGTGGCTTTTGCCTCTAAGGTTGATTTAGTTGCTACATTGAAAAACAGAATGAGCCATTGCAGCTCATAGAAACTTATTCAGATTAGACAATTAAATTATTTTGATTAGACTATTGAAAATGTATTAGTTCACGTATCATCTATATGACAATTTTAATATATATGTTTATAGTCAATAAAAGGTTAATTGTTGAAATGGTAGATATAGATCTAACCGGATTCATGTTAAACAGCTCCAAAATCTACGTATACTTATGTATGATTATATATACCATTTAGCTGTTCCCCTGCAGTCTATGTATAGGAATTAGGAATATGAGAAATTCATGCTGCAATATCAACATAATACAAAGTTGAGGCATAAATGTCGGTCCTTTGAGAAACATTCATGCATACTGAAATAAAAAATAAAATTGTATAAATGACTGTTACTTTTCCAAGTCAAAAAGAAAATTGTATAAATGACTGTTACTTTTCCAAGTCAAAAAGAAAATTGTATACACGGGTAAATTTAGAGGATGCATAAAATAGGCATCCCTAGCAAATGCACGAGTACTGTATTATTAAAAACTAAAAGTATAATTTTTTTCCAAGCACAATAATTTTGCCTCAAAGCATGCCTAAAGGTACAGAGTCTTTATTTAAAAGCTTGAACATTTCTTTCAAGCTAGAGACATTATGGAACACAATATATCACAGTGCCAATAATAAAATCGTTTTAATAGAAATAAATTTTATTAGAGAAAAAGAAAAAGGAAGTACTATCTCAATGCCAACGTTTGGTAACATCAATATATACCAGCATTCAGATGGACCATCAATTTTGTCAACATAACCATCCTAGGTGTCTTTTGAAAGGTGTTACTACATCAAAATTCAAGAGGCATTGAGATGTTGGCACTTGTTTGTGAATTGGCAGAGGAAACACCACTCTTTGCATTAGTCACTAACTCATCATGTTTTTTAACTTTTTTCTTCTAGACACTGTTATGATGCTGATGCGTATCCTGTATTACCTGTATTTCTTCTGGCTGTCCGTTGTTGGCTCATTGTTCAATGCAGCCACCATTCCATCTCCTGTAAGATTGATATAAGGGCCCTGATCAATTGATGAGTCCAATAATGTGTTTGGTGTAGAGATCTGCATCGCCATAATTAATAGAGAAAACACCAATTTTCAGCCACTATAAATGCTCCACTTAGATCCCCAAGATAAGATAACTTTTTTAGCATGTAGCATTCAAAGATATTACAGGACAAAAGGATGAATATTAGAATAAATGTTTGTCAATAAGCTTTACAGTAGCATATCTCTTACCTTTTTTTGTTCATGCATATAATGGCTAGAATGCAGTACATCAAGAAATTCATTAGCAGCTCTTACCCACCTGCAACGGGCAAGAAAATTACTTTTCAATTTATTTTATAATAGTGACTCCTTATTTGGAATTTAGATGATGTTATACCCAATCAAAGAAAAAATATAATAATAATTGAAGGACTGCTAAATGCTAAGATTGGTAGATGTGACAAAATACGTAAGAGTCAGATGCACAAAACGAGTCAAGTACCACAGGCTAGATGCAGTTATCCCTTCAAAGAAAGCCAAATGTCCTCCGTGCTTTACAGTAGCCAACACAATATTTTTATTTGCCCTATCAAAAGAGTAAAATATTCAAATGGGTGTTGAAGTAATGAAATGGAAATAGAAAGCAAACGAATTAGAACAAATAACAAAGTTGCATACCTGCATTCATCCCAGGGAATGGCTTCCGTGGTACAGACGGGATCATCCACAGCACTTATACAGAGAAGAGGAATTGATACAGATTGCACATAAGTTGAACTGCTGCAGCGTCTATAGTACGTATCAACAGTCTAAAGAAACCAAAAGAATTTATATAGCAGACATAAGGAGCAAGAAAAGAGATAAAATGAAAAAATATAAGTTTTACAAATCTTAGGTGCTACATGTACCTCGTATTTACCAACCATGCGGGTAGCGTAGTCATCAAACTCTCGAATAGAAAGTGACTGCAAATCATAAGAATATATTGCACTTAGAACTAGTCAAATTTAAAAACTTACCAAATCAATAACACGGAACAACAAACGTCATTAAAGAATGTGGTATCTATTAGCATAAGCCTCGTGTCTTAAGGGAAAACAAATATATCCAACAGGTAAATGAGGAGCAACTATGTAGCCTCTATAATCGATAAGCATCTGTCAGTCACTTAAATAATGCTCTTGACTAGTAACATTTAAAATGCCTGCTCTGAAATAACAGAATTAAGAGGAATAACGAACAAAAATGAATGATCAATAACTAATAACTTGAAACCCTCCAGACGTCTTCCACGCCGAATAATACATACGAGTAATTTGCTCTAAAACCACAAAAATTGTAGTTTTCCATTGTAAAAGTATGTCAATAGAAATGTGTCTCAGATAACATAATGAATATGTTGTTAAGAAGTCAAGTCATACAACATTATTGTATATTTATACTAAATAGTAGTAAACATTATGAAATTTTAGAGAGTAAAGCAACCTTTTCTATCCCTTCCCAATTAGCAAGGCGAGAAAAGTGAGGCTGGTGTCTGCAACAAATATTGGTCAAATTAAGTTAAATATGAACTATAGAGACACTTATAAAAATTTGCATGCTTGTCAGCATGTGAAGAAATTAATGGATGAAAAGTAAGAGCTTATCAACTAGAGAGATAGAAGCATACAATTTTGCATAATCTTGAAGTCCACCTGCTAGTGCTTTATCATAAAACTTTTGCACACGAGCACGACTTATAAATCTATCCGCTATCTGCAAACATTGTACAAATAACATTACATCCAGTCAAGGAACAATAACAGGCAAAATGGAAAACAATTCAAAGTGATGGTGGAATTCAACAAAGCTCCATTGATTATATCAAACAGATTGTATGTAACAATCTTGAGCGAGAAGCATAAATAGCTTGTAATTGTATGCTAAAGGCCGGAAAGTAAATCCTAAGAAAGTTCGAGATAGTTTCCGTTATGTTCATGGGATTCCAAACCAAGTGTCTCCAGCCTTTTCAGAAATGTCTGACATTCCTCTCTAACCCTCCCCCAAAATATTGAAATGTGTACACACTCTGTTCCTAAAGTTTCAAACATGTTAAAACCTAAATTTTCCATACAAGTAGCATGATTTTTCAATTAATTCTGACAAGTTTTTTCGTTTGGATTCACAAACTATAAAATTGATTCAAAATTAAGATAAAACACAGATTGTGGTTACCTTTCACGACATATTAGGTACATAAATTCATCTCAGCAAAAGTTGAACTTTGAAATGAAAAGACTAATTACTTACCAAAAGGTCCCAAGGAGAGCAAACAGCTACAGCTCCAGCTACAGGAGTATTCTCACCATCCTCACCAAGATACTTTACCTGCAAACAATCTTTAAAATCAAAACAGTTTTGTGCCAAGTTCTTTGCATTTGTGAGAATAAGTTTACACTTGAAAATTTACCAGAATATTAGCTCCGATACTGGTTCCGATAACAAACAAAGGCGCTCTGGGGTTCTCTTTGTGGAGATAATTAACCACTGTGCGAGTATCCTCAGTCCATCCAGAATTGTAGAAACAATCAGACTGAAATAATTTTAAATGATAATTTAACATTACACTATACTGTTACTGAGATGCACATTAATCCTACAATTCCAACAAAAAGAAGTGCGGAAAGCCAGAAACATATTGACCACAATTTTCAGCTGCTGCATCTGACATGTTGAAAAGTGGTTACTTAACCTCTTTATGTTTTTTTTAGCCAATGGCTACTTCAAGCTTGCAGAAAACGCATCAAACATTTAACTAGATCTATATATTTCTAACTTGCAGGAAAACTAACCGTGATTGGAACACCTCCAAATCCTCGGTGATTACTGACAACAACTTTCCGTCCACGCTTTGCTGTATGATATGCAAGATGTTTGAGATACTACCAAGAAAGGGAAGGGAAGAAAAAGGAGAAAAAAAACTGTAAGATACCACTACAATATAATTTAATCTCCTTATAATAAAATTCCAAAAGAATAAATAAACAAAATTATAGTGTCCAATAGACTACTTTTGTTAATGGAAGCAAACATTCTTTTTAGCATTAATTACTTAATCAGAGATTAGAAGCAATGTTTTAAAAACTGAAGCAATCTGGCACTGAAGCAGTACTGTCTACGGTTTTTAGAACATTGATTCAATGCCCTTGCAGTCAATTAGCAACCAACTTGAGTATAAGTACATGGTTCCCAATTCCGATTAAGTTGAGAAACAATTAAAGTGAGAGAGACAACACTAACATTTAGGCACACACATAAATATAAGCTTGATATAACTTACAGGAGATGAAGAGTCACTTGTTAAACCAGGAATCAAAATAACAATTGGAGTAGATTCATCTTTAGTAACAACATTATCTACATTTAGAGCATTACCAGAAACTGTAAAGTGATGAAACACAAAATTCTGAAAAGTCAACGAGGCTTTCTAATTAGATAACCAATAGTCCAATACAAAATGAACTATACAGAAATTGATAATTATAATATTCTATGTATAATATACCATCAGAACTAGTTACCCAGTCCAAAGCAAGGGTTCCACCATCAGGAGTAGTAAATAATTGTCTGAGAGTAAATAGTTGTTAGATTCATGAAATTGAAAACAAATTAAGAAGAAGAAGGTGAAATGAGTGTTATGACCTTTTGTATTTGAAAACGGGAGGATTTCCGAAGAAGTTGAGGAAAACAGTTTGAAGATGAGGACTGGAAAGCCAAGGCGTGACGGAATACGTGCTATGAAGAATCCGGCACTTCGAAACGACGGCGTGGTAGAGTTGGGAGGAGGAGTTGAAGGTGAATTCAACGGGAGAGCCTGAGAATCCGGAGAAGAGATCTTCGATGAAATGGATTTCGAGGAAATTGTAGAGAAAGTATATCAGAACAGTGGTGAGTATGAGCAAGTAATGCCATAATGGAATTAGAGAAAGTCCTTGGAGAAGGATCAAGTAACCGTTTGAAGTTGAAGTTGAAGTTGATGGTGCTTCCAGTTCCATGGAAATCGGAATTTAATTTCGCATATACTACAGTGTGTTCTGCTGAATTTAATCTTTTTGTCTTTATGATAGGTGTGAAAAAGAGAGTTACTAAGAGTCAATTCTGCAGAATATGACTAAAATACACTATTATTTTTTAACGATGACTGTTTACGTATTAAAATAAAAGGACCACTACATGTGCATGCGCACCTGCTTCATGACTGGTGGTTGGTGGTGAGATGGAAATGATGCACTTCCAGAGTTCTAGTTCCACGCAACATTTTCCATGATTCTTTACTTTCCCGCACACATTTGAAAGATAGTATAACGAATAATGTTATTAGAAAACAATTTCACACGGGAATACAAATACAATAATATCGTATAATACTATAGGTCATAGTTTGTTTTTTTATAGAAGGTATATGTATAAAGTTTTGTATTCCAGATGGGATAAATGAGTAAGTTTTAAATTTTATAAATATTTAAATTAGTCATTGAAATTGTAAATATAGGTTAAATTAGTCATTAAATTTTGTAATTTGTAAAAAATTGTACAATATCAATAAAAATTATTTTTATATAAAAAAATATTTAAATATTTAGATATGATGTTATAGTTGAATATATTGGTTATCTACGTTAATTTTACATTAATGTTATCTTTATAAAAATAATTTTGTTGATAAAATTTTGTAATCTCATAAATAAATTTGTAAATAATTATAATTGTGCATATACTAATTATGGAAAAATTAATTCACACATGATTTAAATTTTATTGAAAAATTAGTTTGTATTATGATGATATTAATATAAGATTT
>JBBPBS010000968.1:21036021-21062748 GCA_037974835.1 Cicer judaicum
TATTAAAAAAAAAAAAAAAAAGACAATTTATGCATCGCTATTTCATTAATTGATTGGCAGCAATACATAAATGCATAATAGGTAACATCTTAACTTAACGAGAAGCCACCAAAATATTTTTCGATATTTTTCTCCTGGGAGGATACCTGTTGAGTGTTTTATGGAACTAAATTTATAATATATGTCTAAAAGACACTTTCTTAAAATGTTGTTTTATTGACTGGAATATTGTATATAAACATCACATATATATAAAGGCAACAAGTCTTTTATTCTTTATTCATGTACAAATACAATATTATTATAAAGCTTTTAAGACAAATAGCTAATAATAATAACATCACTAATATAAACATGAGACTGTTTATTTAATTTAATCTTGACAAAAAAGATGAGGCTGTTTAATTGGAAGCCAATATTGTTGTGATAATATATATGAAAAAATGGATTATATGTGTTCAAATAAAAACTGTGTTTTGAGATAGCTTTTGCCGCTTTTTTTTTTTTATGTTTCATTGTGAATTTGAAGAATACAAGTGTGTTACACATTGAACTACGGTGGTTATGATTTCTATTGAACCAACATAAAAAAATGAGTGACAATTTCATGAATTAATTTGTATAATTTTCAACTGACAAATTTAACTTTCAACTATAGTTTTATTTCTTTATCTATTATAAAAAGATGATTTAATTATCTTAAAATGATAAAAAAGAAATATTTTCATCGTATCATATATTTTGAGATATCATAGTCAACTACTAATGAATTGTTAATTTAGGGTTTCACATTGTCAGCACTCTCGTAGTTTTTCTTTTAGTATTTCAGTTGTTTTTAATATAAATAAAATTAGTATTTTTGAATATAAATTATATTGATTTTTGTAGATGTTTGTGGTACTTTTTTTCTTCTTTATTATAGTTTTATTCTAGTGAATTTTCTTAATAGTAGTTTGTATTATTTAAAAGTGTTTTCTTTGGTTTTTGGATATAGTTCTCCAATAATTTTATATTTTTTAATAATAATTTAAATAATAAACGACTAATTTAAGGTGTCAATATACTTAAAACGTTTAATCATGTTGAAATCTTTAATCATGTGATGCCTTTGTGTTCTTTTTAGTTTTAAGAAAATAAATACAAATTATATGAATAATCAACTAATGAGATGATTGTATTCAAAAGGTGTAATTTAATTATTTTTTATAGACAAAGTTATTCACACAAATGGTCCGAACTCCGAATTTACCCTCAAACTCCATAAACATGTGTAGTTCCTATATTGAATTGGGACATCAAAAGAATATATAATAAATAACACTTTCCCATACAAACTTACAGATTACTTAATATTCAATGTCTCAACAACATTTGATAGCATTCTAATATATCTTCTTGTATATAGAAACTTTGCAGAATCCTCTTTCAGTTGTTGAACAATATATTAAATTGTCAAACATTATTTTCTTTAGTCTTAAATATAATAAAAAGTCAAAATTTTACATTACTTTGTAAAATTTATTTATTTTTATACAATTTAATTATGAATATATAATATCACGTATTGATTATAAATATTCATCTAACTCAATTAATTAAAATAAAAAGAGTCACACATCGATCGTTATTCAGGTTTTAATTTAAATGCATTAAAAAATGTTTTACTAAATATTTATTTTAAATTTCTAAACATCTTGGGATACCCTGAACCATAGATTTATAATATTTGAATGAGGTCCATAAATTTTTAGCAATTATGCTAAGTTATAAGAATTAATGAAAAATAATATATAGTGTATTGATTATATCTTCATGTCCTCCCAAATGACATTTTTCCACCATACCTAAAGCTACATTCACACGCATGAGCATCTTCTCATTTGGTTTAAAGCTCGTCTCCAAGTAATTTATGTATAATTGTCATTAACCCAATAACCCTATGTGTCTTTGCGATTGAATTTCACCCATAGCCAAAGTTGTTATGAATAAGTCTCGAAGCTAGAGTTGGACGAGATTTTAAGTTATCTTAAAGTTCAAAAATATTGAACCAACGTTAATTTTAACCAAAGGGGTTTGTCCCTACCATTTAACAAACCACTGTTCAAATTGATTGAGAGTAATAATTTTCACATTTAGTATTCAATAATATTTCAAACATGATTACCTTCAATATAAATAATCTTTGAAAAACTAAAATATATAAATAAATAAATAAGGTTTTACCAAGGCAATGTGTTATTGAAGCATGCGAGTTAATGACAGAAAGTGCTTGAGAGAGTTGATACTCCAAAATTATTTAATACTCTACATAAAATATAAGCAAAAGTAGATCTAAAAAAGTTAATTTAATTTAAATTAAATATATTAATTTTCTTTGACATATTTTTAATTTTACTTTGTTACACAAAATGAATACTTAAGAGATAGCTTCTCGGCATGAACTAACACATTTTCTCATTTATTCAATAAAAATAATAGAAATTTTTAATTGTATATAAGAAGAGACAAAATTGTAAATCAAATAATTTAAATAATAAGTAAGGTTAGACGAAAAATGTTACACCAAAATTTGATGTCTGTTAAATATATATATTTGCAAAACTGTTTTATATATAAATATATAGATATTTAAAAAAAATCAGTTATATAATTAAATTTAAAATTATAAATAAAATAATTTAAATGAAAATAAATCTGAAATAAAAAAATTACACAAAATATTACTCAATCAAGTTTTATGATATAAGAAAACAATTATTTCACATTCTATAAGAAAAACAGTTGGTTTTATTTTATTTTTTCAAAAAAATAAAAAAATAGCATTCTCTAAATTGTCCGTCATGTAAATTTTTTATGACCAATAACATTAGATTTGTTAGTCTTAGCTATTTTTTCTTATAAGACTAGAAAATACATATTTTTATTGATTGTATTCGAAACTAGAAAAATATATATACATAGAGATGTTAAACGGTTACACCGGTCTAATCTAACCTATAACACATAAATTAAATTTCCAAATTATAATCAACTACTACTTTCCAACTCGGCTACAAATCCATGTCAGTTTATTAGGCCAATAGGTTAGCCCATTTCTATTTATTTATTTATTTATTTAATATTTCGATGTTTTAATTTATGAAACAAAAAACTTAACTAAATGTTTAGTCTCTTTGTTTAAAGAGAAATTACCTCATTTCTAAATTTGAGATTGTAGTCATTCTAGTTCACAAGTTTCAAGATTTTTTTAATTGTACATTTTGGGACTCAATTTTTATAATATGTTATATTTACTAATGAGGTAGAGTTATATATGATGTGACATTATTCATTTGAAGTAGTGGCAATAAAATTTAGAATAATAAATTTATATTTAATCAATAAAACTGAAAAAGAAAAAAAATATAATTAAGTTTATAATATAAATTTACAATTTTATATCATCAAATATTATTTCACGTCATTTATTTAAATTGATAGATCATAAAAATATTAAATTATAGTGTTGGAAAAATTTATGAAATATGTGAAATTAGGAAGTTAAAATTCGAAATTTAAAAATAAAAAATAAAATTTTATTTTAATTGTAAAGATTAAAAATATATTTGAATAAAATAAAATAAGATAAATCTCAGTATAAATTATAAATTAGTGGCAAGATGGATATAATACATGAATTTAAGAAGATAACTTTTGTCCCCAAAGAAAAAGCTCCACGGCGGTAGCCGGTAATCGAGCAGGCGAGAAAGGAAAGTAGGAGTCATGCGCCGCAACCACATGCACAAACAAAGTGGTACACAAAATAGGTTGAAATTTTCTTACTATTTTCAATTAATTGTTTGAGATGCATTGGATTGTAAAACGAACTAGTCGATTAGAGTGTCTCTATTACTTTTTTATGGGTTTTAATTTGTGAGATAACCAATCAAAATCTCACACACACATTAACAAAATCATAAAAATACATCGTTGACATTTTGTTTATTAATTCAATTATTTTGATGGATGCTCTTTCAATTTCTACAAGTTTTAGTTTTTTTTTTGAATTTTAGGATCTAATTATGAAAATACTCAATCCAATAATAGAAAAAATTGATAATTTATAGAACTCTCAAATCTAATATTATTTTAACATATTTTAAATAAAAATTACGGGAAAAAAACAACCGCCATTATTTTTATTAATCTATATACATATACGAAGGATTGACCGAGGGTAAATTTATTATTATGGCAGATTTATTTGTTTATATGATTCCACGTGAATATTCAGTTATTCTTAATTCCCTCCTACAAGTTTGGATGTCAACGAAATGACGCGCTACATCCCTGTAGTATGGGATATTCTTCATTCATACAACGAGGCATTTAATGAAAATATTTACAATTATTTTTTTGACGAAATTCCCTTGTATCTGCATCTGACTCATATCCTCGTCAAGCTCGATAAAACAATAACAATATATATTTTTCACATTTATTTATTTTTTAGAACACTTCGAACATAAAAATTGTCAATAAAACAGATAGAATTTATTTTTTAATTTAAAAGATTTCAGCCGTCCACATTGAAATTCACATTTCAACCTGTCCAATATTTTGAATCACATCTAAGTTATACTCAACTACAATATTCTATTTTTAGTAGGTTTTAACAATTTTACGGACTTTATTTTATATAAAAATAAGCAATATATTAATTTTTTAATAGGAGGCACATATTATTATATTATAGACATACGGATTATTAAAACTGCACATTTTACAAAAATAAAAATTAATTATAGAAGTAAAATAAAAGCAAGGGAAATAAAAAAAAGTTATAATTATTAAACTTGTAAAGTGAGAATAGGAAGACTACGTCATAATTTTATAATTTAAAAGGTGTTATTTGAAATATTTAAATTTAGTTTACGATTTATTTTTTAAGGTTTAGCTTAACTTACTGTTTATCATAAGTTTTTTTTTTTTT
Source organism: Cicer judaicum (assembly GCA_037974835.1). Classification (NCBI taxonomy): domain Eukaryota; kingdom Viridiplantae; phylum Streptophyta; class Magnoliopsida; order Fabales; family Fabaceae; genus Cicer; species Cicer judaicum. Next base: position 21,040,994 of record JBBPBS010000968.1, read on the forward strand.
TTCGGTCTAACTTGATATTTTAAAAAGTGTGGTTGGCCTGAAACCTATTTAAGAATCATATTCACATTAAAATCTTTAAATACTTTACAAATATCATGTGATGCTCTCCACATATCAATATCAATGTATATCTATATATATTATACAAAAAATAATATATCTAACAAAATAATTTTAAAAAAAATATGAAACTTCTGAAACAAAACGCACCTATTATTATCTCTTAAACAAATATGAAATGACTACTGACTGATTGACTAATTGAACGACCGTCAAATATGGAACGATTACTAAATATATAAATGTTACCGAATATATAATGATTACTGAATGATTGTCTAATTGATATAATTTAAAATAAGAAATAATATTATTAATATAATAATAATAATAATAATAAATAATATTAATAAATAATAAAATATATAAAGGTCGACATGTGAGATTTAATAGGCTCTTTTATAAACCTGAGTACGAACTATTTAAATAAATATGTTTTAAAAATAGTCTAAGTATAACTTATTACTAAGTAGGTGAGACCATACTAGACCATAAGTAGGTCAGACTCCTAACGAACAGCCTAACATATTTCCATCCCTAATTGTCAATGATATGTGTCTTTTTTATTTTTACTTTTTTTTTATTTTTAAAAAAGATTATAAATATCACTATAATTAACTCAAACAAATACAAGAGTTTGTGTTCAAATTAATAATATCGATATTTTTTAGTTTATCTAAGACTTAAGAAAATAGCAAAAATATCAAAATATTTTCTTTTTCTATAATGATGACACTATCACGAATATCCCTGATATAAATAAAATTATTAAATAAAAGTTTTATTTTTTTTTATTTTCTATAATTAATATGTATACAAATAGAATATCAAAATGTTTATATATACTTGAGCAAAATAATTTTGTATTTTAATCTTATTTATATATAGTTTGAAATAAAAAATGACTGTATATTTAACGCAACCCATTTAACACTATTATCTAATAAAATAAAAAACACATTTTATTACGTGTTTGTCGGATATGTTTTACATTTTTGTTGAGAGTTTTTACACCATTTTTATTTTATAATAGATAATCCTTAAAGTTGATCTAAGATAATCTAAATTAATTGACAAATTTTCATTTTAGCGATTAATTTATAATTTAGTCCAACTTTATAATTTTAAAGATAAAATCAGTGATGATTCACTAAATTATTAATATCGATTTGATATTTTTTTGATGAAAAAGAAACTTTAGATCATGATAGCAAAACAATGGTTTACATTATTTTGTAATAACAATAAATAACGAGATGACATAAGTTCATGATTCAAAAATAAATATTTCTAACTGATCTATAATAATTACATTATTCATATCCCTCATAAAATTTCAGCAAAAAATTATCACAATTAAGGAAGTATTTGTCTTTTTAAGAAAACTTTTACTACATGAACGAGTATACTATAGCTAATCCAAAGGATAAAAAAGAGTGTGACGACATTGTTGATATAATTCCTTATTTAAGAGTCGCATCTCATGTTCAAATTTAGAAATTATAAATATTATACATATATGATCAAAATAATTTAATTCACATTTTCCTTTAAAAGACACCTTCAGAATATAATAAAAAAGTAAAATAAAAAAAGCAAAGATGATGTGAATTTTATTGTCATGATGCACACCCAACCTCCTTATGATAAGTGCTTTCTCAAAAGTCAATTTATTTCCTAACTTATATATTTATTTTAGAATCATAAGAAAAATACAAGTTGAAATGTAACGATCCAGGCACATAGAATTGATTCCAAATCCACCCCACCTACCCATTTAATTAATTAGCATTGAATATCCATAAATAAATATAAATACACATGCTAGCTGCAGTCCCTCAAATATCCAAATATCCAATTTCGAAAATCTCGCTGTATAGAAAGATAGAGGGATAAACAAACCAAAAAACGGTGTCGTATGGCCTACGTGGAAGACACCCTCGTGTTGCAACCGGCTATACCGAGTTACCAAATAACACCAAATCAATTTTTATGAAGGAAAAAAATAAATAAAAAAGAAAAAGAAAACGGGTGGGACGTACGGTCCATTGGTTACACACTCTCTCTCAAGGTTTCACTTTCTACCGTCCGTCTTCGGCTATAAATATAAGCTTTCGAGCATTTTCTCATTTTTTCGTTTCTCTTACTCTCCTCCGTGTATCTTCTCTTTGCTTTCCATTTTCCGGCGAAATCGCCGGCGAACAACCGTCGTTTAAGCCGGGAGATCTCACTACGAGTCTCCGTTGTTTATCTACTTCAGGTTTTCTCCCTCTCTACTCTTTCCATTTCTCACTATCATTTACTTTTTCTCGTATTCTCAGATCTGTATATTTTTCAGCTTACCAATTAATTAACGCTTATTTTTACATTGTAGTTTTATACTTTTATTTGAATACGATTTTTATTTTCTGTTTGTGTTGTTGTTTGGTGGCGTGAATCCCGTGATAACGGGGATTCTTTTGTTTTCTATGGATCTTGATCTATTACTTATTTTGTTTTTCTTTAATGTGTCATTTGTTGTTTTGTTCAGTTCTAAACTTTTGATGATGAAATTTACATGAGTTAAATGTGGTGGTGTTTTTTGTTTCCCAAACAATGTACTGATATAAGTTTTTGTGTTTTTTATTTTCACTTTTTCTTCCTATTTGTAGAAATTAATCATCCATAAGGATTATGTATGTTACGTATGTAATAGTTTTAATGAATTTATGATTCTGATTATTGTAATAGCGACTCGTGACCATAAGTGTGTTTTTTACGTTTCCCGTACCGTCACTGGTTTTAAGATTTGTTTTATTATATATTTGTTTCTTTTTCTATTTTGGTTGTTTGTAAATGTTTGTTTCAGATTTTACATTTGACACTGGATCGTTTTTTTTTTCTTTCTGATTGTAGATAATATCTATTTTTGATAAAGTCATTTGATTATTGTGGAGGAAATGGAAGGTCCTGTGGGAATTAGGAAAATCAGCTCTCACTGTTCGATCTCTGATGTGGATGATTTTGATCTCTCTCGTTTGCTTGACAAGCCAAGGTTAAACATTGAGAGACAGAGATCATTTGATGAGAGGTCGCTCAGTGAACTATCGGTTGGTTTTGCAAGGGCAGGCTTGGATAATTATGACAATTTCTCACCTGGAGGAAGATCTGGTTTTAATACACCTGCTTCATCTGCTCGGAACTCATTCGAGCCTCACCCCATGGTTGCTGATGCGTGGGAATCCCTCCGAAAATCTTTAGTCTATTTCAAAGGCCAACCCGTCGGCACAATTGCAGCTGTTGATCATCAAGCAGAGGAAGTTCTAAATTATGATCAGGTGAATTCCTCAATCAGTACTGAAATGTCGTATTCCGATTTCGGGTGTGTGTACTACTAATTTTCAAGCATTTTACTCATGAAAATTTTTATCATCTAATCAAAGCTACAATCAATAATTTTTTGTTTGGATATAATTTTACTTCATATACTTGGAAATGAGTTTTGATGGGTGTATCATGTATTGGACATTTAATACTGCATTTTTGTCTTAATTATTGGCAAGTTTTTTCATCGTACGTGAATCTGAAACATCATATAACTGTAGCTGGATCTAATATTTGAGAGTACTCAGAAGTTTCAACGTAATGAATCTAATATTTCAAAATCGCATTCATTCCTTGATATTAAACAGAAATGATTACTGTAGCTGGATCGTTGATTATTCAGGGAAAATATTTCTTTTAACACACATCCTTGCTCCCTTCTCATTTTGAATATAACAATTTTAGATTAATGGTAGTGAAAATTTTGCTTAGCAAAGAATAGAACTGACAATAGAAAACTCAAACATGATACATAAACACAACCATAATTGCAATAATAATTCATTAAAAGATACTACTAAATTTCCAACAGTTTTTGGTGCCTTTAGTTCTTAATAGCCTTAATGTCCTGGAGATGTTAACTACAGTTTTTTGCTGTTGGCTTATAGTTACTTTTGACATGCCCCGTTTATCTCGTTTGACTTGTATGATAGATTGTTTCTGCCAGTGAATAATTGTTGATTAAGAGATGTAACTCTGTAGTTGTGTTAGTGCTGGCCTCCACAAAGCACATTGTTCTAAATCTTTCTACTTTTACACTGATGATGATAAATATTTCCCTTTTAGGTTTTTGTTCGGGATTTTGTGCCAAGTGCTCTTGCCTTTTTGATGAATGGGGAACCGGAAATAGTTAAGAACTTCTTGTTGAAGACACTGCATCTTCAGGGTTGGGAAAAAAGAGTAGATCGATTTAAGCTTGGTGAAGGTGTGATGCCAGCTAGTTTCAAAGTTCTTCATGATGCCGTCAGGAAAACAGATACTATCATTGCAGATTTTGGTGAAAGTGCCATCGGAAGAGTTGCTCCTGTTGACTCTGGATTCTGGTGGATCATTTTGCTCCGTGCTTACACAAAATCCACAGGGGATTTAACTCTGTCTGAATCTGAAAATTGTCAAAAGGGAATGAAACTTATATTGACTCTGTGCTTATCGGAAGGGTTTGACACATTCCCAACTCTGCTGTGTGCTGATGGATGCTCCATGATTGATCGAAGAATGGTAAGGCATAATTTCCAGTAGTTTCTCAATAATGTGTTGCCACATCATGTTATGAATTTGACATAGTGGAACAATAGCATAGCTTGTAACAACAAAACTAACTGCAACAAAAACCATTCTAAGAACCAGATAATGTTTGCAATATGTATTATATTACATGCTACACATATCAAATTTAAACTCTTCTATATGTAGTTTGAAATCCTTGATGGAGTTAAGTTTAACTCGTATCTGGGCGATTTTGAAGAACTTGCTTACTTTATTAATTATTATCTCCTTTTTTTCTGCAGGGTATTTATGGCTATCCTATAGAGATTCAAGCACTTTTCTTCATGGCATTGAGATGTGCTTTGTCAATGCTGAAACAAGATACTGCTGAAGGAAAGGAATGTGTAGAGCGTGTTGTGAAGCGTTTGCATGCACTAAGTTTTCACATGCGAAGCTACTTTTGGCTTGACTTCCAGCAACTAAATGACATTTATCGGTACAAGACCGAGGAGTACTCACATACTGCAGTAAATAAGTTTAATGTTATTCCAGATTCAATTCCAGATTGGGTGTTTGACTTTATGCCAACACGTGGTGGCTACTTTATCGGAAATGTCAGTCCGGCCAGAATGGATTTTCGATGGTTTGCTCTAGGCAACTGTGTTGCAATTCTATCTTCTTTAGCAACTCCGGAGCAGTCAATGGCAATCATGGATCTTATTGAAGCTCGTTGGGATGAGTTGGTTGGAGAAATGCCACTAAAAATTAGTTACCCTGCAATAGAAAGTCATGAATGGCGAATTGTTACTGGTTGTGATCCCAAAAATACCAGATGGAGTTACCATAATGGAGGATCTTGGCCAGGTTTTTTCTTTCTCTGATTATGTTTAGTTATTCAAACTTCAAAATGCATTTAACTTGGGGCTGGTTTATTGTGGGAAATTATGCATCATCCTAACCTTTGCCACAAGGGGCTTCCTGTGGATTTCAGAAAACATCTACATGGTGCTCGGTTTGCCAACTAAGCCACACCTTGTGTTTGTGTATCTGTCCTATTTTAATTGTGATAGTATGTCTTTTTCATAAAATAGAACAGAAGAATTTGAATATTAGTAAAGTTGCAAATGTGTATATTTATAATTTATAATTAAGAAACCTCAAAAAAGGTACAATCCTTTGTTATTACTTAAGTGTAGTATTTTTTTACAATGTGTGATGATCTCAAATGTGAATTTTTTTTTTTCCTACAATGTTATGGAATAAAATTATAAACATTCAGTCTTGATGTCCTTCTCTGACTTTATATTTCATTTTGCTTCTTTTTCTTGAGTGCAGTGCTCCTGTGGTTAGTAACAGCTGCTTGCATCAAGACAGGGCGACCACAAATTGCAAGACGTGCAATTGAACTTGCTGAGAGTCGTTTACTGAAGGATGGGTGGCCCGAATATTATGATGGAAAACTTGGAAGATATATTGGTAAGCAGGCAAGAAAATACCAAACATGGTCTATTGCAGGTTATCTGGTGGCCAAGATGATGCTGGAGGATCCCTCACATTTGGGGATGATTTCCCTTGAAGAAGACAAGCAGATGAAACCAGTGATTAAAAGATCATCTTCATGGACTTGCTAAAAATATTATGGTGATAGATAAAATAGTATAAAAAAGAAAGAGAATAGAGAAAAACCTTAGTAGGTGAGATATTGTTGTTTTAATACACGGCAGTATTCTTTTGTGGTTTCATTCCTCGTAGGGCTGATTGGAAGTTTGGCTTGTGTAAAATTGCTGCTGCTGAGACTGGCATCATGCTTTTTCCAAAATAATTAAGACACTTCATTTCATTTTTCATAAGTTCCATGCTACTCTCCCGATTGTTTCTTGGGATTATAAGATAAGAAAATGTATGATTTTCATTAAGTTAAAGTGTTTCATTTAATTAAATCTTTAGATGATGAAGTAATTTTTTTCGGGTAAGAGGTGAAAGTACATTTGATTTGATAAACGGGTATGCTTAGGTTTTTATTTTTTTGTAAAAGTATGTTTAGGTTATTATTTTGTTTTTTATGTTAAAATTTTAAAAGTACCAATAATTTTGTTTTTAGGTTTTTATTTTTTTGTAAAAGTATGTTTAGGTTAAAATTTTAAAAATCTCTTAACTAAAAATAATTGAAATAAAATTATAATTAAAAAAAATAATTTAAAATTGTAACTTTTATAAAAAAAAACTAATTTAATAAAAAATTAAATGATTAATTTGATATTTTTGTTTAATTTAAAGATTATATGATGTATTTTGTCTATCCAAAGTTGTTTAATAAGCAGTTGTTTTTGTTTGTCAAAAAACTATATCTGTATTTTCTTCTTCTATTTAGGCCAACATGTGTTATGCCTCTTGAATGACCTAGGCTTTTGGATCCTATGATCTATCTGTTCATATTTAACAAGTTCACCATTTGTGTATGTCTTTTGTGTTGAATTTAATTGCACGTGAGTGTATGATTCTTACCATCATCCGTTCATTTGCTGCAATAGCATTGAAAGAGGTAGTTTTGGCATACAAATTTACATGGCTTTAAAATTAACAAAGTTGAAGTTTTTAAACAATATTTCATTTAAAAAAAATGTAAATTTGATTAATATTTTATAATTTTTTTAGTGTACATTGAGATAATGTTATATAATCTATTCATCTCTATTTTTCCAACTGTTTAACTAATTAACTTATGCTAGAGTTGACATTGTTATAGAGTGAAATGACTATACCATAAGTGAGACTTAATTTAATTGAAAAAATGTTAAAATTGTTACATGTTTTTTTTTAATATTTTATCTAATAAAATAAATTGTGAGACTTAATTTAATTGAAAAAATGTTAAAATTGCTACGTGTGAGTTTTTTTTAATGTTTTATCTAATAAAATAAATTGTCATAAAAGATAAATATAATGTTATTTACGATATTTTATCTTACTGAAATTTTAGTATCACTTTAACTAGTATCAATGTAAGAAAAAATTTGGATTTATATTTTAATCAACATTAAAAAATCAAATTACATATATTCAAAAGAATGTCAAAATAAAGAAATTTCACGGTTATATTCAAAAAAAAAATCACTAAAAATTCCCTATGCTTTATAAAAATAAATGTCAATTTTTATATGAAAGTAAAAAGTTTAAATGAAAGATTTTTAAAACTTCTAGTACAATTTTGTCCTAACAAAATATAAACTCAAGAACCAACTAACGCGGTATAAATTGAATTCCACGAATATATGAATTGAGCATCAATTATTACAACAAATAAAAACACCCAAGAACCAAGTACCAATATTTTTTAAATTAATTCTAATTAAGGTTATTGTAATTAGTATTTTCAGCTTCCAATCAACAATTTTTTTAAAATTGATTTTAATTGAAGTAATTGTAATGAGTATTTTAAAAAGATGGAAAGATAATTCCAAAATAATTTTTCAATTGAATACTTTAATAATTATTCTTTCTGTCACGTAATATAAAACAAAAAAACGAGTTAAAATATGGATGTATGAAGTCTTAAAAGTCAAAATTTGATCACAAATTTTTTCTCTTATATTTTGATGTATGATAGTACTGAATAAAAAGTTTACATTAATAATCATATTATATGCTACACTTTTCCTAGAAATTAACCCGATTTGATAACCAATTAATAGAATATTGTAAACTCCAACAATCAATAAAAATCCCAGAATTACATAATAACTTAAATCTTAGGAAACTTTTTTCATCTCAAACCAATTTTTGTGTCATTTAGATACATACTTTTGTGCAAAAATATCGTTGAAAGAACACTTTTAGAATCATGTGGAGTTTAAAAAAAAGTGAAAGATGGATAAAATAAGTTGCTTCCTCCATAAACTATTTTGTTTTGTGCACATATATAATTTAAAAGTTTTCCTTTGTACCTCCACCTTTAGCCATGTACCCCCATAATTTTTCAAAAATATCAAAATTACCCTCATATGGTTTTTAACTATTTCAAATACAGTAAAGGTAAAAAAAAATTTCACCACTTTTTCATTTACCCTACCCGTAAAAAAGTTTTCTGGTAGTTATCGGAATACTTGGAGAAAGATTTCCGGTACAGACAAAATTTCCGGAAATGTTAAAAACGAGTTTTCCGTACAGAAGAAAAATGGTCTGTACCGAAAAACTTAATTCCAAAGTATTCCGGTACAGAAGCTTTTCCGGAAAATTTATACCCATAAGTTTTCCGGTACAGAGGCTTTTATTTTTTATTTTTTATTTTAATTTTGAACATTTTTTTTAATTGTTAACAGGTATGGATAATCTACTACTATTAACGGACAAAACATGTATCGATACTACAAATATTTTTAACACAGATCAGGTATGAATAAATATATTTAATATTAATATTATAAAAATATATGTTTGTGAATAATTATAATTATTTAATTTCAGATATTTGATTCAAGGGATACTGTTGTGAAATGGGCAAAAGAAATTGGTATAAAAAATAAAGTTATTGTTATTATTAGAAGATCAGATATGGAGACCGGTGAAAAAGGACGGAGAAATAAATTAGTATTAGGTTGTGACAAAGGGGGAAAATACAAGTGTGCTGCTAGTTCTATTCGAAGTTCAACAAAAAAATGTGATTGTCCTTTCAAGCTTAGATCAAAACCATTAAAAGATGGTTCAGGATGGATAGTTAAAGTAATTTGTGGAATTCACAACAATGAATTACCTGATACTTTGGAGGGACATGCATATGTTGGACGCTTAGATGAAGAAGCAAAAAAGCATGTTCATGAATTAACTAAATATAATGTTGCACCGAGACATATATATTAATCTCATTGCAAGATCGAGATAAGAGTAATACTACTAAGATCTCACAAATATATAAACAGAGAAATATCATTCGATTGCAAGTGAGACGTAATAGAACAGAGATACAACATTTATTCAAGTTAATTGAAGATGCAAAATATGTGTGCTGGAATAGAAACCATAAAGACTCTGATGTTATGAGAGATATTTTCTGGGGGCATCCAGATTCAATGAAGTTGTTGAATTTGTTTCCGATTGCGATGATTATGGACAGTACCTACAAAACCAATAAATACAGAATGCCATTACTTGAAATTGTTGGTATGACATCAACAGAGAAGACATTTGTAGTTGGATTTGCTTATTTGGAATGTGAGCGGGAAGAAAACTTTTGTTGGGCATTAGAGAGACTAAAAGAATTGTTTGTAGCACAAAATAAATTCCCTCAAGTAATTGTGACAGATAGAGATCTTGCGTTAATGAATGCAGTTGGCATTGTGTTTCCACAGGCTGTTAATTTACTTTGTCGATTTCATATCGAAAAAAATGTTGGAGCAAAATGCAAGCAATATGTCTTAAAAGATAGACAAGAGTCAATATTGAATATGTGGAAAGACATTATGTATTCTAGTGATGAAAAAGAGTATATGATGCGCTTGCATATGTTTGAGCAATCATGTGTTGATACAGAAATGTTTGTTGATTATGTCAAAGAAACTTGGTTGACTCCACATAAGGAAAGATTTGTTGAAGCATGGATAAATAAAGTAATGCATTTGGGGAACACAACGACTAACAGGTAAAGTAATATATTTGTATTATATATTGTTGAATTGTATTATATTTTCTAATGTATCTGTAAAATTTTATTATAGGGTTGAATCAGCTCACTGGAAACTGAAGTTAATGTTAGAAAATAGCATGGGTGATTTGTGTAAATGTTGGGAGGCTATAAACAACATGATAAGGTTACAACATAAAAGAATCAGGACATCATTTCAAAAAAAAATTCTATGGTCAAGAGCATGAGCACAGAAATCCTTTTTATCACAGATTAAATACATTTGTATCCACAAAAGCACTAAGACGTATTGAGGAAGAATATGAAAAAGTTGAGTGGGTGGGTACTGACAAATCTATATGCGAGTGCTCTCTGAGAAGTACATATGGATTACCTTGTGCTTGTGAATTGGGACAATATAAATTAATGGGTGAACCAATTCCTCTAGATTCTGTGCATCTTCAATGGAGAAAATTAAGCATGGAGTGTGAACTCACTCAAGACACAGAAGATGGATCAGAGTTGGATATGTCTACTGAGATGAATGCCTTATGGAAACGCTTTGGATCACTTGATGTTATTGGGAAACGAGTGTTGAAGAGTAAGGTGCGTGAACTTGCTTTTCCAAGTACAAGTTCAATGTGTCCACCACCTGAAAAAGTCAAAACCAAAGGAAGAGTGAAGAAAAGTAAGGGTATGAAGCCGAATGGATATGATGTATATCGAGACCCTTCATACTTTGAGCATGTTAATGCAACATATTGTGAAGATATTGGTTCCCAACCCTCTCAGTCAACAAAGAAGAGACAAGCCTCTCAATCAAAGAAGAGGCAAGTCTCTCAGTCATCTTATTCTTCATCAAATTTGTTATGGAGACAATTTCCTGATATTATTCAGTCATACATTGATGACATATTTGACGTGGCAAGTGATGGAAATTGTGGTTTTCGCGCTATTGCATTATTGCTTGGTTTCAGTGAAGAGTGTTGGTCTTTGGTCCGCAATAGATTAGATCAAGAGATTGCTTCTCATGTAACTCCATATGATAAATTGTTCACAGGACGCATCAGAGAAGTAAGAGATTCGTTGATGATATCCGGCTTAGGTGTTCAACCCATGGATAAATGGTTGTCCATACCTGATGTGAGTTACGTGATAACAACAACATATAATATTATTCTTGTCACGTTCGGATTGTCATTTTCAATGACTTTCTTTCCTATGAGAGGTTCACATTCAGGAATGACAAAAAATGATCGCATATGTTGTATTGGTTTTGTTAATGGAAATCACTGGGTTCCGGTAATTATTTTCTTTTAACGTTTTTAGTTTTAATTTGTTAATTAATGGAAATGACTTATGTTTTGTTAATTTATTTAATTTTTGCAGTTAAAGATGAAATATGGATTTCCAATGCCAGAAATTGCACCAGGTTGGAAGCAATATCGCACTAATGAGGCAACTTCTTGGGCAATAGCATACACAGGGCAGGCGTCTACAACACTGGGGATATTTATTAGGCCGGTTGCCACGTGTTACCCAAAATCCACCTACAGAATCCGTAGATGCAATGTCTTTAGATGAATTTTAATGTTTTATTTTCATACAAAATCACTTTAATGTAACTGACTTATGTTTTGTTATTAATGTAACCGACTTATGTTTTGTTATTAATGTAACCGACATTTAACTTGTAACAATAATTAGTAATTAATAAAGTAACCGCAATAACAATAATTAGTAATTAATAAAGCAACAATAATTAGTAATTCATAAAGTAACCACAATAACAATAATTAATAAAGTGTTCATAAAATAACCGCAGTAATTAAAATAAAGTGTTCATAAATTAACCGCATTAACTAAAATAAAGTGTTCGTCAAAGGTGTTACTACTAACTAGTGTGATGACGTGATAAATACAAAGCTTTATAAAAGTGGATATATAAATCATCATCTGGACTAGCTTCATGCTGAGTCAACCCCTGCTGTATAAGATCACCAATCTGCTGTAGGATAGGTGTTGGCTGTGAAGTAGAAGCATCTGCACTGGTGGGCGGAACACTATAATTCGGGACCTGAGGTACACCATCTGGTCGCACAAGCAAAGGATGAGACACCTGATAGAACCACTCCAGATATCCATCTTCACACTCAGATGGATATGTAACTGGACGAACCTTATCATACAGCTGTGTCACTGACATCACATATCCCAACCATTCGACGTCTACATCAAATAATCTCGCAGGATCTGGAATGAGCGGTGAAGGAATGTACTGGATATACCCAAACTGTCTCAAACACCTCTCTGGTAGATATTTCACTACAGTGCTACATGATTGGATGTGACCAGTATAAAGTGTGATATCATCAAAAAGAATGACACCCCTGTGATTCTCCCATGGTCTCCATATAACATCTGCCGGTGTCAGTGCATCTATCATACTTCTGTATTCATCAACTTTATGCTTGCCTTGCTTGTAGCACCATCTATTCATTCGGGCAATGCATTCCACGTCAGCACCCTGATCACCTCTATTACAAATATTTGGAAAATATTCGTAAATCCAACACTGTTACAATGACAAAATATTAAATAATTAATATTAATAATTAAATAAAACATAAATTAAATAACTTAAATTAATAATTATTACTAATATATAATTGATACCTGAAACAGCGTCATGTATCCACCTAGCTGTTTGGTGTCATAATAGCAGGCATCTGAGAGGTAGTCATAAAGCACCACTAGTGCAGCAGTACCCCATGTATATTTATCTGTACTCTCTAAATATCTGAATAATGGAAGGTACTTCGCATCAACAAGAGTATGACTCTTATCAGCGAAAAGAGTACTCCCAACTAAATTCAACATATATGCCCTAGCAGCACAATCGAACCTCTCTACTGCACACTGCCTTCTGAACACATCCTTCAACCAATCCAATCTATAGTGTGCACCTCTAGTCTTCTTCGTCTCCTCCCAAATCTCTTCCGTGGTCACTCCTAATAGATGGACGGCAAGATTACACGCCGCTACTCTGTCTACATCGGGTGGACTGTAGAACTCACCCCTAATAGGTAATCCGAGAAGATTGGCAACATCATCCAAAGTGATCGTCATTTCACCAAATGGCATGTGAAATGACGATGTCTCAGAATGTCATCTCTCAACAGATGCATATATCAAGTTGTTGTCAATCATCTTCAAACTACCCCTTTGTAATGGGTTCAGCCCTGACAAATTCACCCAATTCTCTATGGGTCTCGAAAGTACTGGCGGAGTAAATTGCTGCATTTTCTTCCCATGCGCAACAATTTTCAGCAATGGTCGCTCCTGTATACAAAAAAAAAAAGATTACATTAAATTTAATTTAGACAGCAAATATCAATATCAATTAATATTTAATGAATTATAAGTAATAATTAATTTAATATACCTGACCAAACCAAATTCTAGCTGATACATGATAACGGTATCGTGTAAGGACAGATAAATCATAAGGTCTTCCAGGATACCGTGTCAGCTCACCAGGTCCCTCAGCGCGATCATGGTCCTCCTCCATATGCTCTCCCTGATGAGCAGGTGCAGCCTCCTCCTGCTCAACTACATCCACCTGCTGATGTACATCTTCCTCATGCACTGTAGAAGGCTCCCCCTGATCATGATGTCCCTCATCATCATCTTCAATAATCATACGTCGTCTTCTCCTTGAAGCTGTAGGTCGAATCCTCTCTGGTAGATTCATCGGAGTAGATGTAGAAGTCTCGGTGTCCCGTGTAACACGTATGATTTTGCCGTCCCTTCCTCGTGCACCCACTGAAAAAATAAATAAATAAATAAATAACAATAACATAAAAAAAATTATAACAAATTAAAAAAAAAAAAAAAAAACCAAGCCTAACTTCCGGAAAACTAGATGTCCAAGTTTTTCGGTAGCTTCCGGAAATGTGGCCATCAAGTTTTCCGGAACACACTCTGTACCGGAAAACTCAAAAACAACGTTTCCGAAAAGAGCTTCTGTGCTGGAAAATTTCATTTGAAGATTTCCGGTAAACCCTTCTGTACCGGAAAACTTCAACCAAGTTTTCTGGAGTAGTGCTCTGTACCGGAAATCTTATTCTTAAAGTTTTCCGGAAATTTTGAAAAAAAACTCACTGTTTGTTCTGGAAATCTTAAAACGAAATGTGAAATTTTTTGGCAGTTTTTATTATTTATATGAGGGCAACATGGTTATTTCGCTGCTATTATGGGGGTATATGGCTAATGTTGTGAGTACAAAGGAAAATTTCTATATAATTTGGGCCATATCAAAGTTATACTCGTCATGTAGTCCACTTTAGAAGTGGTTTAAGGAATCTTACAAATAGGTTAGATTAGTATGAAAATGGGCCCATATAGACTCAAAAGTCAAAACATGGACCAACTTACTATTGTGGACCTTTTGCAAAAGTAGCCCAACATTTGTCATTGTCGTTCACATGCTTCCATGTGACCACCTGCGAGTTAGGCTATAGGTGCGCCCAAAATATCCGACAAATTAAAATATCTACTTATCGGTCATAAAATAAAAAATGAGAAACTACAATAAATAAATGAGACAAAATCAAATTGCGCAACTTCTCAATTTTGAATAGGGTTAGGTTTTTAAGTCTTAGGAAAACGGTGTCGAAATTATTAAATAGGATATTATACTTGAATTTTATGAATTTCTAGTGTTATTTATCATCTTTTATTTATCGAAAGAAAATACAAATTAATAATATAAATATTTTGTTAATGGATATATAGTATGTAAATATTGTTGGGGGGTCTCTTGTTAACTGCTAGCCCACACCATGTTCTTAAGATAAAAAAGAAGCATGAGTGTTAGTGAATGGGCCTAGTTGAAAGAAAAGGGAATTTTTTTGAAAATTATATTATGTACCCCACACATATACTCTTATTTTATATTTTATACAAACTATTAATTCTTTTTACCCATGCTAAATTCAATTTAGTTTCAAAAAAATTTAAAAACCTTTTTTTGGGAACTTATATTTTTAAAAAATTTCATTTTGTGTGTCGAAAAATTTGTTTTTAAATTTTATAGTATATAAGTGTGTTTTAGTAGATTTATGGTTAAATTCTAAACTTTAACCTTTGTGTACCCGAAAACTTATACAAATATATTTTTTGTGTGCCCTAAAATTTTTACTAAGTTTTCCAGTACACATGTATTTTAAAAAATTTGAAGTTTGTGTATCAAAAAATTTTTAAAATAAATTCCGATACATTGATATATTTTTTGTTTATTGAAAAACTTTTTTAAAATTTTTCAGTACATATATATAAATTTTTGAAAATTTAAAATTTGTGTATCGAACAACTTATTTTTCAAATTTTTCAGTACAAAATTTAATTTTTAAAGAAAGACACGTTCCGATATTTTATTTTATAAAGTTTTTTTGGAAATGTAGGGTAAAATAAGATGGATAATTTGTATAAAATGTAGAGTAAAATTATAAATATTGGGTACAGTATAATTTTCAAAAATCTTTTAAGTTGAAAAAGAGTGAACAACACAGTAGTATGTGAAGCTAAAATGACCCACGAGAGAGAAAATAGGAGTGGGACGTGAAAGAGAAGAATAAAATGGGTTTAAGTGGCAGATAGTTCATAGTTGATGAACAAATTTAATAATATCTTATCGGTAGTTTTTATCTTTTCTTTGAATCAAATTTTATACTACCAAATGTTGTTTTAAAAAAAATTGCTGTTTAGGTTGGGACACCATAGTTTAGATATTTTCCAAGAATACACAATAGGAAGAAATTAATGTAGGGTAGCATTAGTGGCTTGAACTATATGTAATGTAAGTGTGTAACGTCTCACTTTCACATGCATGTCCCTACCTCCACCCAAACATGCGCAATAACCAAATATTGGGCACTTGCATTCTCCAAATTATATCACATATCTTCCAACAACTTACATGTCTCTATCATGCTCGATTTGCAAATAGATCATAAGATATCTCCTGCCCCAACCTAAGAAATCAAAAGAATGGATCAGTAAAAAATAATAAATGAATAATTAATGCAAGTTCCATTTATAGCATAAAAAATGAAGGGTCGGATAAATATCAAATGCACTTTGGAAAGGCTTGTCTTGAAAGCAAGTTTGTCTTTTTAATTTCAAAGATAAGATTATGTGTACTTGCTTTTTTGTTATAGGATAGAGAAGGAACATATTATTTTTGTTAAATGAAATTATAAAGTGGGCCTAGGAAACATGTGATACAAGTATTTATAATTTAACTACCCCTTGATTTGAGTAAAAAAAGACCAACCCCTTGCAAAAAAAATATTTATTTAATTACCCTAGCTCATATATATCTATGAATAGTCAGTTTCCCAAACGAATAATATTTGATACATAGCAAGGTTTATAATTTGTGTCACTTAAATTGTTAATTATCCAAAATCACAAGATGGCATGCATGTGGTATAAATATATTGAATTTATTAATGTGTTAAACGTAATATATCTTCTTCATCAGTTCAACGTCCTTAGTATTTTGTTAAAGGTGTGAATATATTGAGACGAATTAAAATTTGTTAAGTTTAATCTATTTTAAAACTCAAGATATAAGTTTAATCCATCTATCATAAACTTCTTCTTTTAAAGAAAGAAAAACAAATGTTATTAAATCACCATCCATGCAGCACAATACCACATGAAGAGGAATTATGATTACATAGTAACCAAGTATATTTTAAAAATCATCCAACATTATATATCAAAAGAAAAATATTTACATTTATATCTACTAATTACATTAATGATCTATAACTATGATTGAATCTACACTAATATTTTTAGCAATTCTTCTTTCGATGTAGTATACTAACAATTATCAAATAATCAATAAAAAATTCATCTTTTGTCCTGTTGTAAAGTGTATGTTTCCATAATTGAAAAGAATCGCTCTGTAATAAATGTAAATAGACGTGTGAATGTAAAAGTTACCATAAAAAATACATAAAAATATAATACATTCTCTATATAATTAACTTAAAGGCAAATATTAACAAGTAGACTTAATCATTTGTTAAGAATACAAATAGAAGAAATATTTATTTAAAAATGTAATGAAAGTTGACAAGACTCTATGTAAAATTATGTTAATTTTTTAGATTAAACTCAAAATCTCCTATTTAAAACACTTTCAACATCCTTTAATTTATCAACCAAACTATTTTAACGTGACATTTTGTGTATAATTACTTATATTAATATAATAATACTAGTAAGTAGAGAAGTAAAAAATGAAGATTCGAAATTGAATATATTAATGTGTTTGCTACTATATATTAATTAAACTATATTTGTGAGAGAAGTTTGATATGTCGATGGTGGTTGCGATTTCTGGTCCTGTCCTCATACCATCCCAATTAATAGATAGTAAATAAGACAAAAAAACAATGATCACATTATTGGATATTAGTATTACTCCCGCCTTATCTAAAGCAAGACGTAAGCAAATTTTAATCATATTTAATTTTATTGAAATTAAACCCAAAAGTAAACAGCATTTTCAATAAATAAAAAAATCAATGAAAAACCTAAAAGAAAAGATGTCACTGCTTTTTCTTTTTTCTCACAAACTTGACAAATGTTGTGTGACAAATGTTGGGTCCAAATTGTTTAGTCTTATATATCAATTTACTGGATTAAGTCGGTATATATATGCACCAATTACTAGATTAAGTCGGTAGTGGAAATCTGGTCACGCTATCAACATTATCTTCTCATTTTCAAAAATTGGGTCCAAAATGATAAAAATATTATTCATTTTCATTACAAAAATTGGATGCTTTAGTCCATATAGAGGAACAAAAAATATGTCAGATTTTCAAAAAGTGAGATGAACAAATTTTTTATAATAAAATTCCAATCGTAAAAAAATTAGAGAAATTAAAAAATAAAAGTTATAAATGTTAAAAAGAAAATAGTAGTGCAGTGACATTTGAGTATAAAAAAATAATTTAATAATGATGACTTTATGAGTTATATATATCTCGCATACCATGAGCATCATTCATTCATTCAATTCATCCATTACAGTGACTACCAAACCAAACTTCACGAGAATCACAAAACACCACTTTCTCTCTCAATATATATTACGCAACACAAAATGCTACAATTCAACAACAGCATCTTTCTTATCTTTCTCATCATCACTTCCACTGCGGTAGCCGGAAGAAAGCTAAGTTTCGATATGTCAAGCGGCGGTGCACCGACGTCAAGTGGTGGTAGCGGGACGGGTCACGGTCCAAATTGGGAATATAGTTGGGGTTGGGGATCCTCGCCCGGAAGTGGTTACGGTTACGGTTCAGGTTCAGGGCATTCTCCTTCTGGTGTTGGTAAAGGTTTTGGAGTTGGTTTTGGAACCGGGACTGGATCCGGATCCGGGTATGGTTATGGATCGGGTGGTGGTGGTGCTCATGGTGGTGGTTTTGGAAGTGGTTCCGGCGGCGGAGGTAAAACCAACCATGGATAAATCATTTGAAGTTTATGTTATGCATGCATGGAATAGTGATTTTGTTGAAGCTTTAAAGCATATATAGTTTTTGTAATTCTGGATTAATAATATAGTACGATATATTAATTAAAATTAGTATATGATTGTAATACATATTATTTGTTGGTTTGGTGTGTATGCATGATAGCTAACAAAAACTAAACTAGCTAGCTATATATAAATATGTAAGCTTTGGAGTTGTTATATATGCTAATGAAAATCTAAGATATTGATGCAAATATGTCAACCACTGTATTCTCTCCGACTCTTAATATTTTTTTTTGTTTGTTTTAGTTTATTTTTCTTACTCTGATTACTATGGAAGAAATGGAGTATAACTCTGAAAAACAAGTTAATTGACCAAAACGTAACAACCATGTTTACACAAATACTTCTAATTAAACACTTTTTGATATAGACAATATATATCACCGTTAATTTTTTTCAATTTATTTTTTAGTTTTTGTTGTTTTTTTTTTACAAGAAGCTACTGAACTGTTGGCAAAAAAGAAGGTACTCAAGGGTCAGCGTAGTTGGGGTAGACAGTGAGTAGTAGGGGTGTGAATAGGCCAGATCAAACTTTGAAAGGTCTGAGTCTAACCTACGATATATTTTTTCGGCCTAAGTCTGGCATACGGCCTATTATAGACTTTTTCTTCGGTATGGTCTGGTCTTTTTAATAGTGTCTAGAAGCCTTTTTAAAAGCCTTTTAAACGCAGTCATTATTAGCTCTTAAACAAATAAAGAATTAAACGGTTACCAAATATGAAACTACTACCAAATATAAAACTGCTATTGAATATGGAACGACTACTGAATATGAAATGATTATTAAGTGATTGACTAATTGATAGAATTTAAAATAAAAAATAATATTATTAATATAATAATAAAAAATAATATTAATAAATATATATAGGTCAGTTTGTCAGGCCTAATTGGCTTTTTTATAAGCTTAAGTCTGACTTATTTAAATAAATAGGCTTTAAAAATAGCACGAGTCTAGCTTTTTTATTAAATAGGTCAGGCCAGACCAGGTCATAAGTAGGTCAGGCCATAGGTCCCTACGGACGGCCTAGCCTATTCTCGTCCCTAGTGAGTAGCACCATTGGGTGATGATCCAAATTCCAAACTCTTGTAGGTCACGCATGCGCTTCAATCAATGAAATATCTAATGTCACTAAACTCTCTTATCCAGCTTATCTACAAACACCCACTTATGTTATTTTTAAGCTAAAGCCTATAAATAGCATTACCTAAGATACATTTCGTCAATGCCTAATAGATTATGCAAATGTTTTTTTTAAAAAAAATATATATAAACTCATTGCAAATTGTCAAATTCCAACTTACCTTAAATAAGATATTCAACTAATAATATTAATAATTAATCAATTGAATTTGATATTATAAATGTAACTGTATCTATTCTGATAGAGTAAAATTTTAAGTGAAATAAAATTGTTGTATTAATAGTGTAATTGTTTGGTTTAGTTTAGTTGGAAAAAATATAGTACAAATCAATATTAATTAATTAATTTAATTTGTTACGATTTTATAATTTTTTCTGAATTATATTGAATTGATAAAAAGAATTAGTTTGACAAAATTCAAAAGGGTGGAAACCTTTTGAAATATTTAACATTAACATTTTTCGAACATATACATTTTTTATATTATTAAAACAATTATATAAAATGTAATAAAAAAATTAATATAATAATTTTTTATACTATTAAGTCAGTTATATAGACTTTTAATAGCATTTTATAAAAAATATTAATATAATATGAAATAAATAAAAAATTTAAATATAAGAATTCGATTCAATATTGGATAATTATTTTTGAATTACGTGATTTTGATATCTAAACTAATAGAGAGTTTAATCTAGAATTAGTACATAGGCGGAGACGACATGGAATCCTTAGTTATAATCCAAGCCCATGTACTTTTTGCTATGGCATTACTATACTGCCTATTTCAAAATCTTAGTGTATATATGGTTCGGGAAATGTACTAGGCACCCCCTATTTGTACCTGCTATCCCCCAGTAAAATTTAATGACCAATATACCCTTTATAAGAAGTATAAAAGCAAAAACGTCTGAGGTCCACTTTCGAAAATTTCGAAAATTACTTGTTGGATTCGAAAATTTGAAAAGTTCGAAATGCAAGTTTAGTTACTTTCTCGAAAGTTTTATTTTTTTCAAACCTTCGAAACGTTATTTTTGTTGAAAAATAAATTATATTCGAAACTTTCATGAATTTGAAACTTTCGAAGTCTCGAATGTTTTGGTTGTTGTAAAATTTCGAAGTATCACATAGCCTCGAAAGTTTGAAATTTTCGAATGGTTTGCTTTGCTCATAAGCTTCGAAAGTTTAGCTCATTCGAAAGTTTCAATTGATGCTCGAAAGTTTTGCTCATAATCTTCGAAGGCATAGGCATTAGGGTTCGAAATTTTGGCTCACATCTTCGAAAGTTTAGCTCAAATCTTCGAAATGAATTGAAAGCTTCGAAGGTTTACATTTGGCAAAGGCAAAGATTCGAATAGAAAGGTTCGAAAAAGAAACAAAGGTTCGAACATTTTATAAATTTTTAATAATGTTTTTAATAAATTAATATTTATATTAGAATATTTATGTTAGAAATGAATTTAATTTGTTTTTAAATTCAATATTATATTAGAATATTTATGTTATAAATTGTTTATTAATTTTTTTAAATTAAATATTTATATTAGAATATTTATGTTAGGAATTATTTATAATTTGTTTTAAATTAAATATTTATGTTAGAATTTTTTTTTAATTTCTTTTTAAATTTATTATTTATATTAGACTATTTATGTTAGAAATGTTTTTTAATTTGTTTTTAAATTCAATATTTATATTAGAATATTTATGTTATAAATGTTTTTTAATTTGTTTTTAA
>JBBPBS010000968.1:21065105-21085138 GCA_037974835.1 Cicer judaicum
ATATTATAAATAATGTTATAAAAATTATAAAAAATAAATACAAAAAATATTTACATGTTAAATAAAATAAACAATAAATAAAATAAACAATAAATAAAATTATCAATAAATAAAATTTGAAACAATAAAACGATTAATGTTATAAATAATATTATAAAATTTATAAACAATAAATAAAAAAATTATTTACAAATGAAATAAAATAAATAATAAATAAAATAATCAATAAATAAAATTATAAACATTAAATAATTAATGTTATAAGTAAAGTTATAAAATTTATACACAATAAGTAAAAAAATTATTTAAATATTAAATAAAATAAACAATAAATAAATAATGTAAACAATAAACAATAAACTTTCGAGACCTATTTTTTTTAAAACTTTCGAGACAATAAATATTTCGAACCTTTTAAAACTTTCGAGACCTATTTTTTTCAAATGTTTCGAATGTTTCATAAACTTCGAATGTTTCATAAAATTTCGAGGTGCACATTTCGAACTTTTCTAAATGTTCGAAGCTGTTCAAACTTTCGAACCTATCTAAAAATCAGAAAACCTACATGTTCGAACCTTTCCAAACTTTCGAAGGCCAAAATGTTCGAACATTCTACATTTCCAAACTTTCGAACCCCTAAATGTTCGAACCTTTCTAGATTTCCAAACCTTCGAACTTTTCCTAACTTCCAAACATTCGAATCTTTCCTAATTTCGAAACTTTCGAACCCTTTCTAAAGTTTCGAAGAAGACATTTCGAAAATTTTGAAAACATGCAAAGTTTCGATGGAAACTTACTTTTAACCTCGAAACTCTAAAATCTTCGAATGCTTAATTGGAGAAACGTCGAAAATTCTAAACTTTCGAAACTGTGAGTGTAAAAAATGAAAGTACAGTTTTTTTAGGTTTTTATAGATGACATCAAAGATAAAATAGACTTTTCACCATGCATGGGGGGTGACAGGTACAAATAGGGGGTGCCTGGTATAAACTCCATATGATTCATATATAAGAAAGATACTAAGACATGCAACTGCGAATGATGGTCCATAATTTGTAACCTCTTTATTACAAAAGGGTATCTAGCTATATTTTGCTTACATTCACTATATTTTATAAAAAGCAATAAATAAAAAGTTTTAGAATACAATGCGTTGGTATTTTTGTAATTAAGCAAAACTAAGAGAATGAAAATAATAGTATTTCTAGTCACATTCTTTTTGGCAACGAGATTATGTTTTCTATAACAATAATATGAAAAGTGTTGAGAATACTTATTCTCTTTTGCAGGAGTACGGTCAAACATTCGATAAAGTAATCTTAATAAATGTCAGTCAAACATTCGATGAAGTAGTCTTAATAAATGTCAAATTTTCATAAGAACAATTCCTCTTTTCTAGTCTCTTTGGTACTCTCTCTGGCGAGTTTTTATATGTATATATCTCTTTTTTATTATTTTTTTTAAATGTCTTGCTGTTAAATTAAACTATCCGAATAACCTATTTTTGGTTTCAAAAAGGGGAAATGATTTCATGAAAAAGATTTTTTATTTTATTTTAATGAAAAATTGTTTTTTTAGAAGTGACCTCCAACTAAATAAAATGCTAAATAAATATTATAATAAATTGTTATGCAGTTGGAGGTCGCGTTTTTGAAAAATGACTTTTTATTGAAATAAAAAAATATTCTCTTCAATAAGTTACTTTTTTATAGATTAATTTTTTGTTGAAACTAAAAAATCGAGCATTCATAAAATTTAATTTAAGATTGAAGTATTTAAGAAAAAAGATAATAAAAAAAATATTATATTTTGTTCTTGTATTATCAATTTTGTCATTTACACCGTAAGTAAGTTTTAGAGTTTAGATCAAGATTTAAATTTTTTGGAATATATTTATATTTTCAAAAATTTAAATTAACTTTATTGGTTTTATAAAAATAATTTTTATCTTCTGGGAATCTTTGATGGTCAAGCTTTCCAGTTTTATTGTTTTTTGCTTTTCTTTTTTCAAGAAAATATTGAATTTTTATTAAAATATGAGGGGTAGATATATAAGTAAGTTGTTGAGTCTGAATTGAGCCAGGTTCTACAAACAAGATCCAAGAGGAAAAGACTCAAGCTCAGGCCCAAATAGTTGAAGGACTATATATGACGTTACTTCTATATTAGTGGGGGACAAATTGTATTTTTAATATAAAAACGAAATAGCAAATTAATTAAAACAGGAAATACGAAACTAATAGTATTCATTATGGTAATATTTCTATAGGTCATAGTAACTTTAAAAAATTTAATTTCATAAACAAACAATTGTCTTGTCTTTTCAAATACTTATATGAAGTTTTCTTGTCACTATTGTTTACGCAAATGAAAATGTCAACCTAGTAAATGCAGATGTAATTCTTAACCATCAATGTTTTGTCATCAAAAGCGCTAAGGATTCAAAGGAAAGCTTTCTGTTTATTTTTTAAGGAAGACAACATATCTTAATAATACTTTTTTTAACCAAAAATTTTAATAATAATAATACTTATCAAGAATACAGTATGTGATCTAAAGAAGACAACACCTTGCAAAATTAATTACTAAAGAGTTTAAGATTTCAAATAAAACCCACCAATTACAAACGTACTCATAATTGATAACACTAATCAACCAAGACGATTTATCTATCATTGATGCAATTTCAATTAAACTTTTTTGACATTGTGTTGAAGCCACACCAGTGCAACAATCTAATATAATTTGCAAAAATGTACAACACACTCTTGTTGCTTATAAGCACAAAAGTTTATGACTGACAAATACTCTAAACACTAGCTAGCCATACCACATTTCAACAACATTAATTCATTTTAATACAGTATATTAAGTAAAACATGCAAGAAAATGAAGAAAGAGAGAGTGCTTCCGTAACCATCCTTCTCTAGGAACACCAATATTGTTTACTCCATAGTAAGAATGTCACTTGATATGGTGCTTAATTCGAGAAACACCCCCATTATAGATGCTCTTAGAGGTATCCGCATATTTAGTCAAAGCACTAACTATTTAACAACTTAAACAACCAAACACATACAATGAGAGAAAAGAGAATATACAAAAGTGCAACTTATGTTAATGAATTTAACCCAAAGAGATTAACCAAAATGGCAACGTACAAAAGTATGATTATTCAAGTTTGCCCAACATTCATATGTTCTCTCCTAAAATAACAGAACTTAGAATTTTTTGCTACTTATAAATCATCACTTGTTCCTGTTATAAATCGATTGATTGTGCATAATGAAGCCTGAACATTTACAAAAGATAGAGTACACTAAAATAATTGAGCCTGAACTCCATCTTTGAATGATGAAAATGGTAACTAACACATTAATAGGCAAGTCTAAAAAAGCTAAGAGCAATAAATTGGACTTTGATGTCTAATGGTACTACGATACGAGATATTTACCTATACCGTATATGTGTTTGGACCCAATGGGGAGAGAGGAATAGAAGATAGAGCAAATAAAAGTTGGCTTGGTGATTTAGATGGAGTTAGGGAATAGAGTGATAAAGAGATAATGAGTTTGATCTCCACCCTCAACAAAATACTAATAATACTAATTAGTAATATTAAGAGAGAGAGAGCAAAGACAGGTGTTTGGTTTAGAGAAGAAAGTGATAAAAAGATTAGTTTTTATTTGTACTTGTATGGTTGCCAATAGCTTTAACATGTATAGTGCATATATCACCTTGCTGCCAAAGAAAAATGTAATCAAACAAATCACTACACATGGAAAAATGTAAAGCAAAATAAAGATAGAATAAGGATGGCTTATTTATCTGGTTCCATACTTCCATCCCTGAGCACAAGACAATAGCAAATTATTACCACCGCGGTGTTGGGAGAGTTGGTTACATGATTCCCCTCTGGGAAAAGAACTCGAGTTTGATTTATGACTAGTCGCCCATTTGGGAGACAACCCAACTTTGTCTGAAAAAGACATGATGTCCTGCTGTTGACATCATGATTAGCCTATAGCAGACCTAACTACGACGGGTTAAAATAAAACAAAGATAGGAAATTATTGAAAAACAGAAAAATGCCCCAAAATGAGGTAAGCAAAATATAGTATCAAATATTCATCACTAAGACAACACAACAACAAATCACTCGTATTACAAAACAGAATGTCATATGGCTGGCAAAATAACAGCGAAACATTACACAAACCTTTTTTGTTTTCTCCATTGAAATGGAGCAACCTGGCAGAATGACGCAGACAGAAGTTGAATATCTGTGAGCTACACATCGTCTTTGAAGCAAAAGGAGCAAGGTTGATCAATCCAGGTGCTAGATACCTAACTGATAGAAAGAGTTTTTGATTTGCACTGTCATTTTGCAACGTAGCTACGGATTAGAATTCACCCATCCTCGAACTCGTGGGCATTGGAAAGGTTGAATACGAGGAATGACACCATCCATGAAAATAATAAAAGGCATATTAAGAGACAAATCCTATCCTCCAGCTGATTATGAGATTTTCATGTCCTAATCCTCAGAAAAACAACTTAAATAAAGGACATTTCCAATCATGAAAAAACAAGCATAAAATTACCTTAAAGAAAGTCTCAGCGGAACAATTGAACTTTCCTGATAAATCTTGTATCCATATATACAAATACATTATCAAACACCTTAAATAATTATCAAATTATGATGACGCAGATTTCAAAATTTGTCCAAGTACAGATTCCATGAGCTGATTTCCATCATGAAAATTCAGAATCAGAGCTAGTTCATATAAAGAACAAAGAAGTTCAAAATACAAGACAATAGTCTTCATTAGTTTCTTTTTAGTCAAACTAAATCATCTGAGAAACTTTAGTCCACGTTCAGGACCTTTGGAACTTTAATGTATGGCTCCTCATAGCTTGGAACAGAAGCGATGATGGCCTCCCTGTCAATGATATATCATTCTATCAGACACCGTTAGTTAGTTGTTCAATATGGCCAATTTACAAATAATGAATAGATAACTCACCGATTGTCAAATGTTTCGGGAGTATTGTCACGCAAATTGTTTTCAGTATCTGCATATAACATGAAAAAAATTAGCAACTAAAAACATAAAGCCAGACCAACAAACAACAATGCTTTATCATGAAAACGTGCAAATTGATTTTCTATTAGTATAAGAAAGCAATATCACCCACATTTCTATATGAATACTTAGATACTAACCATGCATTTTTAGTTCACGAATAAAGGTTACACAGTCACAACATACAATAAGATAGGACAAAAGAAAAACATGATAGTTCTTATGACTACCAAATCCACCATATGCTCAATTTTCATTTTGACCATTATATGCAAGTGGCGAGTGACGGTGGTATTTTCAGAAACGATAAAAAAGACTTTTATGCTTGACAAAATTACTGATTTCGTATTTTGAAATTCACAATGACGTAATCAGACAAACATAACTTGTAAGCCATAATTTATTTTAGAAATGAAAACAGGAAACAAAAAAAGTAAACTTGGCATAAAATATGGGTTTTGAGAGCACCTGCTCTGATGGAGGGCTCAATGCTTTGGAGATCAATACCCTCTAGCTGTCCAAACCTGCCACACAAATTTGAAATTTTTGTCGCTTGATGCTGTCAAACATGTAACTCGAAGGAGGATTGGGAGGAGGGTAATAGATTGCAAATGAGATATTAGATATTTTAGTTGGTCGGTCAATTACACTTTAATTATTTTACACTAGTGAGTTGTTTATCTAATTGAGTCTATATAACCCCGATATAATTCATTATATCAATTATCAATATTATTCAATATGTCTTTCTTCATTTCTCTTTAATCAATAGTTTAAATAAAAAATTGTAATATGAAGGCCAAAAAACGTGGAATTATAAGCTTCAGCAAGCGGACTCAAATAACCAAATTTATGAAACCTTATAATAGAATAAAAGGGTTTTCAAATAACTTACCACCCTATCATCTGCTGAATTTTCGGACCAAATTCTTCAACCTGAAGTAACATAAGTTAATTATTTAAACTTAAAAAAAAATGCGAAATTTATAATCTAAAAGACAATAAAAAGAAAATGACCTCGGTTGGAGTAAGAGAGATGTGTGCTGTTTTTGCCAATTGAGTCACATCTGGAGCTTGAAGAGACGAACAATTTGTCGTTGAAGAAGACAACCTTCGAAACTGTAACAACTTGTGTTCAATTTTTGGGATTCTATGCCAAATTCCATTCGATAGAGTTAATGATGTTCCTCTAAACAACATTTTGCTACTACTACTCATCTTTTATCAACCCTTATCCCTCCCAACCTAAACACTCTCCAGATTCCTCCTTAACTATTAGCAAAAACGATTTTCAATTTTCAATTTTCAATTTTCAATTTTCAATTTAGTCCCTGAATAACTTAAAAATTCCCGAATAAGTCCTTCTATAAATAGGATATTTTTCTTTTTTTCTTCTAATTTGCAAAATCACGCAAAGAAACTTCATCGTCATGTCGCGGCCGAGATCCAAAAGAATCGAACTTCCTCCCGTTCAAGAGGTATCCAAATTCTACGATCCATCAATTTTATCCATTCCTTATCCAGATTCACAAAAACAATTAGTCTTTTTGATTAAAAAAAATATGATTTGTATTTTATTGACTGAAAATTAATGTTCTAGCTTATACTTTACGTGTTTTTATTATTGTTTTTGTTTTTTTTGTGAGGTTTTTGATTAAATATGATGTAAATTGTAGAATGTTGATAAATTGGAGAAAATTGTAAAGGATGGAAATTTTTATGGAGCTCAACAGATGTATAAATCCATTAGTGCCAGGTTCGAACATTTACTTGCTTATGTTATGTGTTTTATTCATCAACAGAATTGTTTCTTTTTAATCTGTGATGTACT
Organism: Cicer judaicum; assembly: GCA_037974835.1. Lineage (NCBI taxonomy): Eukaryota > Viridiplantae > Streptophyta > Magnoliopsida > Fabales > Fabaceae > Cicer > Cicer judaicum. Next base: position 21,072,027 of record JBBPBS010000968.1, read on the forward strand.
CTTCAGTGCAAAAAAATAAAAGTTCTAATTACTTTGTTTTTTCTTTCATCTGCAAGTGCATAGTTTATTGGATTATCTCAGGAAATAAGTTACAAGGCAGAGTAGTAAAATATGAAGAAGCAATAGTTCTTTATCATTTGTGAAGCTTTTCATAGTATTTTGTTTAGAGAAAAGACATACCCTAAATTCTATGAGCTCGACAGTGCAATTTCCGATAGTGTAAACATTTTGGAAACTTTGGTGAATGCTGAGTTTGTTCAGAGAGTTAGGACTTGAAGAGTATTTTCTTATGAACCAGTTTAGTGTTTTAGGATGAGTGAAGAATGCAGGGTTCTTAGCCAATATACAACATATGATGTTATTTGGTGCTTGTAATTGAAGAGTTCTGTTTAATTTTCAACGATAGTTTTTTTTTGGCTTTGCTGTTGTCTTTCTTGGTATAACGTGGTTCAGTTATGTAACTGCTCAGAGGTAAAACATATGATTTTATTTGACATGCGCATACATTTTACTGCAGATATGTAGCTGCTCAGAGGTACTCTGAAGCATTAGATATCCTATATTCAGGAGCATGCATTCAACTGGCTCATGCGCAGGTTCAAATTTTTTCTATTTTCTTGTCTTTCGAGATAAACTTTAATCATCTTTCTAAGTCATGTAGGAGAAAATACTTGAACTTTCATTGTTGCCTTTTGGTTTGGATGGACAATGCTACATGCGACATTTTCTTTTTATCTTTCTTGTTAGATCAATTTGGAATGATTTAACTTGATTTGTTATTTCTATTATCTAGAGCAAGTATTGGTCAATCTGAGACACCTGAAAGCATAGGTTGCTAAAGAGTAAAAAGATACTAATTTCTTTTTAGGAAAAATAAATTACTGATAAAAGTATCGAGAGAGAAAGGAAATGCACAGATGCATGATCAGGAATCCTTTTGACATTTTTATCTGAATTTACCTTTAATTTTAAAACACGTTATTTGTTATATATCTATCTTCATGATAATAAGAATAATATAAGCAAATAGTTGTAACAATTGACAAACATCAAAGTTTAAATTTTTTCTTCTCTTTATCTAAGGTTACCTGTGGAGCAGAGCTTGCTTTATTGTTTGTGGAGACGTTAGTGAAAGGGAAAATTCCTTATGGTGATGAAACCCTTGGTGCGTTCTTATCCCGTCTTTTACCCTTCAATTTTTTATCAGCCGTTTTTTTGGAGCATGTGGCTGTGATGCAATGTAAATGATTTTACATTTGTCCTATGGTCAGTTTAGAACACTTGCTTTTATTATATCCTATTGTTACTCAATAACTCAATTCCATGGGAATTTTTAATTTGGTGATTAACATGTACTTACATAAACATTCATTCTTCAAATTTAGATTACATAGTATTTGACTACAAAACATCCATTCTTGTTACTAATTGCTAATAAATTTCAATGGTAGACCGTCTCAAAAAAATCTATGAAGGATTTCCTCGGGTTCCACTGCCACAACACTTGTGGGATGTCGATGACATGCAGCAACTTTCGGAAAACCTTGGAAGTGCCAAGACACGTGTTGAGGGCTGCTCCTCATTCTTAAAAGCTGCTATCAAGTGAGACTTCTCAAAATTTAAAATATATATACTTTTCTTTAGTAATCCCTTCTCTCTTCCATACAAGTAAATGTGAAATACAGTATTCAGTTCACATAAAAGCTATCAACACATTTAATGCTGCTTTGGCTATAGATGATATAGAAAGTTCATATTGATATCTATAACAGAGTATCTATTCAATCATAGAAGCTTCAAACATATAGAAATTTATAAGGGAGATATGGACATAGTAGGCGGAGTCAGTAAGTGGAAGAGTTGAGTAATAAGGGAGATATGCATTAAGTAGAGTGTGCAATGGAAAGCTTTCGCCTGTTCAGTTTGCATATGCATTTGTGTTATTTTTTGTTTTAAGAATTAATACCTAATCAGTACTAGGTGTGTCTTGCATGTGTTAAGAGGGAGGAATTATCTATATTGCATAATTAGAGATTCTTGTTGTCATAGCATAACTCGCGTCTAGGGAGCTTTCTTTAAACTTGTTCAACTTGTTGATTTAGTTCTTGGTATAATTTGTGCTAATAGGACTACATAATCAAACATTGTTGGATTGTCTTCAACACTAGTTCGGAAGCAATCTGGTATTTACAGTGGTGACTTGCCATTTCATTAATAATCAGTGACCGGACTCCCTGGTTTTTGTTCTCAATTTGAGAGCAAGCATATATATCCCATTTATGAGTTCTTTGATGTATTGAGATGTTATTTCAAATCATAAGCATTTGAAAGAAATTTGTGCTTATTTATGTCGTCATTATTTGTTAATTTGAGAAATATTTCTTGCTTTGCTGATATTTTATTTAGGTGGTCCGGTGAATTTGGAACAATTAGTACTGGATCTCCAGAACTGCACATTATGCTGGCTGAATACATATTTTCTGAAAGTCCCGAGGTGGTAGGTTTCATAATATTGCTTCTAGTGGATCTTTATTGTTGCTTCTCTTGAATCCGTACTATGTATAGTGTATGTGTATACTCTAGAAATTGATTCAAGCTTTAGAGATGTCCTTGAAAGTAATCCCTTGAAACTTCAATTCTGGATTCTCTTGAATCCCTTATGGTCTTAGAGATGGTATAGAGGAGAGGAAATGATCCTTTGTTTTGGAAGACGACACGGACTCCTGTTTTAATCTTCTTTCTACTCTAAGATTTTTTGAAGCTAACTCAAAGGACATTAGACTGAAGCAAGCCATAAATGAATTTTAGTATCCTCAAAGTAAATAAAACTTTAGAGAAATATAAGATATTGATCCCTTGATTGGTTGGAGTGGGTCATGTTTGTGAATTTTCGTGCTAATATGGAAATGGCTGTTTGGAGGGTGGTCCTTGGCACAATGGTAAGATTGTTGCCTTATGGTTTGGAGGTTGTGAGTTCAAATCCTAGAAACAGCCTCTCCGCTTGTGGGAGGAAGGCTGAAGCCATCTACCCTTCCCAGACCCAACCTGGTGAGAGGCTTGAGCACAGGGCCACCCATGAAAATAGCTTTATGTTATGAAAAACTTCATTTATCCTTGAAACTATTATGACCTTTGGTTGTGTAAGCGAATGACAATGTGCTTTTTACATGCAGGATATGAATAGAGTGACATATCATTTTGTGAGAGGAAATAATCCAAAGGAGTTTGCTTCTAGACTAGTGAACTTTTTGGGCAAGGTCAGCCTCCTAAGTTTCTTATTCCTTGTTATTTGGTTCAACTTTACAGAATTCTGTTGAGGCATACCAAACAACTTTAATCCTACTTTTTAAGCTAAAACTTGGTTCAACATACATTATATTTTTTCTTTTTTATTATACTATGATTCATATGTTATGTTACTGGGTGTTTCTCGAACTAAATACTTGAGTTAACTATGGCATTCATTTTGTATTTTTGGCATAGTTGTAAGAAGGTTCACTGATATGCTTTTCAAATATTGTAGTGTTATCCTGGTGAAGACGATTTGGCCATTGCTCGGGCTGTTTTAAGGTATAACCGTAAAAATATTTAATATCATAATTTTCACTCTGGGATTCCATGGCAATATTATTCATATTTTCACACTCTTGGATGCCCAGGATGCTGTCTGCTTATGATAGCTAAACAATCATTTATACTGGGATGAATTATAAATCTTTGCTTATTGCATTACAACTGCAGTTCATTGATATTCTCAGCATAAATTTTTTATGTTTCTAAATGCTTATTAACTCAGCTTAAATGCATTTTGTATATTGCACTATGTGTTAGTATACAAGTGTTTATTTTCAAAATAAATGCTTCCAACATGGATCACGAATGCAAGATTAGTATATTGTTTTTCAGAAATATGAAAAACTTGAAAGAAATGAGAGCTATCATCCAATCTGCTATCGTTGCGATAAACAAGGAGATTTTTCCCTTGGTTGTCTTACTATTTATCGTGGATGCATGCATTAGTATTATTAGCGTGCATCCTCAGAAATCCTTTGTTCTAAATTATCTTTTGCAAAAGATAATATAGCTCTCTCCTTTGTTAAATTTAAAATCCTTATTTTCTTTGGTTGATGTCTTTGACCTATAATTCCATGCATATTTCAACAAGATTTCAAACTGAGCAATTGCTCATTTCTTGCATGATAGGTATTTATCTTTAGGTAATTTGAAGGATGCAAACTTACTAATGGATGAGATAAAGACACAAACTCAATCTGCTGAGGTTGAGTTGCCTCGGACAGACTTGATGCAGTTCATCAATTATCTTTTGCAAACGTGAGTCGTCTATATTGTTTCAATCAATAATTAGTTTTTGTTCTATTGCAGTCAACGCCTTTTTAATTATATTTTTTTGTTTGATGCAGGATGGAGAGAGATGCTTTTCCTCTTTTTAATATGTTAAGAGTAAATTTCAAGTCAAGTATTGAGAGGGAACCTGCCCTCAATGAGGTCAGCTAACTTACCATTCCAACTTGTATGCTTTTATCAAGATTGTGACCATCTTGTGTTATGATCTTGTGATTATTTTTCACTTGGCTTGAAAATAAAAGTTCAACAAATGTTCTATATTTGACATGTATGACTGTGATTTAGATGTTAGATGATATTGCGGAGAAGTTTTATGGCGTACAGCGAAGGAACCCCATGGGGATGTTTGGAGATATATTCAAGGTAAGACTAAAACTATTTATACTTTTCAATACTCCATCTAGTCACTTTTATAAGCAAAAAAATGTTTTGCCCAAAAGCACATAATTTTGAATGAATACACATAAAACACTAATAATTAATTAGGATTATATGTTACTCTTATTATGCAGATGATGGGGGCTGCGTAGTGACATTCATGATCGTGACTCTCTTTTTATAGAGCAGCAACTTCAACTTCTACAGAATATTCCAATAATTATAGCACCTTTTTCCCTAGATAGTGTGAATTCATGGCACAAACAAAATCCTTGTGTAATTTATTGATGAGGTTTATTTTGATGAATATGTCATGATTTGTAAATGCTAGTTTCACAATTTTGATTAGTACTATTCATTTCAAAAGGTTTTTGCTTATCAATCTTCTTTTTCGAAGTACTAGATTATGAATGAGAGTAACCGACGAAAAGACAGGGGTTCAGAACATCCATTAAATCATTTAACTATTTTCCCTTCACAAGTGTTGACATTGATGTATATGTTGTGTATAGAAAGTAACAATAGATTATTGTAATTGTAAGAGGTCAAAAGAACCGATGTAAACAATCAAATTAAATGATTATTGTAACTCATAATGCTCTCAGCCGTGCACCTCTTTTGGAAGTTGTCTGGTTCTTTTAAATTATGAGACTCCATAACAGGTTATATAAAAAAGTTATTTTAATATTTTATAACATAGAGATTTAAAAAAAAATGGAATGCTTTATGTTTGTTTGACGTAGTTAAAATTATATTTTTTTAAATGAAAAAATTATAAAAATTAATTTTTTTGAAAAGCTGCTATAAATAGTTTCTCAAAAATTAGAAAACTGCATATAATATACTACTTTGGCAAGCAAAAAAACTCTTTATGTTGTTTGTAATGTTACTTAAATATCACTACTCATACTCTTTATGTTGTCTGTAATGTTACTTAAATATCACTACTCATTATTCCTAAATGTTGTAAATTCCTCTTTTCCGTGATAACTTCATTCTTTTTAAACATTCAACAATTAATATAACAAAGAACAGCTTCTACCATTGTTAATAATCACCCAATATCTCTCATCAAATTTGCTTCCTTTATCATTTGCACTAATGACTTGCGACCAGTACGAATGCACGGGTCCACTAGTCCCTTTTTTATAACGATTTTATGTTATATGCTGACCCAATTCACAAACACTTAGTAAAGGAATTGATTCACAGATGATTTTGGGTCTGAATTGGATTGAATTAATTAAACTCCACGTCTGAGGATCATTTCTATAGCACTGTTCTTTTCAACATTTTATGAAATTTATGCTTGGAGCGGTTTCTATGATTTGTAGCTTTCTTAGCATATTTGCCTCGAAGTTGTTTTGTAATGCATGAATCCCTTAGAAAGTTCCTTCCATTAACAAATTCATTGATGCTAAATAAATGATTGTGTTGTAATACTTTATGCTGATTGCTCTAGCTATATCTGGTATAGGCTTTTTAGTATTTAATGACCTTGTGGCTACTCTTGATTTCGAATATTTAGCAGTAGCAGCGATAATGATGATCTTTTCTCTTTTTGTATAAATGTTGGGTTTGACTCCTCATTAATAATATAGAGTAGTATTATTCAACTATTCTATTCATTAATCTTTCACTATCAATATGTAATAATCCACATTGATGTTAATTAGTGCCTTCTAATTCATTTTGATTAAAAAATTATTTTAATTTGAGCTATCGGTGAACTCTAATTTTAGCTTATTTGTCATATCATGTGCAAATGTTAAATTTAACTTTCTAATCATATTTATTTAAACATATGCCGTTAATAGGTGATTACGTGGACCTCCATCGATAAGAACATATCACTACCACTTCACTTGCCTCTCCCAATGAAACTATATCAGCTCCTCTTCAACCATCTAAGCGTAAAGATCGATTCTAAACATAGAATCATTATTGTGGAAACCTGATTAAATTCAAGAAGAGACAAGTGCTATGATTATGCATTTGAAAAGATGTAAGGACCATCCTGATAATAAAGAACACAAAAGGCAAAAAAAAAACATTTTCCTCAACAAAGCCTATAGAAGGGGAATTACATGTTGTCTCTTCACCTCATTCAAAGTTTGACCAAGAGGCATGTCGATTGGAGTTTGTGGGTGCATAACTTCCTTTTCGATTTGTGGAAAATGTGTTTTTTTCGAATATCTTACAATCACAATTTGATATTTCATCTCACTCTACATTAAGGTGTGTTATTTGGTCACTTTATGATGCAGAGAGAAATATTTAAAATTTTTCATCTCAAAGAATTGTGGGTGAGTTTGTCTTAGCATACAACATACTTCTATCAAAATCTAAGCTACATCAATCTAACTACACATGATAAAAAATTGAATTTACATAAGAGAATCTTGAATTTTTGTCAAATCACAAGCCATACATAAGAGTTATAGTTAATGATGTTGAGACATGTTTAAAAGCTTGGGAGTTGAAGCAGGTCTTTAGTATAACGGTAGATAATGCATTGTCTAACGAAGTTGGGATTAAATTTATGGAGAAGTGAATAAATGCAATGAATTGTTAGATCTTGAACGGAGAATATAACTTACAAAGGCTCACACGTGTAGATGTAGAAATCATATCAAATTCTACCTATTTGATGTTATAAACGGTTGTGAAATATATAAAAACTCTTTGATTTGTTAGAAATTGTCGACGTTAAGTATGTCAAAGAATCACATGCTTAACATCAATAATTTCTAAAAAATCAAATGCCTTTTTATACTTCACAACTGTTTCTAATATCAAATATGTAGAATTCCATCTGGTTTCCACATCTACACATATAAGATATTTTATAAAAAAATTTCTTTTTTTCAACGCATCCCTTAAGCATTGTCAGTCTTGAAATCTCACATACTTGTTTTTTGCATTCTTGGGATGGAAATGTCCTTATCTATCAAAACCTTTCTTTACAATCAAACTCAAGATATGTGCACAACATTGCATATGTATTTATTCTTTGTTCAAGTGTAAACACTAACTTGCATTCATCCACTTATTCATAAATTTAATTTCAACTTCGTTAGATAATGCATTATCTATCGTTATGCTAAAGACCTAATTCAACTCCCAAACATTTCTCAACTTCCTTAGTTATAAACTCTCCTGTATAACTTGTGATTTGACAAAAAAAATTAGGATTCTCTTTTTTAAATTCCTTTATCAATGAAATGTGCAGTTAGACTCATCTAACTTAGATTTTGAATAGAAGTCCATGTGCTCGTCGTAAGACAAACCCTCCTACAATTCTTTGAAATGAAGATTGAAAGTTTTTCCCTCTCCGCATCATAAAGTGACCAAATAGCAAGCGGGATGAAATATCAAACTGTGGTTGTAAAACATTCACAAAGTTTCAAAAAAATACATTCTCCACAAATCGAAAAAGGAAACTCTGCATCCATAAACATTTTCACAAGCTCCAATCGACATGCATCTTGGTCAAACATTGAGTGAGGTGAAGAGACAACATCTAATTCCCCTTCTATAGTCTTTGTTAATGGAGATGTTTTTTGGATTCTTGATTATGAGGATGGTACTTACATCTTCTCAAATGCATAGTGATAGCACTTGTCTCATCCTTCAATTTTAATTAGGCTTTCACAATAATGACATTTAGTCCTTTGACTTGAATTAGGCACTTCAGTAAAGCTATTCCATGCTTGCAATCGATTTTTATGCTTAGATGGTGGAAAAAGAGCTGATATAGCTTCACTAGGAAGGACAACCGAAGTGGGAGCAATATGTTCTTCATTGATGGAGAGTCCACGTAATCACCTATTGACGACATTTGTTTAAATAAATATGATTAGAAAGTCTACATCTAAGTTAAATTCAACATTTGCACATGATATGACAAATAAGTTAAAATTAGAGTTGACCTATAGCTCATACAGAAAAGGTATAAAAATGAAATAATTTTTTAATCAAAATGAATTGGAACAATCTAATTAACATCAATGTGGATTATTACAGAGTGATAGTGAAAAGATAATGAATAAATTAGAATGACTGAATAATACTAATCTATATTATTAATGAGGGGTCAAACCCAATATACAAAAAGAGAAAAGATCATCATCATCACGGCTACCGCTAAATATTCGAAATTAAGAGTAGCCACAAGATCATTAAATACTTAAAAGCCTATACCAGATATAGCTAGAGCCATCAGCATTAAGTGTTACAATACAATCATTTAACATCATTGAATTTGATAATGGAAGGAACTTTCTAAGGGATTCATGCATTTCAAAACACTTCAAGTCAAATATGCAAAGAATGCTACAAATTAGAAAAACAGCTCCAAGCATAAATTTCATAAAATATTGAAAAAAAAATGTACTACAGAAATGATCCTCAGACTTGGAGTTTAATTCATTCAATCATCAATGAACCAATTCCCTTACTAAGTGTTTGTCAATTCGATCAGCATAATATAACAGAAAATCGCTATAAAAAAGGGAACTGACGATAGGACAAGACAAAAATGTCAACATAAGAATGTAAACATGCGAGTGCTGAGGGTACTTGACAAAACAATAATACGTTAATTGAATTATCCATCCAACTGCAAAGACATCAAGATCTAAAGTTTGTTAAAGAACTTAATCAAGGAATTAAATAAGTTTACCAATTCAACTTACATGTAAGAAAGTTAAAACCAAGAAAAAATGTAAATGTACAAATTTTGTACTGGGTTTGAGGGTGCAGATGAAGCAGCTGAGCCTCCACTTGATGATACCTTATTCTGCAATGGCATATAATAACAAAAGTTTAGCTGTAAGCCAATGGACACAATTTTACAAATTAGCTATCTATAGAATCTTGAGAAGCTGTTACAAATCCACATCAATTATCATCTCCAACAATTGCAATCTTAAAAGAAAAAGCAGTTACAAATTCATCTAAAAGAATATAAAATGTGTATCAAGATTTTTCTTAGTTAAATAAACATCAAATTAGTATGAAGAATATAATTAGTATGAACCACCTTGATAGGTTGTGCACCATGGAATGTAATTAAAAATGACTTTAAAATTTTGAAAACGATTTGACTACAATTTTTGGAAGTATAACTAAACACGAGTCTTTATGTCTTTACATTTGAGACAATGATATGATTAATGTCAATTCAACGAATTGAATTTTGAGGAACACATTTTTTTCCCTTGTTTTTATCGAGTTCACTTCAATCGAAATATTGTCTCAGTGGTAAAGATAGAAGAATTGTTCCGAGGAATGTTGTCAATCTTCTTAGAGTTTTAATCACTAGTCCACGAGTCTTCGCCTTAATTCCTGATGTTAAAAAAGCAAAAGACCAAGACTATGAAGAAGATTTCTTAAGATACATCACTAGGTTACCATACATAGCATTTAATGGTACACAATGTGAAGAATATGTTGAAATATTGGAAACTACATAAAGCTCACATTACTCATCGATTGAAAAGACCACTCCATTGTCCTTAAAGTTGTGTGTGGTATGATCAACCACCTGTACACAGAATAAAAACCCATGTATGAACCACAACAACATCCACTATACCATAAAAAAGATAAAAATAAGACAAATATATGTCCTAATATAAATAGCATTGCAAATGAATTCATTCAGGTGCATGTAACCCTTCATTGAAAGGGAAAGTGAAAAACTTACATTTGTATCACTGAGTTCTAGATTGTAAAAGTCCATCGTGTCAGACTTAAATAGAGGACCCGCATGCCATGTCCCGAGATTAAGCTTGAGAAATTTGGAACCTGAAACCTTGAAAACTTGGACATCCTCAATGGCAGGAGGAACATAAAAATGACCACTGTGTGACTGCAAGATCTTCTTGTCCTTGATTTCATCTGAATCAACAAGGGATGGCTTAGACACTCCAAGATACCAAACATTACCACCAATGGACCCAAGGCACTGAGTCACGCTTGCATGATGTGTGATAGTAGAAAACTTAAGTGGGCGATTTTCAAGATGCATAATGTAGAGCCTGCCAAACACACATTCATTCCAATAAGTTAGGGCACAAGTTGGTGACTTTTATCTCAATGTCAAACTGAATTAAGGAATCTAATCCCAGCTAATTTGAGCTGAGACAAAATATGCATAGAAAAACAGATTTTGAAGTGCCTTTTTTGCAAAGTTTCTTCATTGGATTCTAATATTTCTAACCTACCAAACTTGGTTAATGCTAGGACAACGGTGTACTATAATTAGAACTCAGTTGTATCCATAGCAACAATAGGAGAAAAAATAGGGTAATTTTGTGCACTTAATCTCAATATAATACAACCCAAACATCAAGAAATTATTGTAACCAACATCAACTAAAACAATAGATTCATCTCTATGAATTTAACCAACTGCTAGTGAAAATAGCCTTGAAATTGTGACCACAAATTCAAGCTTTACACTTCACAATAATTAATGGTGATTTTGTATTATGCGTATGGAGCCATGTTTAAATTTATAGTATTATGGTTATGTTGGGATATTCAATTTCCAAACAATAGTTTCAGGTTTCTTTGGACTATACAGATTATACTAGTTTGAATTATGTGGAGATTCTTCCTTCTTTCCAATATGGCTTCTTAAGGGGTACCATACCAGTTCAAAAATATGCACGTGATAAGCATTAAACTTTAGCACCTTCATAAACAGTTACAACAGTTGCATATTGATCAGGATAAACAACTTAACTAAGCACTTATAGTATTAGCATATAAGAGTTTATCTCAGAGCAATTTCTATAATAAAAGATAAAATAAAGTTAAATTGTTTTCACAAACTATCATTGAGACTTTATGAAAATAAACTAAAAACAATTGATCATATGTCATAAGCTGCTATTATAAATAAGGTCACTCAAAGAGTTTCACAAGTAATTATGTGATAGATAAGTTAAAATAAGTCTCAAAAAAGCACATAGAAAGATACGAAGGAACCTAAATACTGTAAAGTGTAAAAAGAAAGTGGAAAATCTAAAAATTGGCCTAAAGAAAGATAAAAGGGGAATTAAGAAGTGAAAACCTGGGAATTCCTTGGGTGAGGTCAAGTTGAGCGTCGTGGGGGCCGAAACCCTCGCCGTCCGGTGAAGCCTCGATGACCTGACCGTAGTCTTTGAAGGTTGATGGAGTTGCTTCGATTGGCTTCACCGTCACCACCTTCACGCTCTCCATCATTATGCTATTGCTGTCACACTTCTCCTTTCTTTTTCTTTTTTAGAATTCAAGTATTACAATAATTCAATAAATTAATATTTTTGTGATCGAATATGCTTGTTAACCATGTCACAAAGGATAACATTAATTGAGATAAAGAATAAACTCTCTGTTTTAATCCCTAATCTATCATTTTTTCTTCAGTTGGATCTATGTAGTATTTAATTTATCAATTTAATTTTTGAACTGTTATTCTGTTTCATACTTTTGAAATAATTGAATGACTAAATAGATAGATTAATAATAGTTCAAATAGCTTCTTATATTTCTATAATTTATAAATTAAATGAGAGAAAATAGATTTTATTAGAAAATAAATTCGGATGACATATCAACGTAACTTCTTTTCGTGGTCAAAGAAAAAATATATCTTCTTTTTTTAACAAAAATTGTATCATACTATACTAAATATGATTTTAATTTAAAAACAGAAATATAGAATAAGAGTATAAGTATTGGACATGAATTATATATTTTTTATACTGCAAAACTTTAATTTGATAGTAAAAAATGAAATTGATATTAGTTATCGATAATATTTTTATACATTTCTAAATATTAGTAAAAAACGTTAGAATCTTCCCGTATATACTTTTATTCTGATGAGCCTTAGTTTAGTCGACCGAATTCTACATTGGGCTTAAGTTAGCCAGCTTAGTGCTAAAGAGAAAACAAATAAAAATTTATATATTTATGCTAATTATTTCACATTTCAGACACATTCTCCCTTTTATCTATTATTTTTGGCATCACTAAATTTAATTTCAGTTTTAAAAATTTTTTTTATAAGACAAATATGTTATAGTGAATTCGAATTTGTATATCAAATTTTTTTTTAGAAAAATTCTAAATATATTTATGTTATAAAATTTTCATTTAATTTTTTTTTAAAACATAAATGTGTTTCATAAAATTTAAAATTTAGTTTAGAATTTTTTTTTAGATTTTTCATAATTTTATGATAATATGTGATTAAAAAAATTTAAAAATAAATTTTTAAACATAAATATTTTTAGGAAATTCAAATTTTATATTTTGTAAAACTTAAAATAATTTTTTCAAAAAATAATTATATTTTTGGATCACAAATTTTA
>JBBPBS010000968.1:21085478-21096531 GCA_037974835.1 Cicer judaicum
ATACAGAACACTTTAAAACAAAGAATTACAAAGAATTTTTATAAACCAAAACATAAAATGGAATTTACTATAAGGATTATTTGCTTAGTTTTCTTTTAAAAAGTTTTTCTTGTTAAATTAAAAAAACTTGTTCGATTGGGTTGTTTTGTAAAACTGTTTTACAAAATAATTTATTTTTTCTTTTTTAAAAAATAAAAAGTTACAACAGTTAAATAAGCACTAAAAATTTAAAATATATCCTGGATCACACTCTCTTATTAATTAGAATTAAAAATAAATAAGCACTAAACATCAATCTTTCACTAGATTTTCTAACACTATTTACTCAATCCACCATAAACCAAATTTGAAAGATAACCCCAAAAAAATTGAATAATTTGATATAACTTTTTTTTTTAGGATGATTTGATTTTTCATTTATTAATTAATTAATATAAAACTTTTTTTTGACAAATATAATACAACTTTAAAACCCTAAAATAGTGAAGGACTAAAGACCAAAATAAGATTAAACGCACCGTTTCCTTTTTCTGAACTCCTCTGCAAAAAAAAATTCAAAGAAACAACGGAGTTGATGAGCACAATCACCGGCACCGCCACCGCTATCGGCGGCGAGGAAGAACAAAAACTTGTCCAAACCATAACTACAATACTAACCAAACAAGAAAACCCACGTAAACTTCAACCTTTCATCCCACACCTCACTCTCCCAATCATCATCTCAATCCTCTCATGGAAACCCCTTCACTCTAACCCCAAAACCCTAGTTTCCTTCTTCAAATGGTTCCAATCAAACGCACCATCCCGTCTCTCCCTTAACCCTCAACCTCTCCTCACTCTCCTCCCTCCTCTCCTCTCCCGCCGCAATTTCTCCGACGCCAAATCCCTCCTCCTCAATTTCATCTCCTCCGACCCCCAACATTCCCTTCACTCCCATCTCCTCCGCTCCAACAACTCCATCCCTAAACCCGTCTTCGACACTTCCCTCGCCGCTTACGTTCACTCCAACCACCCTCACCTCGCTGTTCAGATTTTCAACAAGATGAAAAGACTTCGTTATCGCCCTAATTTGCTCACTTGCAACACTCTCATTAATTCTCTTGTTAGGTCAAATTCTTCTCACACTCTTATTTTGTCTAGACAAGTTTTTAAGGATGCAGTTAAACTTGGCGTTGAACCTAACACTAACACGTTCAATATTTTGATTCATGGTTATTGTTCTGATAATAATTTCAATGAAGCTTTTAAGTTGATTAATCAAATGGGTGAGTTTGGTTGTTCACCTGATAATGTTACTTACAATACTGTTTTGAATGCTTTTTGTAAGAGAAGTCAGTTGTGTAAAGTTAGGGAATTGTTGCATCAAATGAAGAGTAGTGGTCTTGTTCCTAATAGGAATACTTATAATATTTTGGTTAATGGGTATTGTAAGTTGAAATGGTTGAAGGAAGCTGCTGAGGTTATTGAATTGATGACTGGGAATGGTATGTTGCCTGATGTTTGGACTTATAATTCTATGGTGAGGGGCTTGTGTGATGAGGGTAAGATTGATGAAGCTTTTAGGCTTAGAGATGAGATGGAGAATTTGAAATTGATTCCTGATATTGTTACTTATAATACTTTGATTGATGGGTGTTTTGAGCATCGGGGTAGCGCTGCAGCATTTAAGTTGTTAGAGGAAATGAAGTCAAGGGGAGTTAAGGAGAATGCTGTGACTCACAATATAAAGGTTAAGTGGTTCTGTAAGGAAGGTAAGGTTGATGAGGCGAGTGATGTGATGGTGAAGATGGCGGAAAGTGGGTTTTCTCCGGATTGTTTTACTTTTAACACGATGATTAACTGTTATTGTAAAGCTGGAAAGCTGGGAGAGGCATTTAAGATGATGGATGAAATGGGAAGGAAGGGGTTGAAAATGGATACTTTTACTCTTAACACCATATTGCACACTTTGTGCTTGGAGAAGAAGCTAGAGGATGCATACGACTTGATTGTAAAGGCCAGGAAGCGAGGTTATATTCTTGATGAGGTAACATATGGAACTCTAATCATGGGGTACTTCAAGGGTGAACAAGCAGACAGGGCTTTGAAGCTATGGGATGAGATGAAGGAGAAAGGGATTGTTCCTAGTGTTGTCACTTATAACACTATAATTAGAGGGTTGTGTCTATCGGGAAAAACTGATAAAGGTTTAGATAAATTGAATGAGCTTTTAGCGAAGGGTTTGGTCCCCGATGAAGCCACTAGTAACATAATTATTCATGGTTATTGCTGGGAGGGAGCGGTAGAGAAAGCATTTCAGTTCCATAACAAAATGGTAGGAAACTCGTTCAAACCAGATATTTTCACATGTAATATTCTTCTCCGAGGACTCTGCAGTAAGGGTATGTTGGAGAAAGGTATTACCCTTTTTAACACATGGATCTCTAAAGGGAGGCCCATTGATACAGTTACATACAATACATTAATATCCTCTTTTTGCAAAGAAGGGAGGCTAGAGGATGCGTTTGACCTTTTGTCTGAAATGGAGGGGAAGAAGTTGGAACCTGACCAGTATACGTATAATGCAATTGTGAGCGCACTTACTAATGCTGGAAAAACCGATGAAGCAGAGAAATTTGTGTCAAAATTTGCAGAGAAAGGGCTAGAGTTGAAAACTCAGGACACTTCCCCAGAGTCTGGTTCACGTGATATGATGTATTCAGATCAAGTAAGTAATTTGTGTACTCAGGGGAAGTACAAGGATGCAATGAAATTATTTCTACAGGCAGAGCAAAAAGGAGTTAGTTTAAATAAATATTCATATATCAAGCTTATGGATGGGCTTTTGAAGAGGCGTAAAAGCATATCAAAGGCTGCCTGATAAAAATGACAATTTATTGTCTTGGTATGTATTTTGGCGTTTCGATTTATGTTGTCCATAATATTGTATCATCATGACGCGAAGACAACGTTATTGAATTTTTGTCATGCAAGTGATCATTTTTCAATATAAAAATAGTTAGTTTTTTTTCTCAGCTATGCTGACTATTAAGCCTTTTGCCTCCATAGGCATTTTTGTTATTTTGTTAGTTTCTAGAGTAAAAGTATCATTATTAGGACCTTTTGTGCGTGTTCAGAGTATAAAATTCTGTGACCTAAGTAGAGATTCTAATTGAATTTTATTTAGCTTGTTGATTCAGGTCCTAGTTTTGTTTGTACTAATAAGACTAAGGTGCTTTGCACTGAACTATAGTGGAGTTTGCAGAAGCTTGAATAACTGTCTGATCAAACATAGCTGGACTGTTTTAGTGCTGATAAAAACTGAAGTAAATCATACTGCACCCGTAACAGAACTGATATTTAAATTACCGAACTTTTAAAACTGATTTACAAACCAAACAATGTTTATTTCAAGTTACAATGGTTTACTGCCCCGAATTCCATTTAATACAGTATGATGAACAACACTTGAAGCCCAACTGCTCACTCCCTTACTGGTTTACCATTCTTGTCTCCTACTCCTAGCATCCAAAGAACTCTTAACCCTTAAACTTTTGCTTGTGGATCGCATTTCTTCTCAAATTATGAAAGCCAGATTCTCAAATCAACTCTCCTAGATTGCTGAAGCCTCATGGAGCTTACCCTTCATTCATGCATTCGTTGCCTCAAGTTGCTTACGTTGTTAAGCTTAGATCGCTTTGAGTCTAAATTTTGGGATTCTCTTTTAAGGTGCTTACCTAGTTACCCTCTCAAATCTATGAAAAAGGCACAAAGTTATTTAGTGGTTTGGTTTGGCTTAGTTGATAAATGTTCTTTGCAGAAATTTGATTATTTACATTTTACCTTTGCTTCCTAAGAATTAATTTGGGCATTTTGAAATTATTGATATTGCCCGGTTCTTTTTGTTGGCCCTTATGCTTATTTTTCGCCATGATCCTTCTTTTTTGCATGCTTCATTCTGATTCAAGTGAAACCATTTTGTCAGACTCTTGTAAATTTCACTGATTTCGGGTTAGATACCAGGGTTGCTGACCCTGTGTATTCATGCGTATGAAATCCTGATTTGTGGTTTGCTTGCTGATATGATGATTTGTTTGAGCACATATATTTCGAGTATTCTATGCATTTGGAATGAGTAGATCATATTCTGTTTTTTTTAGAGGTATTGGAGAGAGTAGATCAGTTTGCACTTTGTAAGACTTCGCACACTTCAGTCATGTTTGTTCACATGCGACTCAACCAACCCTGAAATGTGATGCATTACTTCGCTAGCATGTCTTATTTCTAGTCTGCAATTAACCTGAAATGTGATGCACTTAGTTACTTATGTGCAGAATTGCATTCATTCCTGGCCGATATCCTAAAACCAGCAAATATTTTATTTGCTCATTGCGCACTTCTGATGATCCCCCATTTGATTATCTAGAAGTACATAATGGTCCAGCAGATTTTCAAGCTATTGATGATCATTCTTGAACTGCAATGTTAGCACAGTTCGGTAATCTTAATGGAAGGTAAAAGCCAACTTTGGTTCTACAAATGGAACCGCCACCTGGACTGCTACAAAGCTGATCATTTGAAGGTGTTATAATTTTTATGAAGGTTAGTGGCAAAAAAAAATTCCTGTATAATGGTGTGTGATTCTGTGTTTTCCCTTATAGGCGCTCTTGCTCATCCTTCTATCTGTCTTTTTGGTGTTTATTATGCTTCATGGTAGCAATTTGTATCATCTTTATCTTTATATATCTAAATCCAATTACGTCTGTAGTACCATTTTGCCACTCAAAATGAGAGCAATTTTGTTATATACAAAGAGAATTGAGTTTGTAATTCCATTTTCCCACTCAAAATGAAGACAATTTTGTAATTTCATATGCATTAATTAACAAAGCTTATACAGCTGTCAACTAGCTATTCGTAGTTTGGGATACGTATACATTGAATAAAAATTGGGATAATGTAGGGAACAACTTTTAATGTATCATTGTACTGTATCATATATCATTAGTGTTACGGGATACATATACACCTAGTATGTGTCATGTATTTTACTAACAATGTATTTTATTTTAAATACGATTTTGACTTTCCTATAAAAATATTTTGACTCATGTATTATAAAATCATGTAAAACTTTAATATTAGTACATTATTTAACTATATTGGTTTCTTTAGAAAAATAGGTCAAAGATCCACCATTGTCTACACACAACAAAAATTTACGTAAGTATAATAATTATACTTTTAAATAACAACAAAATATTATTATTTCTCCAAATAAAATAACTAAATGCATCAGCGTAACGTTTTTTCCGCCTAATTTGAGTATTTTATATTTTGCTTTTCTTTTTACATCTTTTGTATTTCTACTTGCAGAAATCTCCAACATTCAATCAAAAAAAGAAAGAGCTCTAACCTAGCAATGGTGAAAGCAACTTGCATTCTGGTGGTGGCAGCGGCGAAGTCTATCGACTGGAGCTCTTGCAACAGCTGAATTTCATCATCAACAAAAAGAATATTGTCAGAAACAGATGGAAGACGCTGCGATCACAGTATTGCTCATCATGTCTGCCAGATCAGCTTTACCAGCATACTTTTGTTTCTCTTATCTCTATCCCTATTCTCGATTAGGAGCTGGAAGACCAAAGGTATTTTAGTACTAGCTACACTTGAGGTGTGATCTAGATAGCATTATGTTAGAGATGTTAACACCAAAGGCATTTTTTTCTTCTGTTTGACGGTTTTAAGTTGATTTTAGTTTTAGCATTATGTTAGAGATGTTAAGTTAACTCCTAGTGTAATCTATATATTGATAGGATTGTATTTTTCGATTAATTTTAATTTGATGCTGATGTTATGGGTACTGAAAGCGAATGAGTGCTGTTGGATCTGTATTTTGTTATTGATACCTGCATATGATACATGTTTTGCAGAATGTTTACAATATATTTCTATATTTTGTTACTTTTGACATTATTTTTTATTAGGACTCAAACAATTTAACTCCCAAGAGACATTCTGTTATAGGAGTGGGGAAAAATATACTGTCTACTTTTATTTAGTCAGCAGTTGATACTTTGCACCTTGATCCCCGAAGTTTATGGGAGACAAGTGTTTTGCGATTAATAATGTAATTTATATATTTATTAGAGTCATGACCAAAGAATTGTGATTGTTGTAGCTATTTCTATAAATCTGAATAGGCTTTTTTGTTTTGGTAAGGTCTTTTGCACATGGCTTGCTGTGGATAGGCTTTTATAAAGCTTGTTTGTCACTTCCCTCTGTCCTTGGCGTGTCTTTTTTTCTTGTATTATTACTTTTGTTTGGTGCCAGTAGCTTTGGGGGACAGGTTAGGAAGCCATAAAAAAATTCTAAGGATTATTCGCTATCAATTATTAAATGCTTTTGAAGGTGTGTATTTTTTAATTTGGGATCAACTAATAAATGACAAGGTACAATGTGTGAAATGCTCATGAGTGATTGTGTGGGTAAACAGGGTTTGTATTGCAGAAGAAGTACTTACTTTCCAAAACTTCAATGTACAAATGGGGGACAAGGTTCATCTAAAGGTTTAAGCTAACTCACATTTTTAATATGCAGGCACCCTTTTTAGAGAACTATTAACGCAGCACCAGCTGCGTTGTAAATGCCGCGGAACTTTAACAAACTGTTATTGTTCTGCAATACGCAATAGTCAAAATATTGTCAAAAAGTAGTCTATTGTAGCTTAGTAGAATTTGAACATGACCATGCATTAATTTAACTGTACCTATCTGTCAAAATATGAAACAAACCATGTGATTATTGTGAGCAAGTCAAGAAATAAGTCTAAGCAGCAGCGTGTGGACCTTTTTTTTCTTCTTCTGCTAAACCCACAAGTATTGGAATCCAATTTTCATGCAACACTAATATGTTAGTGAATTGAACGTGTTTGTTCAATTCAATGAATGGCCAAATAGGATCATATCACATAGTTTCTTCTGAAAAAGACTAAATCAGTTATGGTTCCACCATTAATTGTTGAACACTAAAGTATCATGAGCTGCTTATTATAGTTGTTAATTAAATACGCATTTGTTCTTGCTGATTTAATAATTATTTGCTGATTTCTGTTGAATTTGGTTTGCTGACACCAATGATGTTAAAGAATTTATGTTTGTTTGTGTTAATTTAATGTTAAGACATCCCTGTATTACTCTTATCTAGAACTCTTTAGTCATGTTTTCTATTTTCTTAATCCTATTTAGGTATTGTTTTAGAAGATATAGCATATAATATTTGACATTTGGGTAACAAGGTTCATCCACCTTTTCTGGAATTGGAGGCACCGTTGGTTTAGAGAATTAAGCTTAATCCAGTTTTTGTATTATGCAGGCATCTTTAATAGAGAATTTTGTAAACAACGCCAATTGAATTCACTGTTGGTTTAGAATTTGTTTGGGATTTTAGCTATTCATTTTATAGAGAATTTTATCAGTGTCCTAGCAATCTTATAAAATACCCACGAAATAAAAAAGCAACGTTAAAAATATAATAGTGGAAGGAAGGTAAGGTATTAATTATTAGTAATTTTCCTTTTCTCTTTTAAACTGCTTATAAAATCGGTTTTAGAATAAAAATAGTCTTAAAACCACATGATTCTGAGAGGAACACACTCTCATTGTGTAAATGAATTTTCAAAGTAATTGCAAAGAGTTTTAAAGAATGTGTTACAACTTACAAGTGACGCTTTCATCATTATTATTTTTTTATAATTGTTAATTTTATCACTGTATTAGAACACAAACTTCATGGATCATATTTTTTTATTGGGTTTATGATTTGGACTAATCCAAGTGATTTTAGGTTAACTGAATATTAAGTTTGTCGATAATGAAATATTTATCTTATGAATCATATTATTCGATAATGTCACAATTCCTAAATATTTTCCACATGACATGGCTTGTAGAAAGGTGGTGTTATCTCCACCCCCATATTTTGCCAACACTACACTATCTACCGTGCTTTTGTGAAAACAACCCTTCAACAATATAATTAGTAAAGGGAGTGACAAGGGGGTGTATCTTAGGTAGTGGTCGGGATGCTTTCGATTATACCTCTATCTCAAATATAAACAATAAAAATAATTTATTTTTGTGCTCTTAAACATAAATAAAATTTAACTAATTTTATTGCATATTACACTAATATTTCTACAATATATTTTTATTAATCTAAATTTTACTTTTTCAATAATTCTTTTATTCTCGACTTCTGATAGAATAAATTTCTGAGGGATAATTTGGAAAATACAGTAAAAAAGTTATATTTAATTATAATTTTGTTCTTTTTATTTCATTCAAAATCGACATTTAGTTCTTCTAGGAATTTTGTTGGTCACCATTCATTTTTTTATGATGTGGCAAGTCCAATAACGATATGACAATGATTGTCATAATTGAATTGAATAAAACAAAATTGAGTTTAATATTCTTCTTTATTCTTTCATAATCTTTTCTTATGTTACTAATAAAGACATTTGTGAAGCTTTATTGATTAATAGTATAGATTAATATTATCCCATTCTGTTGTGTTACACCAATATCACATCATTAGTGAATATGCAACATCATAAAAAACAAAGAGATATCAATAAAATTCCACAAATTGTAAAATATGAGATAAAAAATTTAATATTAATTATTAGACAACTAAAAGTTAATTTTATATATAATAAAAGAATTAAAAGTACATTTAATTTTTTATTTATTACTTTCTAGGTTCAACAGACATAATATTTAAGGGGAAGGGGGTGTGGTTGTTAAACAGTTGATGGTGAAAATTGCGTCGTAGAGAATAGCGCAAGTGCTCATGAATGGGCTGAAATTTAAGATGGCGGGTTACCAACAAATCCATCTAAGGGTAAATAGTCTGAAAAGAACACCAATAATGAAAATTAAATATAAAAATATTGTATGTTATTTTATGATCAACAATGCTTTTCAAGGGTTTAATTCAGCTTTTGAATAAACTGATCAATTAGATTTGGTTCCTCCAAAACATATTTGGCTAGTAGATTTTTTAGACTCTATGACAGTAAACTTAGCAAGTGAGTTTGTTTCGGTATATAATTTTTTTCTCTCGAGTTTACCCTATTTCTGCACAATTTACAAAGTCATTATATTATACTATATATTTATTACAATGATTTTTTTAATAAGAATAATTTCATAAAATTCTATTACTAATTACATTCTTTCATTCCTATTGTTTTTTTATTAGTTTAACAAACCGGAAATATGATGACACTTATTTTGGAACTAACGAAATAAATATTTCATATGTTTCAAAATAATTATTATATTTAATAATTTTACACATTAAAAAAATATTAAAAAATAAAATTATTAAATTATTTTTATTAATTATTAATATATTATATTTATAAATAAAAAATATTAACTCAAAATTAATATAAATAATATTAAAATTAAATATAATTTTAGTCGATATAAAATATTTGAAGTATAATTAATAAATAAAAAAAAAAACAATTAAAATAGTACTATAAAGAAAGACCCATTTTTGAGACATCTTGTCTGTAAATATCTGACACGTAAGATATTAATACTCATTCTTCCTTTCCAAAAAAGTTGCTTGTCTTTAGTGAAATGGTACAATAGAAGGAAAAAATGGCAACTAAGAAGTGATGTTGTTGCATGTATGATGAAGAATAAAGTGCCAATATGTGCAAGCGTTGACCTTAGGCTCTAAGCAAATTTTTTTTTCAATAATTAATTATAATCAAAATATTTTACATTTTATGATTTATCACATTCACATTTCATAATCACACAAGGTAGAAAAACAAATTTGTGTTTGTATTTTCAATGGATAATCAGCAAGAACATTTATTTACTTATTTATATATATTAATTTTTAAGATTACGAAACAGAGAAAACATTGGAAAGATAGACTTCATACCCGATATTCTTAGACCACTAATTATCATGAATAGTATATTATATTTTTCAAAAAACATATAGGTTATGATTTGATTTCCCAGCCAAAGTTATGTCATTTTTGCTACATAACCAAAGAATCTTTATGCTTTTTCTGTTTTTTATAATTATAAGTTTTCCCTTATTTATGCCAAGGACCCTGCATTTGGAATCTTAACTTTCTTCCCCTTTAGATTGCTATAAGTGTATTCATTTGATGTGACAAAAATTACTAGTTAATAAGGGCATCTCCATAATAGAAGTTAAAGACCATTGGCATAAAAGAAGCTAGACTTTGTTTATTTTTTTTTTTTTTTATAAATTCTGTCTTAATGATTTTCATTACAGAAAAAAGGTGGATTAGTTTGGGTCCTTGATGATGTTTGGTAAGCTTTAA
The DNA here is from genome assembly GCA_037974835.1 of Cicer judaicum. Taxonomy (NCBI): domain Eukaryota; kingdom Viridiplantae; phylum Streptophyta; class Magnoliopsida; order Fabales; family Fabaceae; genus Cicer; species Cicer judaicum. Next base: position 21,095,839 of record JBBPBS010000968.1, read on the forward strand.
TTGGAAAAAAGTGATGATATTTATGTACTATGCCTCTTTTGGAATCTCAAATTACTATTTTTTGATTCCCTTAGTATACAATATTTGGACCCAGAAATCTAACACAAATCTTGAATCTAGAAGCAATCACAAACCCAGAATATTGGGCTTTCTAGGTAGCAAATTTATGCAAACTTTAACCCTTTTTAATAACTTCAATGATTTAGGTTCACTTCCTTTGCAAGAAAGAAAAGAAAATAAAAAAGTTTACTTAAATGAAATGTCGGCAATCATTTGTAAACTTGTGGTTGAAATTACACATCTGTCTCTCTTTCTCATCTCTTGTGTTTATGATCATTGATCAGATAAACCATGAGATACACTTTATATATACGTACAATAATATCCTTTATGTGTTCTGTCCAAAAATAATAATATCCTTTTTGTGAATGTGTACATACAGATGCTCTAGTAAAGGTAATTTAAGGATAAAATATAATTTAGCAGTCTAAAGATTCATATTATCTTAAGGAATTAGTCTAATGGGGATATTATATATAATGTTAAATTATGTCTTTATTCCTTATAAAATTATGACTTTTTAAAGTTAGTAATAAATTATGACTTTTTAAAGTTAGTCTCTATGTTCATTTGTAATCTTTAATTTAATTTTATACTTTTTTTAAGAACTAAAAAGTATTCTGTTTTTTTTTT
>JBBPBS010000968.1:21101341-21114722 GCA_037974835.1 Cicer judaicum
TTTTATATTTTTATAATTTTGAATACTAATTTGTTAAATTATATAAAAAGACAAACTACCCTTGTGATAAAATCAAAACACATTTTTTAAATTAATTATTAACATTTCATTTTTAAGTTTAATATTAAATTTTATTAATTACTTTTATATTTATATTTGATTAGATTTATATTTTTATATTTTAGATTATATTTTATAAATTATTTTCATATTTATATTTCAAATTTATATTTTAAATTATATTTTATAGGGATAATCGAGTAAATTATTATTCTTATCATATCCTACTTGTCTACTTTTTTCAAACCCAACTCATATTCATGATGTAAATTTCAACAATAGAGATATGATGAGATATAGTTCTTGATTAACTTATCATATCTTTTTAGTTCATCAAACATTTAATTCAGACAAAATATGATAACTTCTTCGTATCAAGTCTTTTATCATATTCATTAGAAAGATCCTTAATCCTTTAAGTTTAGCTCAATTTATTTTAGGTCTTTTAAGTTTATTTTTTTTCGATCTAGTCCTTTAAATTACATTTCTTTGTGTCATTAACTAATAAGATTATTAAATTACACATGTAGGCCTTTAAGTTTAAAAAAATTGAATTAATATCATAAAATGTTAAGATTTAATTGAAACATTAGTAACATGTTGATTATCCAAACTATTTTTCGTGAGAATGAAGTTAAAAACATTGATTATGTGGATAAACATATATTACATTGTTTCTAAGGCTATACGTTTGTTTAAATTTTTGTAGAGAAAATCAAGAAATATATATTATTTATAAGATTTGATGAACATTTTCTAAATGATTAGTATGAGGAATATATTGTTGCAACATTTGATAGAGTTTCAAATGATCAAAAAATTTCAATTGAACTAATTATTGTCGATTAAAATAAATAACTAATGATAGAAAATAATATAATTTAAATAACTATATCGAAAAAAAATGAACTTAAAAAATGTTTAAGAGCATCTCCAACTGTGAATTCAATATGAGTTTATTAAATGGAATCCACTGTGCCACATCATCTTGAAACAACTAATTCATTTTTTGCTCCAACGGTGAACTCAAAATGATTAATTTAAATAGGTTCTACTATGCCACATCACTTTAAATCAACTCATTTCTTTTTTATTGTTTAACTTTTAAAAAAACCATATTATATTCTATAACTTTAATTTATACATTAATGTTTTATTTATATTCAATTTTATTATAACTTAAAATATTAATTTAAATATTTCAATTAATATTATTATACATTATTTTAATTTAAAATTAAAATAAAAAAATTAATTTAACAGCTATAAATTAATAAAAAATGATAAATTTATTATTATTAATAAAGTAATAAAAGGTAGCAGTTATAATTATATTATTATTAAATTGTGAAAGTAGATAAAGTCCACCATCAACCGTGATATATTTATTATTATATATAAAAAAAGTAACTGCTATAAAGCACCATTCTTTCTTGACAGTAGCGTGATGACACCTTGACACAACTCCAACAGTGAACTCACAAAAAACGAACTCATTTGCCTACCGTTGGAGATACTCTAATTACAAACTAGTTCATAGATTTTTTTTACATAACCTAAAGTAGGAGTGTGAATTGTCTTATGCTTGAATCTTTACAGCCTTATTCTAAATAATAAGTAACAATAAAGTTAATTTGGTTTTCTCTTGGAATTGCTAATATGCCTAATGTTGTTTGAAAGTTTGATTGAAGAGTGTTATTGGAAAATACCAATGAGCACGTACCAAGATAAAAGATAAAACTCTAAAATAATATATAAAAAATGAGTTAAATTCAATAGAGAGTCGAATATGATATCAAAATATTTGAAAAAAGTCTAAATTTTATATTAATAAAAAAAAATAAAAATAGAGATCTAAATATTACAAATCAATTTTATAAAAATAAATTAGATACATTATAAAATTTAATATGATTGTTAATAACACGTTGTCTTACCCACACCCCACACTTTCTCTGCTAGCCTTATTCTTTGATTAATTATTTTCTAGTCAGGTATATAAAGATCTCTAATCATACATTTCTCCTCTGGTTTGGGCCCTGCATTTGGACTAATTTGATTCAAATTTACTCCAAAACTTTACAACCATATCCTTTATTAATTTAAAAAATCTTTAATTTGTTCCCTAGTGATTTTGGCTTTTTTTCGACCATATAGAAGGTCTGTACTATTCTTCATATTTAGAAACATAATGCTCTAACTAATTAAAATGTAACTATCAATAAAAAGATGAAGAATTTTTTTTTTTGTTATTATTGTAAGCAAGTCAAGAAATAAGTCCAACTAAGCAACAACGTGTGGACCTTTTTTTCTTCTCCTAAACACACAAATATTGGAATCCAGTTTTCTTGCAATATTGATGTGTTAGTCCAATGAACGTGTTTCCTCAATTCAAATATCAAATGGGATCATATGACCATTGTTTCTTATGAAGGTGACTAAAATCAGTTATGGTTCCACCAATAATTGTTGAACACTTAAGAATCATGTGCTGCTTATTATATACTCCACCTAGTCATTTTTGTAAGAAATAGTTGAATTATATACTAGATACATCAATTTTTATTTTAATATAATTATCTCTAAAAAAAGAACCAGAGTGTGGTTGTTAATTAAATACAAGCATGATCTTGCAAATTTAATTATAATTTGCTGATTTTTGTTGAATTTGGTTCTTTATATTATATGTTAAGGAATTTATGTTGGTTTGTATAATTTAATGTTAGTCATCACTGCATGGTACACATGATGTTGAAATGGTACATTAAGTGTGGTTTTGATTTCTTTATTACAATAATTTTCTTCTTAAGAAGTACTATTTTCTAGAACTCTTTGTCATGTTTTCAATTTTCTTAATTATCCTAGATTTAGGTATTGTTGTAGAATACATAGCATGTAGTATTTGACATTTGGGGCATATAATTAATCTTCTAACTAGATAGGTTTGACTGGTTGATTAAGAAGTGAAAATTATTTCAAATTCGGACAAATTTTTCATCTTTGTTGATCGAGAATAACTATTATTTTTATTATAAATGTAATGATCTAACAGTGTAATTTTATCTAATGGAAATTTATTTTCTTATCTTATATGTTTATTTAATAATCAATTTTTTAAAATAACTATATTTTTTTAAAATAATTTTATATAAAATTAGTTATTTGTATTTCATTTTTTTGCTCTTTTATTTTATTATAACATAGTAAAAGCTAAAATGAGAGTATTAGTGGCACTTGAACATTTCAATTTATTATAGTTACTACTTCATTTTGCTAATGGCTTCAAATTAACCTCCCACTCTCAAAATGTGCACATGATTTGACTTTTACGGTATTTTACATTCTTGGTATAAATTTTGGGTGTGTAATCGAATTATATTTATCTCTAATTAATAGTAACACATGATATGATCGATAAACAGTATCTTAGTATATTTAAAAATTTGATGTCGGAATAAAATTCCTCATAAAACAAACTAAACTTCTACGGTAGAATGAGAATCATTGACAAATTTTTAAAGCAACATTAATTTTTCCATTATTTATATTTATATTGCCATAAGGTCATGAATGATGATTAAGCATATACACGGAGTGTCATGTGAAAGCAATAGAAGTTTTCCATAAAACAATGTTTTAAGTTTGATTAAGTTAAACATAATTTTTTTTATAAGCCAATTTTATTAAAAAGAAGTACAGGTATCCGAATTCATTACATCAATAATAATAACTCCCTTTATTAGAGTGTAAAAGCATCACCGAATAATAAAGGCATGTGTTTGGTTGAGTTATATGTAATTTGTTTTCGTGAATTTAAATCTCATTTACATTTTTTAAACACATGCCTAAAGGAGCAACATATAAATGTTTAGACTTGCAGTATTTGTAGTTTGTTTTGCCCTTATACCGTTTTAATTTAGAATGAAACTTTTAATGATAGACAATTAATATAAAATTACATACATATAATTTTATTCAAAAGTAATAGAAAAAACTTCATTATGACAACGCATTTATATCCACTTAAGTCAAGTATATGTTGGAGTCAAAGTGAATTAGAAGTTTTATATTAATTAAAAAAATGAATGTTTAGAATGTATAAATAAAAATATTCATACACACGTTGTCTTGAGAATTTGAATTAATATGTGACATTATTTGAACTAACATTAACGTTAGTGGTTGCTAATTAATTAGTTAGAGGAAGGGGGATTTTTACTATCTTTTGTTTTGTAATATTTAGTTGACTCTTTTACATGCAACAAAAAAAACGTTTTCTTTTTAAAAAAGTTAAAAGAAAGCAGAGTTGATGATTATGAAAAGAAATTAATGATGGCGAAATAGTTTAATTTGTTGTTAAATATTTTCTAATGAAACTTAGGTAGTGTTTGTCTAACAGGAGACAGTTTCTTGTCCAGGTAATAGAAATTGATTAAAATTAATGAATATAGTAATGAAATTGGTTAGATTGGTGAATAGGCCCCATCTAAATGTTCTCACAACTTTCTCACTTTCCATTTCAAATTATTTGAACTTTAGAAGGGGTGAAGGTCCACATAGGGATGACCTCTTCATTCACTTGTTTAGTTCAATATTTGTGTCCTTCATAATGCCATAGTTCTGTTTTTGGAAGCTGCAACTTAATGACCTGCCCCTAAGAGCAGACACCTTCCGCAGTTGCTATAGTTCAATATAGAAAACTCGTCAAATACCTTCATTGCCATAAATAAGATAGTATATTTATGGAATTTTATAAAATCTCTTTTTTTAAATCTCAATTTTTTTGAAAATAATAATAATAATAATAATGTGTCGTCAAATAGATTGATAACATATAACTCATGAATTATAACTTGACACATCATTACGTTTTAGTTCAAAAATATTAGCAAGAGATCCAAAAATTGAATTTTAAAAAAATGATAGTAAGTTGTTAGATTTATTATATGTGAGTGAAGAGTGAGACTTAAACTATGTTACTTGTGATTCTCAACTTATGGTACACTCTAAATTATATGACTTTTAAATTAGTATATTTTTTGAACATTTTTTAATATGTTAAAGTCATTAATTCAATTTGTAAATTAAAATTAATTTATTAAATTTGAATAAAATAAATACCGCATCAAAATAATATCGTAATTAATTTGTAAGATAACAGAAAAATACAACAACAAAAAATAAATGTGTAAAAATCATTTATTTATATAAAAAAAATAGAGTAAAAATAATATAGAAAAAATAATTTTAAATAAAAAAATTTGTTTCAAATAAATAATATTATAACACATTTATACGTTGAAATATAATTGAATGTTAATGTAAATTTTTTATAATGTGATGACGTATAATATAATTCTTTAAATTATTTTAAAAATTGTTAGAGTATATTAAAAAGTCTCATATTAATTGAGAATCGAGACTCTTTTATCTACCGAAACACCTTTACAAAGAGCAAGTGTAACGATTTACACGGAATACCCCAAAACTAACAATTAATATTTTAAAAATACAGTTTGAAGTTAGAATAATAACACTCTAATAAACAACAGTCTAAGTCACATACGGTGGTCGAGAGACCATTTATCTGGTTAGCCTCGACAAAGAATTTTATTCTAATATACCAAATAAATATCACATTACTTGATAATCAGAAACTAACATAAATTGTAAACAATATTCATATTCCTCTATCATTGAGACACATTTATTAAGAACAAAACTATAGACTTGCGTATATATAAAACTCCAAATAGACAACAATTTTGAAACGTGGCTTAGGATCTAAACAAAAAACATGTCAAAAGTTGTAAAAGGTAAATGCCAATGGGCAGGAAAAGAATAATTAATATAATTGTAATGAAAAACAACCGGTTATACATTCAAATTAAACATTCGTATCACCAATTTTTTTTAAATAAAATCGAAATCGACCCCTAAAAAATAAAAACATCGATATGTATGTTGACAGATCCGTACTTAAACACGAGTTGAAGGTTGGCCCCGTTGCAGTAGTTTATATGGAGAGTAGAAACTACGTTTTGGGATGGACCAAATTAAAAGCACTGAAGTGTGGAAACACTTGCCATCAAGCATGCATAAAGACAAAAGTGTGTAGAGATGCCAACGGGTAGTATTTGGGCATGGGACTATAGTATTTGTCTTCATATATCCTATTTTTAAAAATATTTAAACTATGCTCGTATTTTTGTAGACATCAGTTTCAATGTTCGTATTATTTACCCATATTATCTACATTTTTATTAAATTAAATCGATAAATAAGTGTTATTGGCCGGTGTGATTATCTAAATAATTTAAATTCAAATCATAAATGATTTCGGTCAAACATCATCAAAGATCATATTACCAAAAATAATATTTTATAAAATTGTAAGTTATGGAGCAGTATTCTACGAAATATATAAAAAAATTAATAAATATATTATATTAAACAAATATAATTATAAAGTCACAATTAATAATATACAATTTTTAATTATAGAATAATTACCAACATCGTATAAAAGGACAATTTTTTTCCTCGAATGGGATCACCTAGGAACATGAAAACATATTCTGGACTTTCTACATATATTTTGAGTTATGAATTTTAAAACTTTTGACGAATTTTTTCATTTAAGTATTGCAAAATGTCATTTAATTTTAAGTCATTTTAAAATAATTATATAAAAATGATTAAATTATAAAAAATTTACCATATAAATGTTTATATATATACATAATAAAAACTATATTCTTAAAATGAACATATTCTCAAAGTCTCCTCCGTCCACTACTCCACTAGGAACTTAGGTGCAATGAAAATGACTGCGCCTAAGTAGTTGAGGATGGTGGTTGTTAAAGAATATTAGTGTGTCTTGTGTGGTAGCATGAGTAGAAAAATAAAAGTAACTAACCATATTTTGTGGTAAATAGCATATTATGAGTTAGGTAGCATCCTATGATTTAATTTAATTTGATTTCAATTATACATTTAAAAAATTTGATTCCATCTATTCTAGTTGTAAAGGGTTAATTTTGAATATTTTTTATATTTAAATTACAATTATAAAATAAATATCGATATTAATATCATAAAAATATATTAAATAATAAATTTGATGTAAAATATAATATATAATATATTAATATTTAATATTATAGAATAATAATGAACAATTATGTTTTAAGATATATGAAATAATAAATAATAAATAGATTACATTAAACTAATATATGTTATTAATAGAAAAAATACAAATCAACAAATAGTATATAAATGTAATATGTCATACTAATAAATAAAACATAAGAATTAAAATTAATGTCTACAGTTCGCTTCAGTTTTGAAAAAATAATCTGAAATATATTTATGCAGTTTTTAAATATTATCAATATTGAATTTTGCGTTGTTTTCAATTTTTTTTAGTGATTTACAATTTTATTTTAGACCAATATTTTAATATAAACATCTAAGTGTTCAGTAAAAATGTTAGAGAAATTAAGTTAGATGTATATATTTTTTAAACAAAATTACATATTTTGTCTTTTAGTTTATATTCGATTTAACTTTAATCTCTCAATTATAATGTTAATATTATTAAAAATTATTAGTAGTATATCAAAGTGTAGATTGAACTTCTAATCTCCTCTGTCACTGTACTTTTTTAAGCTCTAACTCCAACCACTAAACCAATCTTATATTCCGTATAAAAAAAATGTAAATAATTTCACATTTATTAAAAGATTCAAATGCAATTAACCTGATGGAGACCTAGGGGAGCATTGGGAGCAATAATACGAAGATCCCCGAGAAATGGTGACGATCCTTAATAAGTGGTGTCTGAGTTCAGTTTTAGATGGATGCAAGAGGGCACTCGATAATTAAGTTGGTTAATTACACTTATTATTAGTTAATTAATTAAATGTGTTAGTTATTTGTACTAATTAGCTATGTAAGCTTCATTGCAATTCTTGATATACTTACCACTCTCATTATCATTATCAATACAATTTCTATATTATATGTTTCTATTATAAATAATTTCTATCAAGAATTATAATAGAGCATGATTGAATTCAAGTTGTATTGAACTTCCAGGTGATGTAGTTAACTTATATAATAGTAGTGTATGTATGGTGATGCGGGAGCTTCTCATATATTTGAGAAAGAGAATTTTGAAATTGTATGTGATAAAATTTCAAAATTATAAAAGAGAAATGACAAATATACTCAACGAAAAAATTTGAAGTGATAAAATTTCTTAATAGTGAAAGTCTTTTCCGTTGTTTCTTCCTGGACTCCCCCAAACAAATCCCAATTTGAGGAAATAAATGTTCTTTAAATAGCTAGTTCTATGGTGCATAAATAAAGTAAATATTTCTATCAAAAGATAAAGTTCCATGCACAAATTTATATTTATTATTGGGTCAACAAATTCCACCGTTAAATCAAATGAAATACGATACATGGTCCAAGAGTATTTACCTTGCGTATCATAAAAAAAGCCCCTTTAAATATATACGACCCATTTTAGGTAATTTTTGGCAAGAGAGATATTTGACTTGTTGAAGGATTAGGCTTGACTTTGCATAACTTCTTACGTGGCACTAACAACATAGTACACATCGCATGTTATTTTTGCAACATTTCAAAGTAAAAATACATACCATATATATATATACACATTAACACGTGACAATTGTGCATGAAATGTGGCTATGTGTAAAACACAGTCCTTAAATTAAAATAGTAGCTGGCATGATCTGCAAGTGAACAGTGAAGCATGCGAAGTTGGAACGGATTCTCTGCACAAGAAATTGGATACCAAATTAACTGTTACTATATAAGGTTTAATTTTGAATTGAACTACAAAAGTAATACATTACTATTGCGGTAAGTGAAGACCAAACCGCACATTTTGAACTATATATCAATATTAACCATCATTCAAACCTACCTATTACAATCTAATTTTGAGGTTGGGGGAGATGAATAAACCAGTATGCATATACATTAACATTTTCAATTGAACCATATTCATATAAAATGTTATGCACGTTTTTTATTGACTTTGACGACTCGCTATTCTCGTACCAAAAATGAATGCAAGAATTAATAGATCATGTTGGATGCAGTATTCAATTTGATTTATTTTTTCAAAAAAGAAATTGAAGAGGAAAAATTAAAACGATTTTAATGAAGTTGATATGACCATTATATCTGAAATGAATCCAAATTTCTTAATTTCTTTATAAAAAATAATGTCACATAGGAACAGTATTATTTGATTATATTATTTTTTTAATAAAAAAAAATGGAAGGGTCGATTCTATTTGTATTTGAGGAGACATAATGTTTTAAAAGTTTCAATAGTAATCAAAAGGAAAAAAATGTTTGGTGCAAATGTAATCCAAGAGGGGGCATACATATTTCATCTACATGTGGACAGGGGAAGATGTTGAAAATAAAATGTGTCTTATAAACCGAAATCAGCATAGTTATATTGACAAGTTATAATTTCCCTTTTAAGATGACTCATTGCGTAAGCCTTAAGGTATTGTGTTCTTGTATGCATGGTTATTTCCTAGCTAGTTGTTGGAATCTTGGGAATTTTTATGTAACACACGCAATTAATCCATCCCTTCAATATATATATATACATATGCACATGGTATTCATTTGAATTAACATACTACCAAATTAAAACTTTTGTGTCTTAATTATTTTATTTCAAAATCATTTTGATGGTAGCAGGGGATATCTATTCTCTAGCTTAATTTTTCTGCTCATCATAATATAATTCATGTTGATCATTTACAAGTTATATATCCTTGTCGGTGGGATTGAAATCCACATATATATAGTACATTTTTAGAGACTTAATTAAAGTAAGGAAAGATAACCAAGTATATACAATCCACACATTAATTAAAATCTAAGAATGTTTTCAATATATGAGGGTGCCATTTAACAAGATTAGTTTCATAAATGTGGATATATAGACTTTTGGGGTTTAAGAAATGTGTTAAATTTTGTGATCAAATCATGCTAGCGAAGCAAAATTGATTGTTTGAAACAACAGAGCAAAATGACAGTGAACTTGGCATTATTTCTTGAAGTTTCGGTCAAAAATAGTAAGCCAAATTAAACTTTACGTGAATAAAAAAAACATTCAAATTGATTTAGTTAAACTAACATATTATTTTTTATTTTTGAAGAGACTAAAATACTCACGTAGTGCTAGGAAAAAGAGAAGTGCACACTTCGAAGATTCACACTGCTATTTTTATATATTATATGTCCTTTTAAATTCTAAACTTTATTTTTCTTAATGTAATTTTGCCATTCATATTGTTATAAAGTTTGTTCTTCTAGCTAGTTCTACCTCTCTTCCATATTTTTTTCAAGTCCAGTAAATGAAAAAATGTATCCTTAATAGAAAATTTATTTTCTAAATATTAAACTTCCATTGATTTAAGTATTGGCAAAGTGAATTAAATATTTAAAGAGCAAAGAACATCGCAAGATTAGTAGAATGGTTCCTCGAAAAAAAAAAGGATTAGTTGAACGTTATTTTTATATGTCTTTGTAATTCATTTTATAATCAATGGATTTATGGTGAAAATTTCATTATAAATGTTCTAGAATAACAATACACACACACACCATAAATTACTATATTCTTCATGAGATGAGATGACCGTCCAATATCTACTTTCTAAATATATACATGTCTTGGAACATTTTATAATGTAAAATTAATATTTTTTTAGCAAAAATTAATATCTTAATTTTTACAAACTGTAAAATTAATATATTTCAATAAAAATTAATATATGCCTCCTACAGAATAAGCAAGTAGTTACATGCACGAAGTTTATAGTTCATTTTCTGACGCTGACTCTTTTTTCCTCCCCTAACATAAATACTAACTATATTAATATTCACCTATAAAATAGTTAATATATTTCTAATTGGTGAAACAGTAAAAAAGGGATAATTTAAAAAGAGGGACATGCAATATTGCCTTCAAAAAGTATATACGTCTATTTCATTTTTTTCCTTATAATTTAGCGTTCTAGTTTTGTAAATCTATAATATCCTATTTTAAAATGTAGGCATGCATGGTATTTGAATTGAATAATTCATGTCCAAAATTCATACAAAACTGTATACTATTGCCCATGTGGAATACATATACTAACTCAAATTATACATAAGCATGTGCAAATATGATAGAACAGGAAAAGCAGTTTGAACAAAATCAACTTGATTCTAAATAATTTTGTTGTCCTCTGCATTTCTATTATTAAATATGGACAACTACCTGAGAAAAGAATAAACAATTCTCTTTTAAAAATAAACAATTAAGCCTAATTATTATCTTTTATTTATTTAGCCTAATTAAGCGTTCTTTCTTCATGTGTTAAAAAAAAATTAATTCTTTCATCATCAATGTAGTAATAAAATTTCAATCTAATGGCATATTATAAATTTTTCAATAACAACAAAACACACTTTTTAAGATATTTTTTTTTATTGACTAAATTTTATATTAATCCCATTAAATTTATATGGGACACACAATTTTATGGGATTCATGAATTTCAATAAATAGAAAATTCAAAAACTGTAGTTAAAACATATGTTGGTAGTACCCCTCTAAAAAATGACCCCTTACATATAAGAGAAAAAATTTATTGCTAATAGAAAATTTACCAAATAATTTTTGGATATGAATAATTCTGACGTAAAACATTTTACACACAATGAAACTCTTAATTTTGAACGCTGGCTAATGGCATGTGGATATGAAATTAAGATAGTTTAATTGCTAGTGATCGTCATCATACCGGAAAAATTTCAATCTTCAAATTACCTTATTTGTCAGTTCAGGTGTCGCTATAAACGTTACTGTTAATTACTTTGCTACTATTGTAACCATTTCATGATTATTACCGTCATTATTTTACGCCTGTACTATGATTATTGTGGAACTAAACATAATCATAACATCCTACTATAAATCATTACTTATACATATTTCATCTTCTTATAGTAAAATCACGTAAGCAATGCAAAGGTAAATAATTTTTCAAAGACATGGTACCAATTGTATGTTTGGTTTAAATGAGCGTAAGGATGAAAGAATTTTTTAATGATTTTTATTTAATTGAGATTCTTTTTAATGATTTTTATTTAATTATATTGAGCTATATTTTCCTTCTCCTTCAAAATTGAGAGTATAAATTCATTTATGAGAGATTTAATTTTCCTTTTCTTTTATAATTTACACCAAATACTTTTTTTTATAAATATCATCTCCTCTCCTCTTCAAACCAAACACATCCTAAAATGCTAAATTTTTTATTTTTGGAGGAATCAAATGCTAGTCATAGGAGTATATACTAATTTAACAAAATATCTCTTGTAATATTAATAATACACTCTCTAATATATCATCTTTCTAAATATTATTTTCGTATTGATTACAATTTAAAACTATAACTAAATTTAAGTGGAAGTTTCTTAGAGCTAAATAGACAATTAAAATAATATTATCTTCATCTATTTAATAAAATTATGATCAGAGATATGGGTCTGAATAAATGATGTAGACTACCATATGTCTATGTCAGTCAGTCTAACATAATTGCAACGCTGGTAATAAGGGACTCATCAAAATTAAGGAAAGTCTCAAAACTAATTAGAAAATGAAATATATTTACATGCTAACCACCAACAGAATCTCCATGTGACATTGTTGAACTAAGATGTCTTCGTTGAATTTGAAGTGAATCCAACTATTCACATAATTTCACGACATCAGGTATATTTGTTATAGATTATTAAAAAAAAATGATTTTCATTTATAATTTAAAAAAAATCAAAAAAAAATTATTTACAAATAGTAGAATATATCTCAAACTCATTTGTAGATAAAAAAGTATTTTAACGTTTAATAATTTATATATTCATTATCAGATATTTTAACGTAATAAAAAATATTTTTTTTTTAAAAAATGTATCTAAAAAATGTTTTATAAATAGCTACTAAAAATATATTTTTTTAAATATTTTTTAAAATTTATTATCAAAAAAATAATAATAAAGATAAAATAATTAAAACGACTTTTTATAAGCATCTATTTAAACCAATTTTTCATCTTTTATTTCTGTTTTGATTTTTGAACCATTTGTTTATTTTTTTATTTTTCCTCTTAAATTTTAAGTTAGAATCATCTTCTCATGATGATTATCAATAAGACTAGGAATAATAAGAGCAATATATTTACCAATAAAACTTTATCAAAAT